>QLOH01000023.1:2400000-3000000 GCA_026901365.1 Sesbania bispinosa | reverse complement strand
TGACGTCGCCGCCAATTATCGCCGGAATCGCGTTCGCCGTCAGATTCACCGACATGCTCCCTGCGATTATAGATGCCCAAACAAACCCCCAACCCGAAATGGAAAGAGAAAAAGAACGAGAAATCAAGAATTGTTTTCGCGGGAGCGGATCAGGGGAAAAAACCGGACCGGCTCGGGCCGAGTAGGTTAAACGAAGATTACATTACATGTAAAATAATTTTGACCCCATGGATAGTTATAATTACAAATTTGCCCCCATAGAGGAGGTACTGTGAGTCTGTGACTATGATGACTCTATAACGGTGTTCCTAAATTGGATTAGATAATTTCGAAGAAAAATATATATAGAAAAAATCCGACTTTCTGTTTGACAGATTGATTTCAAATTTAAATATGATTGAGTCCTATTAAATTTAAAATTATTTGAATTGAATTAATTTTTATTATTATACATTTAATAAACCATGGAATACATAATAAATATTAAAATGATCTTGTTAATGGGTGTCCTACATACACTAGTTAATAAATTAATAAATTAAAATTTTATTAAAAATTATGATATTTATTATATTTATAACATTAAATAAATGTTAAAATATTTAATAAAAGTTTTTTATTTTTAATTCCTTAATTGTGTATTCATTAGCATTTCTAAGTGGCATGAGCATAAAATTTTGACGCTTGTTCAAAAATTTTCAAGTTACTTAATGATTTGTGATATATTTGAAAAAGATAAATACAATAATATTTAGACATTAATATATCTAATCTAATCTAAACTTTTACAATCTCACTAATTTTTAATAATTTTTATGGCATTGCATGTTCATGGTTTTAAAAAGATTTTTATATAACTTTTTCAGTGAGTGAGATCAAGAAAAAAAATTGAAATGTGATCAAAAAGTTATATTTATTTGTACTTTATTATTTTTGTGGTATTGAAAGAATAGGTGGAGAATGAAAGAAATGATTTAAATATCATAATAAAAATAGAAAATTAAAGTGAGATAAAAAAACACTACAATAAAAGCTAAATAAATGGAGATATAATTTGATGAAAAAAATGAAAAGAAAGTAAATGGAAATATAATTTGATAAAAATAAATAGAAAGTAAAAATGATGTTATGATGTTTTTGGGAGAAAAAAAAAAAAGAAAAAGGGAGAAAGAGAAGGTGAGGATGATATCTAATCTAATATAATCTAGTCTAAATTTAATCTAAATTTTTATAATCCAACTAATTTTTTATAATTTTTATGATACTATTCATGGTTTTAGAATGACTTTTATATAATTTTTCTGTAAGTGAGATTAATAAAAAAAAAAGTAAATGCAATCAAAAGTTATATTTATTTGTACTTTATTATGTTTGTGGTATTGAAAAAATAGGTGGAGAATCATGTTATATTTAATCTAATCTAAACTTTAATTTCTAAACTTTTACAATTCAACTAATTTTTTTATAATTTTTATGATATTATTCATGGTTTTAAAATGACTTTTATATAACTTTTTCCAGTGAGATTAATAAAAAAGTTAATGCAATAAAAAAAACTTTTTATAAGCAAAAGAAATATATTAAAGCGAATACAAGGGGTACTCCAACCCATTACAAATACACCACTAAAATACTATTCCAGTAGGAAACAAATCCTCCTAAAAGCATAGCTAAACCACTTAAACAAAATAGCACCAGAGGGATAAAAGTGACACAAATGAAAAGGAATACAAAAGAAAATGTCCCCTGAATGCGTAGCCAGCCAACAGAATTAAGATTCAAAATTTCCAAAAAGAATAATGGTGGTAAAGGACCCAGACCACCATTAAGTAACATAAACAAAAGAGCTCAACAACACAAACCAAATTACACACAAAGAAAACAACATCCACTCAGGCACAATGTCAACCAACCAGAACTATGAAATCAATCAAGATTAAGTGAGAGATTCAGGCAAGCTGCAAGGGAATAATCCCAATAAAAAAACGAGTAAGAGAATGATGAATCCTTCGCCTTAATCCACTTCTAAGAGCGAATTTTAATCAACTCCAAAATTTCAGACAGGTTAGGGTTTGCATTTTGGAAGATGACATTATTGCTTGCAAGCCATATTGACCAAATAGTAGTCATCCAAACCACAGTCCACCTTAAACGATCCCTATTGTTATAATTTGGCAAGCCAATAAATTGGGAAAAATTAGTATGACAGCAATTATGAAGGGCACAAGAGAAACCACACCAATCCAAGCACGCCATCCAAAGCTTATGCGAAAAAGAGCACTCAAAGAATAGATGAAAAGTATTCTTAGCAAACTGTCCACACCAAATACAAAAAACTTCAAATTGTGCTAGAATATTTCTCCTCACTAAATTCTGTCTTGTGGGGATTCTATTTAGAATTGTTCTCCACGCAAACCCAGAAACTTTAGCATGCACAAAAGCAGACCATAAAAATTTATGCATTGAAAAATCAGCAAAAAGGACATCATTGTTAAGAATTTTATAAGCTGACTTCACTATATAAACACCATCTGGACTTGCCTTCCAACACCACCAGTCAGCAGCACCCTCCTGTAAATGAATTGATTGCAATTCAACTAGCAAAAGTGTTAGAAGATCTGTTTCCCATTCAAACAAATGCCTACGCCAACTCCAAGACCACCTAAGACCCCCTTCCTGTGACACCCTTCTACCCCAAACTCTTATACGTTTAATAAATTGAAGTGTAGAAAAGGTAACGTCCCACAATGGATAAAAGATTCACCTAACTCTCTTGTTAAAAACCTCATTAGTTCGAAAACAACTTAATTAAAATAAAACGAACTCAAATGTATTCAAATACTCATGCAGCGGAATCTCCAAAAATATAAAAGTAACTAAACATCCTACTTGCTGTGCAAGGAATCCAAAACGGTTTACAAAAACCTTCCTAACTAGAAACATAAAGAAAGAACCCCCAAAATTATGCCATGATGTCACATATACCAGAGCACACTCCCTTTAATCAAAACTTGACACCAGTCGTGTCATCATCAATACCTGTAAAAATATCCACAGTATAACGGTGAGGAAAAGAATACTACTCATACATACACATAGGAGGCTACCCTATCCTCACCCTCATATCAACAACATCGTCATCAATCATACCACATACCCAAACATCAAATATTCCATTAGATAATAATCATCTATAAATCAGCATATAACAATTCATCTATATCATCATATAAGTCTCATACCATCATTCACCAATGGAATCACATACTCTATTTTCACACATAATACTCAATCATCATTAATACTCATAACATCATTATTTACTCAGTTTCATCATCAAATATATCACATATATACATCCATCATGCATACATCATCATCATATTATAACTCAATTCATCATTAAGTATAAATCATCATCACATGCACCAAAACTCATCAACAACATTATATAACTCAATACCATCAGCGAGTATAACACATTATCATATGCACCAAAACTTATCACCAACATTATATAACTCAATACCATCATCGAGTAAAACACATTATCATATGCACCGAAACTTGTCACCAACATTATATAACTCAATACCATCATCGAGTATAACACATTATCATATGCACCAAAACTTATCACTTCACCTACCCAAAGATCATGATTTGGAACTCCGCACAATGGGTGAACCTCGTCAATCACTCTAGTTAGTACCAAGATAGTCTACCGGTGTCACCACACACAATCCGATAGGTTGTACCCCCTCTATGGGCCCGCACAACGACATTCGACCCTAGGTTGCACCCCCTCTATGGGCCAGTACAAATCACCCCTAGGTTGCACCCCCTCTATGGGCCCGTGCATCGAATGCCCCATCTTGATCCCCTGAGTTGTACCCCCTCTATGGGCTCGCACAACTCAGTTCACCTCCCGAATTGTACCCCCTCTATGGGCCCGCACAATTCAGGTCTCATCACATATGCTCAAGGCATCTCTCCTAAGTTGTACCCCCTCTATGGGCCCGCGCAACTTAGGTAACATCATCATCCAAAGGTGATATACACCATCATCATTATCATCATCATCATGCATTGTCATGCTCATCATAAAACACCATTATCATAAAGTGATATACACTTATCATCATTACATCATCATCAATATACACTTATCATCATTACATCATCATCAATAATTACATTGCATATTATGCACACCAAAACACCATCAATATTCAATATCATCATCAATCTCATTACATATTATGCACACCAAAACACCATCAATATTCAATATCATCATCAATCTCATTGCATATTATGCACACCAAAACACCATCAATATTCAATATCATCATCAATCACATTGCATATTGTAACGTCTTAATTTCTAAATTCAAGACTTAGTCCGTTGGAAACTAAATCCTAAATTTTCGAAACCAAAACACGTCATTTCAACTATCATACATCACAAATTGATAAAAAACCAACAATAACTTATACAATTTATGGATAACTCAAACTTCATATACATATTTACAATCTGTAAGATATATATATATATATATATATATAACTGGCCCAAAGGCTACAAACTCAGCATCTCAAATGTAAACCAAATATATATACATAAACATTCTATACAACCCAAAAGATAAAACATCAACACATAGATGACTGCTGCTCTAATCTCACTGATCCCCGCCAGGAGGTACCTGCACACCTAGGTTGTGGCCACAAAACGCGTGGTGAGACTAATGTCTCAATGAAGCATAACTATGCAGATGTAGTGTAAGGAAAAGATCAATCACTAACTAATATGCAACAATACTCATAATCATGACTGAATCAAATAAATGCATTAATGATGCAACTTACTGCTGTGCCCAGCAGGCATGATATTATCACTTAAACTGGAGTTAAAACTGAGCTCAGACTACGGGAAACGTCTTTCCCGGGGACGTATCCCACCCATTACTGGACCGAAGTCAATTTTCACATAATTATACAATTTTCTTAACTCACAGCGCAAAGGCCGACTTATTTAACTCATGGTCGAAACTGGCATACATGAATCAATGACTAAAACTGAAAACTAAAGCATTTCGATAGTTTCGTTAATTTCATAAGTTCGCAAGTTTCGCAAACTTCGTCATTTTGAGTTTTCAATGCAAAACCGTGCAACAATCACCCAATCTCATGCAAACATCACTAATCCCTTCAAAATAGCTAAATAGAAAGAGAATTTGAGAGTAGAGTTCATACATTGAGTATTTCGACAGTTTCGTAAATCTCGCTACCCTAAGGTTTTCAATGCAACACCTAGCACAATTACTCAATCTTATGCAAACATCACTAATCTATCCACAATAATCACATAGAAAGGGAATTGGAGAGTGGGATTCATGCATTAGAGAAATTCAAAATCAAGGGGAATGTGTGTGTGAGAGTCATACTCACCAATTCTTGAAATTCAAGAGAGGAATGATGAGTAGAGATGTCCACTTGATGAATCCTAGCTTCGATTCCTTTTTCCAACCTCAAATCCAAGCTTTCTTTCTAGGTTGAAAATGGAGAAGGAAATGAGACATGCATATGATTTTTCAGCACCAGCCCTTATATACTTAAGTGACGGTAATCGATTACAGACTCACTGTAATCGATTACCAGCAGCGAAAAAGACACTAGAAAACCTTTCTGGGAATCTGGTAAACGATTACAATCCCTGGTAATCGATTACCAAAAACTCAGCTCTCGGGTAATCGATTATCATCCCCTGGTAATGGATTACCAAAAACTCAGCTCTCGGGTAATCGATTACCATCCCCTGGTAATCGATTACCAAAACTCAGCTCTCTGGTAATCGATTACAAACTCACTGTAATCGATTACCAGAAACCCAAACTTACTAAATTCACTTAAGCGAAGTCCTGAAACTTGGTTTTATGACTAAGTTTTAACCCCTAAGTCCTCAACTTTCCTTTCCTTAATTACTAACACATAGTTCTTTGTTTTCCGCCTAATGAATTATTAGAGCTTCTAATTTGTGGGATGTTACACATATTATGCACACCAATCATTATAAAGCATTATCACACACCATCAATCATCATTAAACATTCAAGATCTTAAAGTCCACTCTGGTAATCGATTACCGACCTCTAGTAATCGATTACCTGCAAACAAGGTCTCTGGTAATCGATTACAATCACCTTGTAATCGATTACATGCAACCGAACACTCTGGTAATCGATTACAGCCTCCCTGTAATCGATTACCTTCAAACAAACTCTATGGTAATCGATTACCACAATCCTGTAATCGATTACTAGCGAACAAACAACACTTCTGGACTACCCAAAACACACTGGTAATCGATTACCACTCCTGGTAATCGATTACCCGCGACGCAGATCGCAAATTTCACGGTTTCCAACACTTCTACATCACTCTATTCAATCCTTTTCGATCAAACACCATTCATAATCATTAATATTCATCAAACTCATCTAAATCATCAATCTTTAACAGTTTTACATGGTTTTCCCATCAAAACCCCAAATCATTAAACCCTCATTAACCCCTTTTCGTTATTCTCTTTATTCTCATTCAATCCAATCAAGATTCACAAAGATTCACAGAATTAATCATCAATCAACATATTTTCATCATACAATACTCAATATATATATATATATATCAATTTCAAATTTAGAGTCTTAGAGGGTCTTATGGTTGCCCTCACTACCCAAGCACCCCTACATGCATATACAAGCAGTACCCTCTCCCCCACCGCACCTTAAGCGAAGATCGATTACAGCAAGGAAGTCTCTTTCTTGGTTCTTGATGCTGACTCTGCAGCAATCATCTCTTGAGACTCGTTTTCTCCCCTCCTTAGCGTTTCGCTCTCTGACGATATTACGAATAAGGATTAGGGTGACTGATAACCCCTCCTTACTAGAATGCCTAATTGGGCTTGGGCCCACTCTCAACCCCCTTTTCCTCTTTTTAAATTTAAGCCAACTTTATGGATAAAACTAATAATAATATTGATCCTATTATTTATTCATCTATTTAATTAATTATTTCCTCTACTTATTTATTTAATGTGATTAATATTTTACTTAATAAAATTTAGGATGTTACACTTCCCTCCTAACTACCATGTCTGCTAGAGAAGCATTCTTATTATTTGAAATAGAGAAAAGTCTACTAAACCTATTACAAAAAGCATCCTGGCCACACCACTTATCTTTCCAAAAAGAAATATTGGCTCCATCCCCCACCCTTCTGACACACATACTAGTTAACCAGTTTGATTGAAAGTCATCACAGTTGTCAATAGACCACAAGTCATTCCACCAATTAGAACCTTTAATTAAAACCCCATTAAGAGAGCCACCATAAATAGATGATAACACCTTATGCCACAATCTACCCTTTTCTACTAACATCCTCCACTTCCATTTACCTAAAAGAGCAAAATTAAATGTAATAAAAAACTTATATTTATTTGTACTTTATTATTTTTGTGGTAGAAAAAATAGGTGGAGAATCATGTTATACTTAATCTAATCTAATCTAAACTTTTATAATCCTATCTTTTTTTTTTATAATTTTTATGATACTATTCACGGTTTTAAAATAACTTTTATATCACTTTTTTCCGTAAGTGAGAATAAGAAAAAAAAAATGCGATCAAAATGTTATAGTTAATTGTGCTTTATTATTTTTATGGTAGTAAAAAAGTAGGTGGAGAATCAGGTTATATTTGCAATGGTATGTGTGAATTTATTGTATTCATTTTTATAAGACAATTTTTAGTAGTTTTTTTTGTCTTCCTTTATGTAGGTCACTTTATAATTTTAATGAACCATTTATTATTTTTTTTCTTATTTATCTTTATCTAAATCTAAACCTTTATAATCCAACACGTTTTAAATTATTACCTATGTTTCTATTTATCAGTCTCATCTTTAGATTTTCTTTATTTATATTTATTTGTTCCATTTAGAAGTTCAAGAGACTATTAAATACATTTTTTTTTACCTTTAATAAAACTGTTATTATGTGAAAAAATTAATGGATAAAATATAGATATAAATGGTATATTAAGAAAAAAAAAGAAATTTAATATAAATCAAATTATGTTTTTTAATCTATAAATTTTCAAGTGACAGGACAAAAAAAAATAGAAACAGAGATAGTATTTTTTTTATCACTATTCATTGTTTAGAGTGATTTTATATTTGATTTGATTCTCAATAATTGTGATTGAAAAGTATGAAATGTGGATAAAAAGGGTATATCATCATGGATTTCTTTTTTTTCTTTCCACTGTATGAATAGTTAGACCATGATCCTCGAATAGATTTTGATAAATCATTGTGATCGAAATTGAAATATTATAGTTTAATTTGTATACACTGTTAGTGTTAAATTATCATTTAATTATGTGTTCTCACTTCATTCAATGACAATGAGACTCATTGTTATTAAACTTAACTAGTCCGGTGTCCGTGCATCGCACGGAGGACAATCATAATTGGAGTGTTAGACGAATAAGTTTTTAATTTTAATGTTGTTATTATTTTTAAATTAGTTTTGGTTTGAACGTGCATTTGAAGGTGAATGTGTATATAATCCGTAATAAATATGTTTATACACAATACCATTGTTTCTATCTCTCTCTTTCTTCCTGATTTAGTGTCTGGTTTTTGTCCATAAGCATTAGGCAATAATTCCTATAATGTAAACACACGTAATTGTTGTTAGATATGATTTTTTTTAATAAAATAAAATATGAATTTATAAGTACATAAATACCTTATATTTGTCAAAATTTTCAGTGGTGAAAATAGGCTTTTCTTGGAATTCTTTTCCATCCCTAAAATCCTTCAATATTTTGAACATTGTAAGTAGAAGATGGATGAAAAATGGAGTTAACAAAATTATGAATTGAAGTTTAAGAGACAATTAAAGTACCTGTATTGAATGCAATTTCTTATACTCTTTTAAGTGGTAACATAGGAAAAGTATAGAATAACCTGTTTATATTTGTCAAAGAGGTTTATTGCAGTCATTCCTCCTAGATGTGGGGATAATATGTTATCAAACAACATAAGTATTGTTGATCACGTGTGATCTGTGACCCTGACCTGCAGTTTAAAGCTGAAGGAAGATGTTTTTAACCATGATGAAACATTGTACTAATTAATAAAACTAATTTTATAAATGGATTGGTTATTATAAACATACCCTTTCATGACATTTACCATCTTCTTGCAATTGTCACAATAGTACTTTGTCCCAACACAAAAGCTTTTCTCAAACATATTTTGCAAGAATCATAAGACCATTTTTTGTTTTCATCAATGTCTATGATTGTTGCCATAACAGAATAATATCCTTCCTGTAATATGATATTTAATAAATTACTAACCTTTTTAAAAAATAAATGTTGTATCTGTTAAATAATTGCTTACCTTTGTTGTGTTCACAATATTTGATATGGTCATTCTTTGAGTCTGAAGTATGTCTTCAGCCAATGTCATTGATGTTTGTCCAGATGCATTGGTCACAACTTGACTTAGTAATACTTCACTATTCAGTAATTTTTAAAATAAAATGAATTGAAAACATAAGTTTTAAAAATATCAAATAAACATCAATTAAATTTATGGTATAAGTTTTAAAAAATTCCAAAAACTATCATAGTCATACTTGTCTTTGTATTGTTGATGTTCTATAATGTCTGGATTAATTAGAAGCTTTGTACCATTATAGGCATTTGAAATACCTATGTTACCTGTAGATAATAAAAAGAATAAAAAATAAATTAAATTTTATTTTAAAAAAAATTCTCTTATACATGGGTTAAAAGGAGTATAAATTGCATACCGTTGAACACATTCAACTTGCATAGTTGCAAGATTAAAATCAAAGGGTCAGATAATGCATATTTCTCCAGATAATCATTAATCATGCATTGTGTCAGCGAAATCGTTCCAGAGAGTACATTTTATTATGTTATTTCTGTTTTTTTTGTCACAATATAAAGTTAATCTATTAAGAAATAGGTATAATAATTAATACAAATGTTTAACGATATGACAATTTAAAATTTGTCACTTACTCGAGATCTTGAAGTACAACCTCTATTAATTTAAATTTGTGATTTTCCTTTAGATCAAACTTTTCAACAACGTGACCAATAACATCTGTAAAAATAATTACATTTTATAACATCACTATTGTATAAAGAAATAAATTTAAATAATGTAGAATTTAAATATCTATTAGGACAAATGGATGAACATGCAATACCCATCAATTGTGACTCATCGGAAGAGCTAAGAATTTGAGGGAATGATACAAAGTTGAAGTGATTGATTGGAATGGTTTTCCACCTGTGTTTCAATAATCTTGGTGAGACTCATGCATGAAACCTAATTTATAGAGGTTTTTTGTAGTCTTGAACCTATGTTTATTCTCTTCAACCAAAAAATTCTTTAAAATGTATGCATTTTCTTCCACCACCAATCCTTTGAACATGTTGATAAGATCGCGTTTGATTGAAGCATGTATCCTATCACACTGGACAAAATAATATTTTTCATTAATGTTAAAATATGCATAAGTTTGGAAATAATGTAAATTACAAAATTAATATGCATAAGTTTGGAAAAAATGTAAATAAATATAATTGACGTGTCTAACCTTTTCATCAAGTAAAATCATATCAACACTGATAGTTTGATGTGGCTTCTTATATTCGGGAACTGACCATAAACAAATAATACGTACTCTAAGTTTGTGATCAATTCAGATATCAGTAAGATCCTTGATAAAAAGTGAGTTTGTCGGTCATTGTTAAAGAACAAAAGGAGGAAAATTTGAACTAAAGAGATAGATGAATCTATGATGAGTAAACCTCAGGAGGGTAGCAAACGAAGACCAAATATACTAAGTATGGGACATATATATATATATTTTTATATATATATATATAATAACCCTAATACATTAACCACTAAAATTATTAATTAAATTTTATTAAATTGTAAGTGTTAACTTTTTTTTAAACAAATAAAAAAAACACAGACATTGGAATGTTTACACCAACGCGTCGCTTGAATCGGATCCACCCTTTCATCTTCTCACTTTTTTTTTTTTTTTCCAATTATTTTCTGGTGGACCAAAAAGTGAACTATAATCGGATCGTCAGTGCTCATGAAGTGCAAACGTCGTCCACGTGTCCGTCGTATCGGGTTTTGGTTTTCTCACTTGGATGGTTCCTTACATAAGATATGTATCTTTATCTTTATAATAATAAAAGGAAGGAAGTCTGTGACTCATTTTTCCCACCTAAAATGAGGGTATATTTGTCCCCTTTTTTATCCTTTAATTTAGCCACGTTTTTCAATTATAAAATTTGAATTTTGAATTGTTGTGCATTAATGGTGTATTTATAATCAGATTTCACTATCCAATATTTATCCTCCATTATAGCCACGTTTTATAATTGGAAAATTTGAATTTTGAAATTCTCTACATTAATGTTGTACAATAGTCAGATTTTCTTCCCAAAAGTCACGTTTTTTAATTATTATAAAGATTTGAATTTTTAAATGGTCTTTAATCAGATTTAGATGTGTTGTACAATAAATTTGAATTTTAAAATATGTTGTACAATAATCATATATTTTGGCTAAAATATTTTAATTAATGAATCATTAATATTGTATAATAATCAGATTTTTTTCCCAAAAATAACGTTTTTTAATTATTAAATTTGAATTGAATTGTTAATACAACAAATTCGAATTTTAAAATATGTTGTACAATAATAAGATTTTTTGTTAAAATATTTTATATTTTAATAAATGAATAATTATATTGCTTCTGAAAAGTGAGGATAAACCGTCCCTCTTCCACTTCTTTTTACGTTTCCCAACACTTCATCTTCCACACAGATAAGGAATTATGAAGATATATTTTCAATGCACTACTCGCAGCTTTTCCACACAAAAAAGTAAAGGATTTGTCTTTGCTGAAATAAATTGTTCACACTCCTCAAGTTCCTTACAAATTCTCCCTCATATTCTTAGGCAGAAGCATACCTTTCTTTGCTATCTGAGGCAGGAGCATACCTTTCTTCTCTCCGTCCCTTTTCCACATTCACCTTTGTTTCGTTTCTTCGGTTCCTGTTCCGTCGTCTTTCGTTCTCCCTTCGTTCTCACGTTCCGATTCTGAACGGTGAGTTATTTTCTATGGTGACTTATTTCGTAAGTTTGATCTCAGATAGGGTTTTAATTTTTTATCTCATTCTGCATCGCTGATTTAGGGGAATTGTTCGATCTGACTTAGGGATTTAGATAATGACGATTCTGACTTAGGGTTTTCATTTTCTATTTCGCAGGTCGTTTGAACAATCTCAGCTTGCTGTATCCTTCACGTAAAGGTATGGGAACCAGTTTACTTTTCTGTCATTTGTTCCTTTATCATTCTGTTTTTTTTTTTTTTAATTTTTTACATGTTTTAATCTATGAACCAGTATGTGTACAAGACCCCTTAGTTAAGGTATTTATGTTTGCAAATAAATATTTGTTCCTTTAGATGCATGCTTCGTGTTCGTGGTTTGTTCATATCGAGTCATTGATTGGTTTGTAGTAGTAAATAAATGTCAAAGTCTGTGACTCAGTTCTTAAATTTGTTCCTTTATCATTCTTAGTGAGTTTATACCTTCAGCTTTCTTGGTTGTTTCATATTGAGTCATTGATTGGTTTGTGGTTTGTTTTTTCTACCTTTACTTATGTTTGTGCCTTTGTTCTTAAATTTGTTCCTTTCCCATTCTGAATTTTATTTTAATAAAATTTATTGCATGTTTTTTCTATTTTGCAGGTCATTTGAACAATCTGACTCTTGCTGTATCCTTAACGTGAAGGTCATCTATACTCAATTTTAAAAGAATTTCCAAATTATTTTCTTCCTTCTGACTAAAACTGGCATAAAAATGTGGTTTCTTTCTGTTTTTGTTTGGCTTCTCCTATGTGGTTAAAAAAATTGAAATTGACCTTTCGTTCTATACTTTTCTTCTCTGGGTCTAATTTGCTTATTCTGTGCTTTTGATTTTATTTATAGTACTGTCCTATTTACACTCTGAATCTTAGGAGTATGTAAGTTCATCCCTGAATTGATTAATATTTCTTTTGATGTCAAATTTTATGTGCATTTCCTTTGGGAAGTCTCAATTAGTATGTAGTTTAGAAAATTTTAGATAGTAGTTTGGTTTTAAAAATATCATTTCATCTATACTTAATTTTAAAAGAATTTCCAAATTATTTTCTTCCTTCTGACTAAAACTGGCATAAAAATGTGGTTTCTTTCTGTTTTTGTTTGACTTCTCCTATGTGGTTATTCCTTCCTTACTTCCTTACTGTTTGCTTCCTAAATATTTGTTAATATGTGATAAAATTGATTGGTTAAAATTAAAAAAATTGAAATTGACCTTCCGTTCTATATTTTTCTTCTCTGGGTCTAATTTGCTTATTCTGTGCTTTTGATTTTATTTATAGTACTGTCCTATTTACACTCTGAATCTTAGGAGTATGTAAGTTCATCCCTGAATCTTTATAATAATAAAAGGAAGGAAGTCTGGGACTCCATTTTCCCGCTCAAAATGAGGATAAAATTGTCCTTATGTTTTTTTTCATAATTAAGCATTTTTTTATAAATTTGAAATTTGAAATTCAAATTTTAGAATTATAAGGTGTTATTCTTCCCAATGAAACCTGAGCAATAGGCAATAGGATTAATGATATTCTCCCTCTTCCCATGTAACTCTGCCTCTTCGTTTTCTTCGTAATCCACTTAGACATTCAACTTTTCAATATTGAAATCATTATCAACCCCTTTTAAGGTGTTATATCATTTTAATTAAATATCAATAAGAGTTCTTCTTCATTCCACCGGTTTTGAAATATCATCTCTCCCTTTCTCTTTTTCTTTCTGTTATAGGGCTTGAAATTTCCTCTTGAACGGGCCGGGCATAACTTTGTCTCTGGTTCAGTGATCTGGTTCCTCCGGCAGTGCAGGTGAGATTTAATGATTTTGTTTGATTTTTTGTTATTGTCTAAATCCTTTTTTATTACTTTGATTTTGGTTTTTTTTTTCATATTTAGATGCTCTATCTATGTTCAGAATAAACAATTAACGCACAGTGGAGGCGGTGATGCCCGTCATGGTGGCTACGGCTGATGGGTTATCTCTTCCCTTCTTCACTGTTTTCCCCCTCTTCTGTTTGCTTTCATCGCCCCATTTTCTTCGTCTAGCTTTCCCCTTGAGAGACTCGTCTTCGCTTCCTTCGTGGCTACTGCATCCTGGCGTTTGGGTTATTGAACCTGGTAAGGTTAGGGTTTTCAAAATCTCTTCTACCCTATTTTTTCCTCTTCGTTTTTATGGTTTCGGTCTGCATTTTATAATCGTTTTTGAGTATTCTCCTTACTGTTTGTTGTTTTTACTTCCAGAGATTCTTCAATCGGTGTTTGTGGCTGTTGAGTCTCCCCCTCCTTCCGTTTTCTCTCCATTTCTTTGGTCCCTTCATTGTGGTTTAGGTTATTGAATGTGGTAAGGTTAGGGTTATTCTTCATTTTTTTTGTTTTTTTCTACATTTCTTTGTTCTCAGTTAAATAAGTTTTATGTTTATTCTTTGCGTTGTTTGTATCATTATTTCAGATTTCTATTTTCGATCATTCTCTTTCCATAAATTTAAAGATTAATAGAGGATATTGTTGCTATTGTTTTGTAACATTCTTTTTGGCTGATTCAAGTGTCCAATTATATGGAAAATGTGATTTATTTTATTGTCCCTTAGTTTGAATTTTGTTCAGGGAATTATTTACATAACAGGCTAAGTTGTGGCAGTGGTTTGGTTGTCCCTGGTATAGGAATGCAATGATTTTAAAGACACGTGTTCAAGAAGCCGTTTCTTTCTAAATGAAGTTTGGAACACAAAGGAATCTGGCTTAGTCTACTTTTTATTCCATATATATTTTCCATTGGCCAGTTATCCACCTAAGATGTTGCCTAACAATTAAGATATTGAATTCATTTTTAATATTTTTTCATACAATAAAAATATTTATTGGCTAACAAAATAGCAATACATTAATTATACGATATTTTCCCCCTGTATTACGTTTAATCTTTATCTCTACCTAATACCAGTAAAATTTTCATTCGAATTTGGTTGACAATGTAATATTATAGTGGATTCAAGCAAGATCCAATTCTTTTTCTTTATTTGTTTTGTAAGCCTGATTGGTTAATCCTTTGTTTGGATTCTATATGTATTTTTATATTTACCATTGGAACTTATCTAAATTAAAGATTCAATAAAAAATCATATGAACTAATATGAAATTTTGGACATAATTACATATACTATATGTTTAGTAGACCTATTATTTTAATTACTTATTTTAATGATAAAGTTCATCTATAAATTTTCGATTAATAATTTTTATGCAATATACTAAATATAAATAATTCTTTATAATTCAACAATGAAATAAGGCTTTTAACTCATTAATTTTTAGTTATTATAAAAATATTTTCGAGATATCATTTATTTTTATGTAAAAGTAAATATATAATGTCAAAATAAGTATACACAAAATTGCATTAATTTTTAAATTTTTAGATTAATATTATTAAATATAAAATAAAATATAAAGTTGTGTCTATTTTAGATGTTTAACTTACGTTTTCTTAATGGTAAAAATATAAAATTTTTAATTAGCGAAAATAAATGACTTTATTAATAAGAGATTTTTTATGAATTTTCTCATAATATTTCTTACATATACAATACAAATGGGAAAAAATCTTTACGTAAAAATTTATTAAAATTTAGATATCATATATCAATTTAGTATACAAATTTCAAGAGGTAAATAGTAGCATTAATTAAAATTAATTTAGTATATAGATTTCAAGAAGAATTATTTTAGTTCTTTGTATTAAGTCATGTTAACGTAAATTTGGGGCTTTACATATTTTACGAAACTTTTCTAAAATGCTGGATTTTTCAAAATTGTTTTGCATAATAAATTATAATATGAAGGTAATTGAAATTTATAAGAATAAGATATATTCTACAAATATTTAGATATATCATTAACGAATTCAATTTAAAATAATTGTGGTATTGCTTTATTTTTAGAATTCAATTTTTCCATTTATAGATTTCACTAAATGTTGTTGCATTATTAATTTCACTCAAATTTTCTATTTGATTTAGTATATAAAAGTATTTAAATTTAAATTAAGATTAAAAATATACAGATTCAGATTTTAAATTTATTAGTTTATAACAAATTTATTTTAATGATAAATTTTGTCAAGTATTATCTTGATTTTTGCATTCTCTTATTTTTTTTTTCATTTTTCTACTAATATTAAAATAAATCCTATATTTGGACAAGTAATTTTGAAATATAAAATAATTAACATATAAAGCATAGAAAATAATTTTGGACAAGTAACTCTCAAATATATGTTTTTATTTATCTTAAAAGAATTTTAAAGTAAATAAAAACATAAAATAATTTTTTAAAAATTAATTTTTTTTAAAATAGACCGGTTAAACCGGTTTTCAAACACCGGTTTTTTACCTGGTTGACCAATTATTGACCGGTTGGTTATTGATTATTGATTGATTTTCTGCATGACCGGTTTCAGGGGTTTATTTAAATCAGACACATAACCGGTTCATCGGTTTTCCGGTTCGACCGGCCTGTTTGATTTGATTTTTACAACCATAATTGTAATAACTTTGGATCGGATTTATTTGGATCGGACACATAACCTGTTCGGCCGGCCTGATTGATTATTGACCGGTTCGACCGGCCTGTCTGATTAGATAAACACATATGTTCTTTGGAAGTAAGATTTATATCAAAAAACAATATTTTGTATTCACTTATTATTGAGTTTTTCCATATTTGGAAATATAATCTATTAATAAATATTTTTTATTAATAAAATAAACCATACATATGCACACGACACTACTTCAAATGTAATTTATAAATAATTTTTAAAAAATATGTATTGGTTAAGTTGCTCATTGTTTGCTTATTTCACGCTAATTGCCAACAATAACTACTATATTATCCTGTATACATACTTAACAAGTCTCATTAACTTCATTATTTTACATGAGTTGATTGTAAAAGGTATAATCTCAATATATTCACTCTATTTCATTGATAATTCAATAAATAAACACTTTCAGGTTACTCATATAGGGATACATATATACCTTATAAATTATGCATAATTTAAAAAATATAAAGTATCAATTATATTTTTATTTATTATTTTATATTTTTTTATTAATATGTTAAATCACACACGACATACAACTAGCATTTTTTAAATTTTCTTCTATTATCATTTTTTTGGTTACATTATTCTATTATTGTTTGATTGATATACTAACCATGTTTTTCACCTCTTACTTACTTTTTACATATTTATTAAAAATAATTAAATTTTAATAAATATTATATTTTTACTAGAATAAATAACTTTCCGTGCATCGCACGGGCACAGGTCTAGTGCAAGTAATCAGAATGTAACGTTTAAGCGTAAATAATAAATAGGGAACAAATAGCAGCATAACGCCTATTGTAATTGACAATTTGACAGCATAACATTTAAGAAGACGTTTAATATATTATCATTATTATAGAATATTAGCATAACGCCTATTGACATGATAAAAAAAAACATAACGCCTATTGTAATGATTGAAAATAATGTTAGGTTAATATAATTGTAATAATGTAATTAATTTAACGTAAATTAATAGGGAAATGAACTCTCTATATATTAGGTTAAATTAATTATTATTAATCCTTATAATTTGTTAAAACATTTTAGTTATACTAAAAACTAAAACAAATTAAATAAAATTAAACTCTCTATAAAAATTAAATAAAAATAAACTCTCTATATATTAATATTAAAATTAAATTGTTTTTCAGTTATTTTTTTTAATAATTAATCCTTATAATTTTTTAAAACATTTTAGTTATATTAAAAACCAAAACAAATTAAATTAAATTAAAATTTGTATAAAAATTAAATAAAAATAATCTCTCTATATATTAATATTAAAATTAAATTGTTTTTCAGTCAACCTTTTTTTTTATATTGAAATTTCTAAAGGCTTTAACATTGATATTTGTTAAAATAGACATATCTCTATAAATAAATAATCTTTTACATTACTAAAACATTTTTTATTAAATAATGTTAGGCTAAATTAATTATTAATCTCTATATATTAATATTTAAAAATAAATTGTTTTTAAGTTAAACTTTTTTTAATATTATAATTGGAAAAAATGGCCTATAGTATTGATATTTGTTTAATTTCTTATTCTTAATTTCTTAATTTAAAATGGCCTTTTCAAAAATAATTTTATTAGACCTTATTAATATTAATGATAAATTATTGATATTAATTATTAATCTCTATATATTAATATTTAAAAATAAATTGTTTTTATTTTAATATTATAATTGGAAAAATGGCCTCTAGTATTGATATTTGTTTAATTTCTTATTCTTAATTTCTTAATTTAAAATGGCCTTTTCAAAAATAATTTCATTAGACCTTATTAATATTAATGATAAATTATTAATATTAATTATTAATCTCTATATATTAATATTTAAAAATAAATTGTTTTTAAGTTAAACTTTTTTTAATATTATAATTGGCAAAATGCCCTATAGTATTGATATTTGTTTAATTTCTTATTCTTAATTTCTTAATTTAAAATGGCCTTTAAAAAATAAATTTATTAGACCTTATATTATTTGTAATATTTGTTAACATATTTAATTTTTTTTATTTATTAACTTCTTGGCTACACATTTATGGAAGTAATAATGTTGTCTAATTATATTATTACATTTTTAATTTATGAATATAAGGATAAATAATTAATTTAAACCTTTTTAATATTTTAAAAAACACTTTCTACTTTTAGAAGTTTTGTACAAAGGAATTTACAATTATGTCCTAACTTTAGATTTGAATTTTTTCTTTCACTACCTTACTTTTATATATAATAAAGATAAAATATATGACACCATTTTATTGGAAGATTGTGATGATTATATAAAAAAATTCCTTTATGAGTATATATCTATTAAATCTTAAAATTCATTTTTATAAGAAAAATCACCCTTAATTTCTCAACTTTCTAAGGGAGAAAGTTGGTACTGTTGAGTCTCAGGTTTTTATGAATACAAAACTAAAATAAACTAAGTGAATATCCTCTAAGACTCACTGGTGAATACATTAACATTTCAGATATGCAAAACATATCATCTAAAGGGCGTCATGCATCTCAACTAAGTCTGTCAGAAGTTAAGCCAAGATCTAAAGTTGATCATATTCTGAAGATCAAGGATCTGTCTAAAGTAAGAATGGTTCGGACGATGGTTCCCATCTGAAGTCGAAAATTGTCTGAAGTACAAGGGCACATGACGTGGCAAGTCAAAGCCAGTACCAGAACTACACACAACCTCAAGATTCCAGAAAGGCAAGACTAGAGACAACCTTTTTGGCTAGAACTTTTAAACTAAGCCAAATAAGGAAAGTTCATTGTAGTCAAACTGCAAAAGCCAGGAAGAGAGCTGCAATCCCATACAGGAAAATCCTATTTCTTAACGTTTCTTTTAACGGACTTCTCAAGCTCAAGTATATATCTACGCAAATGGTCCCTGTAAAAGATGATGATAAGAGGATCAATTTATCACTAGAGGGAGCTTTTTGCTCTTTGGAAAAAAAAGGTACTGATAAGGAAATAATAAGAAAAGAATGTGTGTGCAAGAACAAATGCGCGAACAAAAGAAAACAAGCACAAATACATTCGAAGATATGCGACGTAGCAGATGAACAAAGATGCAAAACAGAGGCACCGAAACTGAGCTAAAAGTGAATTACTACAAATCGACAAGAAAGGTTCAAGCACTAAGTTAGAAGGAGTGCGACAAAACTGAAGAAATGAAGAACTGCTGAAAGGCATGGTGCAGAGTTGCTATGCTCAAGAGATAAGAAGCTGATTGGCTCAAATTAGCAATGTGGATAGCTAGAAGTCGTCAGAAGACTACTTACAGTTGAATACAATGCACAAGAAATCAAATTTTCATATCCAGTGTTTGATCACTATTACTCTACATTATATACACAGAACAAGGAACTTATGTTATGAGTTCCAACTATTTGTAGTCATTCAGATTGTATGAAGCCTGGAGAGGCTTGTGAGAAAAGAATAATAGTTGTAAGATCCTGGAGAGGCCTGGTGTTAAAAGAATACTTGTTGTAGAGCCTGAAGAGGCTTGATAGTAAAGAATACTTGTTGTAGAGCCCGAAGAGGCTTGATAGAAAAGAATACTTAGGAGCCTGGAGAGGCCCTGCAAGAATAATACTTGGTGTGTTGCCTGAAGAGGCAGTTGATAACAAAGAATACTTGTAACTCGGATAAGTTAGTGGAAAATCTCACGGTGTGTGAGGACTGGATGTAGCCCAAGGTTGTGGGTGAACCAGGATAAATTGGTTGAGTACTTTCTCTCTCCCTTAACTCTTTATGTTTAGTTTATTCTAACAGGAAGAGGGATTTTAAATCAAGTTTATATGAGCGCTTTCGATAAAACTATTTACGAAAGGATCTTGATAACCTTTGTCTGAAATCTTCAAACGAAGACTTAAGCCTTCAGAAAGCGTCTGAACCTTGATTTGAAGGCCTTCACAACTTAGTTTTCTAAAAGATTTCCATAAAAAATGATTATTTTATAAAAATACTATTCAACTCTTCCTTCTAGTGTTTTCTTGTGTGTCCCTACAGGTACTATGTAAGTTTTTGCACACCGTGTAAGGGAGATAAAAATAGGAAAAAAAAAGAAAAGAGATGGAGTGAATGATGTAAAATTGATGTGATGAAAAAGAATGATAGAAATAAAAATAAAAATAAGTGTGGAGGGAAGTGTAAAAAAAATCACATTTAATAACTACATTGGAAAAGATATTTTGACACCCCAATTTTGGGTTGGGGTGTAGGTGTAGAAAAAAAAGATAAAAAAAATAAATATAATTGATATGGTGAGAAAGAAAAGAAATGTAATAAAAAAATGAGATGTGAATAGAAATGTAGAAAAAAAATTGAGTGTTATAACTTTTACCCCAGGAGTCTCAAAATGTTTTCCAACTCATTTATTAATCAAAATAATATTATTATGAAAACATTTTTCTCCAATTTCACAGTCAGTAATAAATGCCTGCACATGAAGGAGGATGGATTATGTGTTTAGTTTCCATCCAAATCACGTTTGAAATGTGGATACAAACCAACATCACTGATAATAGTATCCTGAATCAATCTTCAAAACATGAATACAATATAAACCAAATGTGCTGGAAGAATAGTCTTCATATTATTCTTTACTCTTATTTTTAAATTTCAAATTAAAAAATTCCCCATCTTCACCTTCTCTTCTATCCGATTCATCTCTCTTAATTACTTTAATGTGTATTTTCCCTCCCTAAAATAAAAAGCCTAAAATAATCATGGTTCTTTCAAATTAGTTGAATCTCTGGCATGCTTTTTCTTCTTCTCTTTCACTATCCTTTCTTTCTATGTTCTTATACTTACTTTTTCCTATTGGTTTATGCATGATTTATAGTTTTCATATAATCTAAAGTGTAAACAACTATACATCAGTTTCGAGCATCAACACAAGTGGATTTTAGAATGATAGTTTTTTTATTTAACAGATGATCAATTTTTTATTTTTATTAGACACTTGCTATTGCTTCTGTTATGACATCAAAATACACTGATTGGTTTTAATTTTCATTCATTCATTTTTTAATGGCTGATTTGTTTTTTGGACCTTCTGCACACTTGCATTGCACTCTTATTAAGGCCATCAATTGACTAGATTTCAGCTTCTGACCTAGAAGGTGAAATTGCAAAATATGTAATGATTTTTCATTTAAAATGCATCCGAAGAAATTTGGTTACTTGCCACACTATGTAGGTAGTTAGGATTCTTTGATTTAATCTGTGGTTTTAATTCTAGGTTTCTTGGTTGGAAAAGGCAAATAGTATAGAGTTTGATATCTAAACACCAAATCCTTACTAATTTTTATGCCAGAGGTATACATGATAATCTCAAGCACAAAGTTAAGATAGATAATTCATACTATAAAATATGTCAAGTGTCTTGCTCAAGTATATTCAATCCCAAGCAACATTTAATAGGTAACAAGCATAGGGAAAAATTGGAAGAGCTAGAGTTCAACGAAAAAAAATGGAAGAGGGTAGGAGTAATCAAGATTGGTGTGAAATGACCCATTAGGATCGACCTAGTGGATGGGGGTTTGGAACCTCATTATTATACCTAAAAAGATTGGTGTGAAAGTTTCATATATTAATGAATGATGTATTATTATACTTATAGATATAGAATGTATACATCATGCTAGTTTGACGGAAGGGAAACTTAAAACGTGTAAATATCAAGTTTATCATATTGTTTTAAAAATGATCTCAAGCAAATATAAAAGCACCAATGATAAGGTTAACATCAATGCGTCATAGCACTGATATGTGCCTTTAGTGGCGGCGATTAATGGCGGAGGAATCCATGTGTGTGTCTCGGTCGTAGCGGAGATTGTCGAACTTGTCCATCCCCTCCTCTGTTTTGAGGTTGCAAGAAGAGGAAGGATCCATCAATCCGAAGCTCCCAAAATTGAAAGGATATAATGAAGATTTCCACTCCAGTTCTATGGTGGAATCTTTGTCGCTTTCATGTGTCAAAAATAGAAAAGGGAGAAATGTCTTCATTGCCTAGTTCTGCATACTCGAAGCAATGCATCTGCGCGATAGAGAATGAGAAAGATACATAATCGACTGAAGGTAAAGGCACATATGAGTTTTTCTTGAAAGAAGAAGATGGAGATGTTGCAGTTAAAATGTATATTATATGGGTTGTTGAATAAGAGCATCTTTATTGCAAGTCTTATTGAGCATTTCCTCAATAAGACTCGTTGTTGTATGGAAATTTGCCACTAGAGTGGATTTTGTGCTAGGTGCTTTTTTTTTTGCATTCCCGGCGGTTTAAACCCCGTAATGCTACTGAAAAGCTGCTACACTGTAGGCGCAATGGTGCAACTTTTCAGAGCATTTGTATTTTTTTTATTTTTACATTCCTGGGGGTTTAAACCCCTAATAATGTTTTTTTTGTGTTGTCATTCCCTGTGGTTTAGGGTTGATAGTTCCTAATTTGTTGGATGTTACAGTTTCTCTAGCAACTTATGGCTATTACAGGACTCTAATAGCTTTAGCAAAGAAGTCATGAAGACTAACAATCAGTACATCTACACACAAGAAATTTGTTTAGAGGAAAGGTTAACTTGCTTCTCACATGTACTTATGGTAGTCCCTTAGCTAATAGTGATGGAAAAGTTATGGTATAAATTAAAGCATATTACTCAAAAAAATGAATGTACCCTAGGTTGTTATAGGTGAGTTCGATGTATACTTTGAATATAATGAAAAAAAGTGAAGGTGCAACTCCTAACTACTATTTAATAGATAACTTCTAAGATTGTCGTAATCACTACTAGCTCTCAAACTTAGGTTATAAAGGTATTCTTTTTACGCAATAATACAATGGAACTGAGGGAAGACTTGATTCAACTGTAAATAATTATCTTTAGTGCATGTATTTCCTAAAGGCATCTATATTTCATTCACCAACTTTCAAGTTTGACTACATTCTTATTTTTTTGCATCGGATTTCATTGTTGATTTCAATCCAAATAATATAGTACCCTTCAAGCTTCTAAAGTAGCATCAAGCTGCTAATAATTTTCAAAGTAAGGTGAAGAAGAGTTATGGAAGTGAATAGAAAGTTGTCAATAAAAAGCTATATATGGGAGTTAATAGAGCAAATTTATAACAACTTTAAATGAGGCTTTTGAGGAAGTACAATAATATAATCTACCAAGACGAATTATTATGTTACCCGAAAGTAAGATGTGATTGATTTAAATTTTATTATATATTTTATAGGGCCACTTTGGTAAGAATAAAATGCAACAATATTGAGACTCTGGTTAATGCTAGTTGAAGTCGTGGTTATGGATTACTTTAAAAATATTTTTACGATAAAATTAAAGTATTTCTTCTAGTTTCCCCCTTAGTGGTAAATTCTCTCTTATTCATATGAAAGCCTTATCAAGCTCCAAGCTCTTTCAAAGATGGTGAGATCAAAGAAGTTGTATTTAGTGTGGGCCTTACAAGGCTCCTAGACCTAACCATCTCAAACTTATTACTTCCTAAAGCTAATAGGACATCGTAAGCATAACATTGTGTCCTGGTTACAATTATATATAAGGATTATAGCCGAGTTAAGATTAATGATATTCTCTTGGCCCCTTTTCCTAAAAGTTAATACTGTGAATAATATGAAGCAATTGCTCCCTATTAGCCTTTGTTGTGTTATTTAAAATATTTTTATCAATATTATTTCCACTTATCTAAAGTATTTCATAGATACATTGGTTGGGCCAAATAAATACATTTTTGTACCAAGTAGGAAAATTACTAACAATAATGTTATAGTGTACAAGTTCTTCCATACTGTGCACGTAAGGGGAGGGAACAAAGGTTTCATTGCTATCAAAGTTGATCAGAAGAAGGTTTATGATAGGACTAGCTAGAATTTCTGGCTTAATACTTTGAAGGAATTGAATCTTTATGATCACATATTCTCTTTAATCATGAAATATGTTTCTCCGTGTACTTTTCAAGATCTTTCAACAGTGATCAACGACCATTATCCTTCTCCTACACTATAGGTATATTAGGCGAGGCAGCCCCTTTTCTCTTCTTACCTTTTTTTTTCTTTTTTTGTGCTTTGTAATGAGTTGTTGGTGTATTTTATTGAAGAATCAATCACAAAGAAGATTTCAATCCATCTGAGTAAAAATGTGTTACCGTTGACTCGTCTTTTCTTTGTATGTATATAATCACCTGCTTTTTTTAAAAGTACAATTACCCCGGGTTAATGTTATCCTTTATTGTATAGACTTTTTTCTTGGCTTCTAGACAAAAAAGGTTAATATGGAGAAAACCTACTTGTTAGTTTCAAGAAATGCAAATCACACAATAGCTTGAAGTTTGAGTGCTAGGTTGGGGTTTCGTCTCACATGAAATCTTGATAAATATCTTGGATTCCTTTACTTCATTGAAAATTAAAGGCGGTGTAAGTTACCAATATTTAGTGAAATAAATGCAACATCTTTTAAGTAATTTGAGGGTGTATTTTCTTTCATTTGTAAGAAGAACAACCCTTGCCAAATCTATTCTTACAGTTTTTCCTATATATATATATATTATGCAACATGGCTTCCTTCCTAAATTATCACTATGTGGCTTAGGACGACTTTTGAAAAAAAAAACATGGGTGAAATGGATCTTCGGAAGGTTCATAAGTTTACCAAGGCTCTTATAAGATGGAACTAGGTTGGGGTTTTTGCAACCAAGATCATGTATGAGTTAATTCCTGGTAATGCTCACGACATTGTATAGCCATGTTCACTGAATTAAAATTTTGAGCGATGGACTAAGATATGGTCATATGGAGAGCTATCTTTCCAAATTTGATTTCACATTTTAATATGTTGGTGATAGTCGGTACTTTAGCTCACAAAGATGAATTAAGACACGTGAGAGGCAAATTGATAATATATTTAATACTCAAGAGCTTCATTCATAAATATTTTTAAGAACATCAATAAGGTTTAACAAACTCTTCATGTTTTTTCTTGATAATTATAGTTCTTCATACTTATTATACTAATGACTTGAACATGTTATACTAGACTCTAGAGTTTAGGGAATAAGTAGTTGACATGTTCATGAACAAAACCCACATTTTCTTCAGTTTAAGATAGAAGTCTCTTCCATGAGCCTGCAATGAACCAAAGGACACATTCAATTTACTATATAACATTATTAATCTCATTTGATTAAAATAAAAATATCCAAAATCATAAATGACTGACGTTTATTTTAGTGTTTTGTTTAGGATGGTGGAGGCTGCAATGACATCCCCATCAAGATGGCTCAACTCGCCATTGATTCTTTCACAATCTTGTTGTTGAGTTGCTCAACATCAACATTGATTGGTACATTTGAAACCTGACAAGTTTAATGCAAATATTTCACTCGTTAATTTGATATTAGATAGTCATCATATATTGGCAACCAAAATGAAATTATTCTCACCATAATCCATCCACATAGATCTCCATATGACGACACATGAGCAGTGTACGCAACAACATCTGCATAAAGAGTTAAAACAAATAGGCTTGTCAAGTCATCAATAATAACAATCCCACTCAAAATGCATCATCTTTAATGCCTAATAATTGTTGGGGTTAGAGAAAAAAAATGGTTCTTACAAGGAAAAACTTGCTTCAATGCGTTGTGTACTCGGGAGAACACGGTCTTATGGCTAAGATTCCCCGCTCGACCAGCCTGTATATATGAAAGTTGGATTTAATTAATTGGTTTTGATATATGAGTGAGCAACAAATTTTCCAGGAGAGTGGCTAAGGATTGATTCTTCATTTTTTACATTAAAAAGGCATAGGGAGGATAAAATAAAAGCGTACTCACATAAGTCATGAAGAGGCCATTCTCTTTCAGCCTTGGTTTAGAAACATCCTCATAGAAAGATCGGGTATAAAGATTGTTGCTGATAGATGTCACACTGGGTTCACAAAGATCCCCAATGATGACATCAAACTTCTCTTGGGATCTCTCTAATTCATCCCTGTATAAATAATAAACAAATAGCATTCATAAGAACAAACCATAGTAACAAACCCCCATTAGTGTCATAATAATACTCATGACAGGTTGATTTAAAAGAGGAAATGTAATAAATTACACCTGTGTAACCTATAATGAAGGGTCTCATTACTCGTGAGCAAAATTAATTGGTAATTACTCTTGATATATATATGAACTTAGGGGCAACTTTTCATTCCATTAAAGAATGAAACTTTTAGAAAATAAAATATCTTTGATTGTATAATTCAACTAATTGAAAATTTTAAAAAAATGTATTTGAAGAATGCAACTACTCACTTTGCATCATTATAGATAATGTGAAGCCTCTCATTATTGAATGCCTCATTATCTGCTTCCATGTGCTCATGGCTCAAGTTGACAACTTGCTGCGATCAACAATGGTAGAGATGTTGTTGTAAAAATTTTGATGCATAGTTAATAGGGCTAGTTAAGCCTCAAGGTCTCTATATACAAACAACTTACCCTATCAATTTCACATATTATTACTTTCGTGATGTCTTTATGCTTCAGGACCTCTCTAGCAGCAGATCCCGAACCTCCTCCCATTATTAATACAGTTTTTGGTCTGCGCTCAGTAATGTATTTATTCATGATTAAAAGGATATATATAAAATTGTTAATTAAAATATTGATAAAAGTATATATTCATACACATTATGGATCAACAGAGCGGGATGAACCAAGCTTTCATGGAAGATGTACTCGTCATGCTCAGCGGTTTGCAAATGTGAATTTAACACGATAGCCTATGCCAAATAAACAATGTATATGGATTAATAAGTAAATATTTGTAAGATACATGCAAGTGTATGCTGATCTTTGATGGGTTCGTGATTGGTGGAAGGAGCAAGGAATGGGAACAAACAAAAAAGAAACATGTGATATTTCAGTTAGTCCATATCTAAAATCCACCAAGAAATTAAAACATACCTTTCCAAACCGATTTGTAGTAAAAACGGTTAGATGTTGAATCTCACTTGCAGCGTTATAATCCACACTAAGAGACCAAATTCATTTTAAGATTAGATAAAATTTGGGACATAATTAAAATGAGTATGTAGTTTGAAGGGATGAATATAAAAAAGAATCAGAGGTTATATATATTACCTGTTGATAACCAAGCTTCTTGTGACATCGATATCTATTTCTTCTTCGTACAATTGATGGACCCATTCTATGTGCAAATTATCATAATATCCATATTCAAACTGGTTTTGTTCTTGCTCATCAACGTTATCGTCATCGATAATGCCATCTATAGGTTCTGGCTGGTGAAATTGGGCATTCCCATTAAGGTTTAATAGGCAAAACATAGTCATGGATACTTTTACGAAGTATCTCATTATGCTCGCAAACACCATGGCTTATTCTCTTTTCTTACTCTCTTTAAGATTATGCTAGTTTTCTCTTGCAGGTGTGAGGATCACACTCTGCTTATGTCTCTATTTTTTATACAGACGCTAAAATGAGTAGAATTGGGATTGTATTTGGTCTCGAGGTTGGGGAATTGCGGGGTCCCACAGGCAGAATAGATTGCCACAGGGTGGGGAAAGTGAGGGTGTGAACAACGTTGTAATTTCTCGTTGTCAGTGAATATTGAATAAAGTTTTATTGATTACCAAGTCAAGACAAAGAGACGATTTTGGGTTTGAAAATCGTGAGACTTCTGCTAGTGGGGGATTATCGAAAATTAAAATATTACATAGTATTTAATATTATGTAGTATTTAATATTAAAATATTATATAATATTTAATATTATATTCAAGTCTATTTAAATTATATGCATAAATTTATTAGATAGTATTTAATATTATATAGTATTTAATATTATTGTCCAAGTCTATTTTATTTATTATTATGATAATTATAGTATATAATATTATTGTTAAGATATATTTTATTTGTTATTATATTAAGCTTAGTAATTCACCTATTTTACTTAGTATATTATATTAAATATTAAATATTAAACATTTATTATTGTTAGATTCAAGTGTATTCTACTTATATAGATTAAAATTGTTGAATTAAATTAATGACAATTATGGTATGCATTTAATTTTGTATTCAAGTATAATGGATTTGTAATTGAATTAGTTAAACTTAATGATATGCAAATGCAATTAAAATTTGGTTTAAGTTAATTTTATATATAGATATAAAAGATATAAATAGATAGATGATATTACATATAGAATTTAATATTATTATATTCAAGTCTCTTTTACTCATATATATTTATATTTATATAAGTTTATTACTATATAATATTAAATATAGTATTTAACATTGTTGTTCACGTCTATTTTACTTACTATTACATTCAATATAGTATTCAACACTATATATTAAATATTATTATATTCAAGTCTATTTTACTTATATATATATTTATTATATTAAAATAATATTTAATGTTATTGTCTTGAACTATTTTATTTAGTATATTGTATTAAATATAACATGTTATATTATTATATTGATGTTTATTTTTCTGTGAACAAGGAATGCGATGAGGTTTGAACTTAAGATCTCATGGTAAACTATCCAACCCCAACACTAGATCGACCCTAGTGGGTTATATTGTTGTCTATTTTACTTTGATAGATAAATTTATTATATTAAATGTTATTATTAAATATAGTGTTTAATATTATCGTCCGGGTCTATTTTATTTATTTTTATATTAAATATTTAATGCTATTGTTTAGACCTATTTTACTTAGTATATTATATTAAATATATTTTATAAGCAAAAATATATTAAGAATAGAGTACAAGGGGTACTCAAACCCATTACACAGGGTAATCAACATCTAACCAGTATTCATGTACTAAAACATTAAACCAATTACAGGAGACATACAACCATCATAATTCGTCTCCAGCATCAAAACATTCCAGGTAAAATAAATAAAGGTATACTAATCAAACATGACAAAAAAGATTGATCAGACATGACCAAACTCGGAACCACTAGCACTTACAATTCGAAAAGAATGACCACAAAAGCTAAGACAGGCATCAGGTGAGGCATCCGAAGCCGAAAAAGGAAAAAGAAAAGAATGGTCCTTAGCCTTAAGCCACTTCCAAGAGCGAACTTTAATCAGGTCCAATAAGTCAGAAAGTGCAGCAACCTTATTAGAAAAAACAGCCTCATTCCTAGCAATCCATAATGACCAAAGAACAGTCATCCACACAGTCGACCATCTTAACCGGTTCTCACTAGAGCAGGAAGGTAAACCCACAAACTATGTAAAATGAGAGAGACAAGAGTTCTGTAGCGTGGAGATAATACCAAACCAATTTAAACAAAGCATCCAAAAACAATAAGCAAATACATCTAATACTTATGTAGATTAAAATATTGAATTGAATTCATGACAAATATGACATACATTTAGTTTTGTATTCGAGGATAATGAAATTACAATTGAAATTGTTAAACTTCATGATATGTAATTAATTTTTTATTATTCAAGTTATTTTTATATATAGAATATATAAGTTAAAAAGGAGATAAATAGAAACATGACAATAGTGAAAATATGATGAGTAATACGTTATAAAAATAAGAGACATAGAGAAAAGAATTTATGTGTAATGGAATCAAGTGAGAGTATATTATAAGTTAAAGAGTTAAATTTAAGTCCCTCAAAATATAGCTAAATTTTATTTTAGTCCCTTATTTATTTTTATTTTTTATTTTTTGTCCTTCATTTTTTAAAATCATATGTTGTAGTCCTATTTGTTAACTACTAGTATGTAACACGTGCAATGCACGATGATTATTATCTTATTTCATAATATTTTTTATTAATTATCAATAATCCATAATAATATTAATATGATTTGAAATTTTGTTTTGTACAAATATTAATATGATTTGAAATTCATCTATCCCTGGGGCTCAAAACCGCCGAAAATGCAAAAGTTGTCAACCCCATTTTTTTTGTAAAGTAAAACTTATTTATACCGCTGCAAAAACAACATTTTTAAAAAAATAAATTTATATTTTATTATTTATTAATATTATTTTATTGTTTATTAATTAAAATATTTGTAATAAAAAATGAGTGATGTGTATTGGTGAGACCCTTTTAAGATTTGTGAATAGTAAAAAAGTAAGATGTTGGGTTGGAGAAGATTAGGGGTGGGAACAAGCCAGACCGCTCGTTAGGGGCCTACTACCCGACCTACATCAGGCTAGGCCAGACCAATTTATTAAATAGAGCAGGCCAAGGCTTTTTCAAAAGCCTATATAGCAAAACAGGCCAGACTTCAGGCCATCGAAAAAGCCTTTTGAGTCTATCACACTGGTCTATTTAACTAAATATAAATAAAATACTGATATTTTTTATATTGCTATTATTATTATTATAAAGATTTTTATTACTTTTCCTTATAATTATATACTTATTAGCTTGTATAAACATTTAAGTATGTTAAAAACTTGAGCCTATAAGTCTATTCATATATGTGCTTATGATATATTCAAGTATCTTACTATAAAACAGACTTTTAAACAGGCTTTCAGACCTTGTCAGGCTTTAAATAGGCCAGACTCAGACCATAAAATAAAGTCTATGTCAGGTAACAGACCAGACTCAGGCCATGTATTTAAGGTGCAGGCCAAGCTCAGGCCTTGGAAAGCCTAGCTCGGCTCGGCCTATTCCCATCCCTAGGGAAGATAAGTGTTTAATAAGAACTTGCTTAAGTATATTGGTGGGACCCATTTAAGATTTGTGAATAGTAGATATTCTTAATTTTCTATAAATTTGTGTTGTTTATAAACTTTTTTTTACTTATGGTTTGTTTAGTTGTATGATACTTCAAGAAAGAAAGATAGTTTCTAAAATTATTTTTAATTATTTTATAATTATTTAGAATTTTAATTTTTTTAATGATTTATATTGAATTGAATTATTTTATGAGTATTTTATATATAATAATTTTTATTTCCCAAAGTATCCTTTCATGTTGTAGCTGATAGACTAATTAATTGGGGTATTGTCAGACGTCAAATTTGGAAACCTCTCCCAACATGGTCAGGTGTAATATATGAGTCAGGATCTACGCGTAAAAGTGCAGAGTGAAGGATATGTAGATAATGTTGCGGTTTAGCATTCTAGTGATTGAACTTTTTGGTGAGTTGTGTTAAGGTGTAATTCATTCATATTGCAAATAGTAAGTATGTTGTAGTGCATGCACCCATGCAAATTGATTTCGTTGAGAGGATGAATGATACCCATGCAAATTAAATAAATATTTCCCACTTAATTCGATTGAGAAACCTCTCTTTTAGCAGAAAATAAAGTTTAAAATTTGTAATATAAGACCATAGGTTTTAACAAAGGATGCTTTAGGGCAAAAATAGCAATCAAATTAATAATGCTTGGTAAGATTTGATCTTGAAGTCAGGTCTTGAGAGGCAAGCAAACATGTTATTCATAATGATTGCCCAATATAAGATTTTCTTTTATTCACTATTTATATCTTAATGAATATTATTTGCTAGAATATTATATATTCTTGCTCTAGAAAAATTCCTCAACCAAGCTGTTTGAAACGTAGTGATAAAACATGATTAATGTCTTCTCCCTCTTTAAGACTATTAAATGGTGGAGAAAGAGCTCTTATATTATATATATAAGCTTGCTTTTCCCAACTTTTGTAGAGTTGACGTTATTGGTTCATGTAACGTCCTAATTTCTGGATTCAAGAATAATGCTTGTTGGAGGCACTATTCCCGAATCTATGAAATTATTTTGAGCAATTATAGATATCAACATACAATCAAACATATTAATTGCTTAGGTAGTTCAACGTTTACATAAGCGGAAACTTACATACATAACTCAAGAATTGTAGTTTAAATTCCACTTAGTGGCTTAAAATACAATACTACAAAGACATACAAAATTCGTTCTACACATCTAAAATGAAATCCACAACATGTGGTGAGACTTACGTCCCGGTGAATGTGATCATGCAAACAGTGTTAGAAATCACAAAAATGAAAATGCACATTGGAATAATCATGTATCATATATAAACATCAAGGCAATTCCATGAACAAACAACCTCTTGGTGTTTTACCTAACACCGGTGTGGTCTTATCACTTAATTATCTGACCTGGACTAAGCTCAATATCCGTACAAGGAACATCTTCCTTGCGGCCTTTTAACCTCATGTCTTAATTTAGCAGTCAAGTGTTGTTTTTTCTTACATTATTCCTCTTAGGTCAAAGATCCATTTTCCTCTTGGTCCGAAGACCTATAATTTTCCTCTTGGCCAAAGACCCATGAAAAGCATTTTGTACATGATTAATCAAAGTCTATCTCTATTCTTTCCTTCACCTCTATAGTTTACATTTTTTAATCTTAACTTGGTTTCCCTTAAGTCTCTTCAAAATTGGTATTCGGAGCTTATCTCTTGATTCCTCCCTTAAATACCCCCTAACACTCTAAACTCTAAATAAATTCCTGATCTTCTCTCTTAATTTACCCCCGAACTTCTAAATTCTCCTTCTATATCCAACTTTCTTCTCTGGGTGGGATTCACGACCTAAGGCTTCGACTATATTCTCTAGGTCCTAATTTTTGGGATGTTACAGTTTCTCTAGCAACTTATAGCTATTATAAGACTCTAATAGCTTTAGCAAAGAAGTCATGAAGACTAATAATCAGCACATCTATACAAGAATTTTGTTTATAGGAAAGGTTAACTTGTTTTTCACATGTACTTATGGTTGTCCCTTAGCAAATAGTGAGGGAAATTTTATGGTATAGATTAAAGCATATTACTCAAACAATTAATGTACCCTAAGTTGTAATAGGTGAGTTCGATGTATACTTTGAACATAATGAAAAAAGTGAAGGTGCGACTCCTAACTACCATTTAATAGATAACTTTTAAGATTGCCTTAATCGCCACTAGCTCTCAAACTTAGGTTATAAAGGTCTTCTTTTTACCCCGAGAATGCAATGGAACTAAGGGAAGGCTTGATTGAGCTATAAATAATTATCTTTGGTGCGTGTATTTCCTAAAGGCATCTATATTTTATTCACAAACTTTCAAGTTTGACTATATTCTTATTTTCTTGCACTGGATTTCATTGTTGATTTCAATCCAAATAATATAGTATTATTCAAGCTTCTAAAGTAGCATCAAACTGCTAATAATTTTCAAAGTAAGGTGAAGAAGAGTTATGGGAGTGAATAGAAAGTTGTCACTAAAAAGCTATATATGGGAGTTAATAGAGCAAATTTAGAATAACTTTAATTGAGGATTTTGAAGAAGTACTATAATATTCTCTACCAAAGCGAATTATTTTGTTAACCCAAAGTTAGATGTAATTGGTTTAAATTTTGTTATAGATTTTATAGGACCACTTTGGTTAGAATAAAATGCAACAATATTGAGACTCTAGTTAATGCTACTTGAAGTCATGGTTATGAATTACTTTAAGAGTAAACTAGCAAATTGGTCCCTGACATTTTTAGGGTCATGCAGTTTAGTTCTTAAGAAATAAAAAACCCCAACATAGTTCATGACTTCTTGTTTTTTCCTTCACTATAGTCCAACTGCGTGTTTCCCGTTAATTTTTTATGATGTGTCATGTTTCGTGACACTGTATCATACTATTTGCTATCGGGGCACAGAAATAACGTCATTAGAGTTAAGACATTCCAATAAAAAAGGGGGAGACGAGAGAAAAAGGGAAAATTGGGAAGCACACAACGGTTGGAGTTGAAGCATTTCAAGCTATAAATTTAACAAAGCCACATCATTTTTGTGCCATAGTAGACATTATAGTGACAAACAGTGAGACGGAAGTGTCACTAAACGTGCCACGTCGTAAAAAAATTAACGGGAAACACACAATTGGACTATATTGAAAGAAAAAAGAAGAAGTCAGGGACTATATTGGGGTTTTCTATTTCTTTGGGACTAAACTGCATGGTCCTATAAAAGTCAAGGACCAATTTGCTAGTTTACTCATTACTTTAAAAATCTTTTTACGGTAGAATTAAAGTATTTCTTCTAATTTCCCCCTTAGTGGTAAATTCTCTCTTATTCATGATGAAAGCCTTATCAAGCTCCAAGCTCTTTCAAAGATAGTGAGATCAAAGAAGTTATGTTTAGTGTGGGCCTTACAAGGCTCCTAGACCTAACAGTCTCTAACCCATTATTTCCTAAAGCTAGTGGGACATTGTAAGCATAACATTTTGTCCTAGTTACAATTATATATGAGGATTATAGCCAAGTTAAGATTAATGATATTTTCTTGGCCCCTTTTCCTAAAAGTTGATACTGTAAATAATATGAAGCAATTGCTCTGTATTAGCCTTTGTTGTGTTATTTAAAATATTTTTACCAACATTATTTCCACTTATCTAAAGTATTTCATAGATACATTGGTTGGGAAAAATAAATACATTTTTGTACCAAGTAGGAAAAGTACTAACAACAATGTTATAGTGTACAAGATATTCCATATTGTGCACGTAAAGGGGAGGGAAAAAAAGGTTTCATTGCTATCAAAGTTGATCGGAAGAAGGTTTATGATAGGTATAGTTAGAATTTGTGGCTTAATACTTTGAAAGAATTGAGAATTAATGATCACTTGTTCTGTAACATCCCAAAATTTCTAAATCTATAATTATGATTAAAATACTTATAATTATATCCCAATGACGTTAGTTATAAAAATAGAAGTTTTATAATAGTAATAGTAAATATTAATATAACAGTATTTATGATATAATAATATAATATTATAAATATTAGGAGAAATGACATATTATTAAGATCTTGATCAAATTTGATTGTATTAAATATAATAACAAAATTATTAGGAGATAAATCATATTATTATATAAGATTATAATTAAATTTAATTGTCATAAATATAGTAATTATTATGTTAATATAATAAAATCAAGATTAACAATGATAATTTTATGAGAGAGATATGCTTTAATATTTTAATTTAGGATCAAATTTTAAAATATGAATAATGAGATCACAAGGATTAAAGATAAGAATTAATAACAAATTTAGAATAACGTTTAATTATAAGATTTGAATTTGAGTATGTAACACCATTTTTTTTAAATTATTGTTAGTATTATTAATTATTTATTTAAATATATTAAAGGGTGAAAAGTGGTTTATATATATATCAAGAGGAGATTTTGAAATGATTAGTTTTGAATTTAAAAATTTATTTTAATTGATTAGTTTTTATTTTATATTATTTATATTTTGTTAAGGTATAAGATAGTACGATTTTTTTTTTCTTTAAAATAGAATCTGAAAGAGAGTAACCCTAAAGCCTCTTATTTCTCATAATTTGAATTGGGAGTTCTCTCTGAAGTAGGGTTTGGTGATTCGAGAATTGCCAGGTAAAGGAAGCTCATACATCAATTATAAAACCTCTAAATATTCTTATAGAATATTTTTGTTTCTACAGTGGAAAGTATACAAATATATATGTTATTAATTTTTTTATGAATTATGGAAAATAAATTTCTTTTGTCATTTTTTTTTTTATTTTTGCTCAGCTTGATAAGTATTGATTTTTATAATGTGATATTGTTGGCGATAACTTTGTTGATATTGAATGATGTTGATGAGAGTTTGTTGGATCTCTTGAGATTATGTAATTAGTTTGAATTCATTGTAAAAGTTGTATGTCAAACATATCAATACATGCATCCATTTTGCATAAGTTGAAAGTTGTTTATGAGTAGGCACGTAAGCGAAGGCTGCCTGGTGGGGCCTTAGCCAGTGTCGAGAGTTGTTTGGGCAGGCTATTGTTGGGCCTTGAGGATAGGTGAGCGAGCGAATCCCACATGAGACTTTGGTAATGCGAACCATAGTCGCGGTAAGCCACTACCCACGACCACTTAGTCCTGACGAATGTCACAATCTTCCATAGGGTTAGGTGTGGACTCCCTAAATGTCTGTGTTGTTAGGTCATGTTAAGGGATTGTGACCCACAATAACCGCTCAGTTGTTGAAAACCTCATGGAGTCGTGTTTGCATGTCATTCACATTTTCATTTGCATTAATATTTTAAATAAATTAAAAGAGATATATAAGTTGAATTGTTGTCGTTGTTATGGAAGATATAATGTCATTAAGAGAGCTTGCCCTTATTTGTTTGTGAGTGACTGCAATGATCGTGATTCTTGACACGGGAGCAGGTAGTGAAGAGACAGTTGAGGAGTATGAAGCATGTGGCTGATGTTGGATGCTTATAAGCTTTTTTTTGGAGTTGTAGCATAGATCAACTTAGGATCTCTTTTGAGTTGTTTCATTATGATGTTAAACGCTTATTTTACCTCTATGGATTTAATAGTTCACAGTGTCATAAGGCACATAGTTGACCTTAGTATATTTTTATTCAGTTTGAGACTTTATTTTTTATTTCTTTTGTATGTTTATGATGTTTTTAATTGAATTAGAGTAGAACTTCCACGTTGCTTAGTGTGTTGTCATGTTACGGTCAATCAGGTCGTTACATTTATAATTTTATTTTGGAATTATATTATGAACTATTTTGAAAATTCAAATTTTTCCGCAATTATTTATTTGATAAAATTAAGGGTGTTACATATTCTCTTTAATCATAAATTATGTTTCTTCGTGTACTTTTCAAGATCATTATCAATGTCCATGATCCTTCTCCTACACTAGAGGTATATTAGGCGAGCAACCCTTTTTGTCTTCTTACCTTTTTTTATTTATTTCCTGTGCTTTGCAATGAGCTGTTGGTGTATTTTTTTTAAGACTCGATCACAAAGAAGATTTCAATCCATCTGAGTAAAAATGTGTTACCGTTGACTCATCTTTTCTTTGTACATATATAATCTCCTGCTTTTTTCCTGGCTTCTAGACAAAAAGGTTAATGTGGAGAAAACCTACTTGTTAAGAAATGCCAATCACACGGTAGCTTGAAGTTTAAGTGCTAGGTTGGGTTTCGTCTAACATGAAATCTTGATAAATACCTTGGATTCCTTTACTTCGTTGGAAATTAAAGGCGATGCAAGTTACAAATATTTAGTGAAATAAATGCAACATCATTCAAGTAATTTGAGGGTGTATTTTCTTTCATTTGTAAGAAGAATAACCCTTGCCAAATCAATTCTTGCAAATTTTCCTATATATATATATATTATGCAACCTAGCTTCCTTTCTAAATTATCACTATGTGGCTTGGGATGAGTTTTGAAAACCTAAAACCATTGGGTGAAATGGATCTTCAGGAGGTTAATAAGTTTAACAAGGCTCTTACAAGATGGAACTAGGTTAGGGTTTTTACAACCAAGGTCATGTATGAGTTATTTCCGGGTAATGCTCACGACATTGTATAGTCATGTTCACTGAATTAAAAACTTTGAACGGTGGATTAAGATATGGACATATGGAGAGCTATCTTTCAAAATTTGATTTCACATCTAAATATGTTGGTGATAGTCGGTACTTTGGCTCATAAAGATTAATTAAGACATGTGAAAGGCAAATTGATAATATTTTTAATACTCAAGAGCTTCATTCATAAATATATTTAAGAACATCAATAAGGTTTAATAAACTCTTCATGTTTTTTCTTGATAATTATAGTTCTTCATACTTATTATATTAATAACTTGAACATGTGATACTAGACTCTAGAGTTCAGGGAATAAATAGTCGACATGTTCATGAACAAAATCCACACTTTCTTCAGTTTAAGATAGAAGTCTCTTCCATGAGTCTGTAATGAATCAAAGGACACATTCAATTTAATATATAATATTATCAATCTCATTTGATTAAAACAAAAATATCCAAAATCATAAACAACTGACGATTTTTTGAGTGTTTTGTTTAGGATGGTGGAGGCTGCAATGACATCCCCGTCAAGATAGCTCAACTCGCCATTGATTCTTTCACCAATCTTGTTGTTTAGTTGCTCAGCATCAACATTGATTGGTATATTTGAAACCTGACAAGTTTAATGCAAATATTTCACTCATTAATTTGATATTAGATAGTCATCATATATTGGCAACCAAAATGAAATTAATCTCACCATAATCCATCCACATAAATCTCCATATGATGACACATGAGCAGTGTACGCAACAACATTTGCATAAAGAGTCAAAACAAATAGGCTTATCAAGTCATCAATAATAACAATCCCACCCAAAATGCATCATCTTTAATGCCTAATAATTGTTGGGGTTAGAGAAAAGCTAGTTCTTACAAGGAAAAACTTGCTTCAATGTGTTGTGTACTCGAGAGAACACGGCCTTATGGTTAAGATTCCTGGCTCGACCAGCCTGTATATATGAAAGTTGGATTTAAATAATTAGTTTTAATAATATGAGTGAGCAACGAAATTTCTAGGAGAGTGGCTAAGGATTGATTTTTCATTTTTTTACATTAAAAGGGCATAGAGAGAAAAAAATAAAAACGTACTCACATAAGTCACGAAGAGGCCATTCTCCTTCAGCCTTGGTTTAGCAACATCCTCATAGAAAGATCGGGTATAAAGATTGTTGCTGATAGATGTATTGGGTTCACAAAGATCCCCAATGATGACATCAAACTTCTCTTGGGATCTCTCTAATTCATCCCTATGTGAATTAATAAACACATATCATTCATAAGACCAGACCATAGTAACAAACCCTCATTCGTGTCATGATAATACTCATGACATGTTGATTTAAAAGAGGAAATGTAATAAATTATACTTATGCAACCTATAATGAAGGATTTCATTACTTGTGAGCAAAATTAATTGGTAATTACTATTGATGTATATATGAATTTGGGGGCAACTTTTCATCCATTGAAGAAGGAAACTTTTAGAAAATAAAAACATCTTTGATTGTATAATTCAACTAATTGAAAATTAAAAAAAATGGATTCGAAGAATGCAACTAATCACTTTGCATCATTATAGATAATGTGAAGTCTCTCATCGTTGAATGCCTCATTATTTACTTCCATGTGCTCATGGCTCAAGTTGACAACTTGCTGCGATCAACAATGGTAGAGATGTTATTGTTAAAATTTGGACTCATAGTTAACAAGGCTGGTTAAGCCTCAAGGTCTCTATATACGAACAACTTACCCTATCAATTTCACATATTATTACTTTTGTGATGTCTTTATGCTTCAGGACCTCTCTAGCAGCAGATCACGAACCTCCTCCCATTATTAATACAGTTTTTGGTCTGCGCTTAGTTAGAAAACATATTTATTCATGATTAAAAGGATATATATAAAATTTTTAATTAAAATATTGATAAAAGTATATATTCATACGCATTATGGATCAACAGAGCAGGATGAACCAAGCTTTCATGGAAAATGTACTCGTTATGCTCAGTGGTTTGCAAATGTGAATTTAACACGATATCCTATGCCAAATAAACAATGTATATGGATTAATAAGTAAATATTTGTAAGATACATGCAAGTGTATGCTGATCTTTGATGGGTTCGTGATTGGTGGAAGGAGCAAGGAATGGGAACAAACAAAAAAGAAACATGTGATATTTCAGTTAATCCATATCTAAAATCCACCAAGAAATTAAAACATACCTTTCCAAACCGATTTGTAGTAAGAACGGTTAGATTTTGAATCTCACTTGTAGCGCTATAATCCACACTAAGAGACCAAATTCATTTTAAGATTAGATAAAATTTGGGACATAATTAAAATGAGTATGTAGTTTGAAGGGATGAATATAAAAAAGAATCAGAGGTTATATATATATATATATATATATATATATATATTACCTGTTGATAACCAAGCTTCTTGTGATATCGATATCTATTTCTTCTTCGTACAATTGATGGACCCATTCTATGTGCAAATTATCATAATATCCATATTCAAACTGGTTTTGTTCTTGCTCATCAACGTTATCGTCATCGACGATGCCATCTATATGTTCTGGCTGGTGAAATTGGGCGTTCCCATTAAGGTTTAATAGGCAAAACATAGTCATGGATACTTTTAGGAAATATCTCATTATGCTCGCAAACACCATGGCTTACTCTCTTTTCTTGCTCTCTTTGAGATTATGCTAGTTTTCTCTTGCAAGTGTGAGGATCACACTCTGCTTATGTCTCTATTTATACACACGCTAAAATGACTAGAATTGGGATTGCATTTGGTCTCGAGGTTGGGGAATTAGGGGGTCCCACAGACAGAACGGATTGCCACAAGGTGGGGAAAGTGGGGGTGTGAACAACGTTGCAATTTCACGTTGTCAGTGAATATTGAATAAAGTGTTATTGATTACCAGGTCAAGACAAAGGGATAGATTTGGGGTTTGAAAATCATGAGACTTTTGTTAGTGGGGGGTATTGTTGAGGTGTTTAATGTCCTAGTAGGAACCTTGAGCTATATTTATTGCATGTCCCCTTACCATTAATACTTTTTTAAATGAACCATCAATATTATGAGATCAAGTTAAAAAAAATTAAAAAAACACAAAATCATTCAATGCATATGTAAAATTTATCCCCTATTTAATTGAAGCATTCAAGAAGATTGAAACGCTTACAAAAAGATAAGAAAAGCATATATAAAGACAACGTGTCAAAAATCAAAGGACCTATTTTTCACTTTTTTAAGGATTGATTTGTGTGAGTTTTTTTAAAACAATTCTTACTTTTTTTTCACATTTTATTATCTTACATATTAATTAGGAATAAGAATTAACTTCAGAATAATTTATGTGTTTTAAATATTATAAATTTTTTATTACATTAAATACATGATATTTTTATTTCCTTAACTAATAGGTTTAGGATAATCATCAGGCTATTCTTCTAGTTACACCATCAATTCTTTCATAGGGTAATGAACCACAAGCTGAAAAATATAAGAAATGGGATTGTTTGTATTAAAATTAGCCTGTAATTTCTTCATATGTTTTTTTTTATCTCTTTAAAATATTATCTTTTCTTTTTTGCTAGGCCTAATATATTATCTCTTTTCATATATATTTTTTATGTTAACCGAGTTTTAACTTTTAAAAGTATATACACCCTTCAGTCTTTTTTTTTTTTTTCAATTGTTTAAGGTTATACATATGGATTAATTTTTGTAATTGATATATAATTTTCAGTTATGATAAAATCAACTCTATGAATAAGGGATAAGACTTTTAAGAATGGAAAGCTATCATTAAAATAAAAAATATTTTAATACTTTCTATGGATAAGATTTTTTTTAATTGATGTATTATCCATTTAGGTTTGTGAAGTAATTAATACTTTCTATTTTAATAAAAAATTACTTTTAAAAGTCTTATCCTTAGCTATTAGGGTTGATTTTATCAAAATGACTAAAATATATCTATTTAACTCCATTTATGTTATTTATTATATTTCGTCGAAGCAATTGTCTGCGATATTAAATAATAGTATAATTGGGTAAAAAATCATTATATTAGTTTTACATTTGTAAAATAACAAAAATTTTGAAACTCAAGTTAAAATAAAATACAATATTAGAGCTAACGAGTGTCTTAAGTATAATTAAGGAATCCATATATAGTACTCCTTTTGGTCCTATTTATAAGATAATTCAGACAAAAATACACATATTAATAAAAGTAATTAATACATCATTTTTCAAGAAATTACTCTACAAGATCACAAGTTTACTCCTATTTAAATTAAACTTCATTACCATGGTAATTATGTCACTTCAAAACTTTTAATGGCCAACAAGGGAAAATATAAAAAAAATGGTTATAAATTTGGAGTTTAATTACTATGCACTGTCAGTGTAAAAAAGTTTTACACAGACATCCAATGGTGTGTTGCCACGTCATTTAATGAATATGATATCTCATGTGGTATTAAATTCATTAAATGATGTGGCAACATATCATTGGATGTCTGTGTAAAACTTTTTTACACTGACAATGTATAGTTATTAAATTCACAAATTTGTGTAATTTATTTTGTAAATAGGACCATGGAAAAGTTTCAAATATTGTGATCGGATGGAATAGGTTTTTATTGTATATCATGACATTGATTGCATCTATAGCATTAAATGTTACACAATTTCATAAAAATTTTCTAATTTTGACTACTTAGTTAGTGCTTTTATAATACTTGTTAACATTATTTTTATATTAAATATTGTATCCAATGTTATATATTTAATGCTAATATATTGAAGTCTCTTTTACTTTTATTTATATATATATATATATAGATTTATTATATTAAATATACTATTTAATGTTAATTATTATTCCGGCCTATTTTACTTAGTATATTATATTAATTAGAACATTTATATAATATCATTATATCCAATTCTATTTTACTTATATAGATAAATTTATTATATTAAATATAGTATTTAATGTTATTTCTCTCACCTATTTTACTTAGTATATTATATTAAACATTTAACATTTATTATTGTTATATTCAAGTGTATTATACTTATTTAGATAGGTAGAATAAAATTGTTGAATTGAATTCATGACAATTAAGGCATGCATTTAATTTTGTATTTAAGCATATATAATGGAACTATAATTGAAATTATTAAACTTAATGACATGAAATTAATTTTTAGTTCAAGTTAATTTTATATATAGATTAAAGAATATAGATATAGATAAATAGATATGTTATATTAAATATATCATTTAATATTATTATATTATAGATATATTATATTATATTCAAGTCTATTTTACTTTATATTTATATATATATATATATGGGTTTAATATTCATATCTATTTTATTTATTATTATATAAGATTATATTTTATTTATGAGTAAACTAGTACTTTCATCCTTGACCTTTACAACGTTTTGTAGTTTCGTCCTTGACTTTTTCAAAACAGCACTCTAGTCCCCGACTTTATTAAAAACACGCATTTTAGTCCCTAAAAGTGTATGTTTTTTTTAATAAAGTCAAGAACTAAAGTGCATTTTTTTAATAAAGTTAAGAACTAAAGTGCATGTTGCAGGGACTAAGGTGCTATTTTGAAAAAGTCAAGAACAAAATTGCAAGACGTTGTACATGTAAAAGTCGAGGATGAAAGTGCTAGTTTACTCTTTTATTTATATAAATAAATTTATTATATTACATATAGTATTTAATATTTTTGTTCTCACCTAATTTACTTAGTAAATTATATTAAAAATTTAATATTTATTATTGTTATATTAAAGCGTATTATACTTATATAAATTTAAATTGTTGAATTGAATTCATGACAATTAAGGCGTGTATTTAATTTTATATTTAAGCATAATGGAATTATAAGTTAATTTTATATATAGACTAGAAATAATACCCGCACGGATTTATGTATATTATATTTTTATAATATTTTATGAGAAAAGATTTTTAAAAATGTGTAAAAGTTATTGTAGCTTAAATATATAAAAAATAATGTTAAGAAATAAAATTATATTACTTATATAATATAATAAAAATAATATAATGAAAAATTACATTAAATTATTTATTTTAAATAATTTTTTTATGCAATATAAATATTTCTCATCATATTTAATAGGGAAAATAGTATATAAATACCTTTAACTTTTACACTTTTGCAAGTAGGCACCATGAACTTTTATTTTGTCCTAATTAATCCTTAAACTTTCATCATTGTTGCAATATGTCATTTCATTAGCATGAAGTTAAAAAATTAATAAATATAATCTCAACCCTTCAAAATTGTGTTTAAAATATTGAAATTATATAAAATAAAGTTCCAAAAATTAATAAAATAGGAAAAAAAAACTCTAAATTAAAAGAACACACAGTCATATTTCTCTTTTAAAATTTTAAATATACTTGAAATTTGACATAATTCAAGAATAAAAAAACTTCAATTTTACTCTTTTATGTCTTTTTAATATTTGAAAAACAAAATCTCGAAAGATTGAAATTGGTTATGGTACTTATTTAACTTGATAATAATGAATGAATCTAGTGTAATAATGATAAGAGTTTAATGGTTACTTGGGGCAAATTAAAAGTTAATGGTGCCTATTTGCAAAAGGGCAAAAGTTCAAGGTGGTTTTATACTCTTTTCCCTATTTAATAAAAAGAGTTACCAACCTCCTTAGTGAGATTATTATTAAAAATTAAATATTTTAAATATAATTGTATAAAAGAAATTCACTAAACACTTATGTACACTGTATGATATTTTTTGTAACTCCATGATAGGTTGCAAATTTATAGTAATATGCACATATTTGTTGTTTTTTATAATAATAAAAAATTTCAATCCTTACATGGATGTTATTCTTAATTAATAATAAAATATATAATATTTATTCATGATAAAATATAAATTTTATTAAATATAACCATACATTATTTAATGATTGTCAATTACTTTTGTTTATTGTTATTGCATAAAAAATATTTACAGAAAATTATTTTACTCTAAAAATAAAAGGTATATCCGGAGTTAAAGTTAATTAAATCAATAGTTTTTTTATAAAAAATATTGATTATATGAAGGAGAGAGATACAACTCTCACAGACTATTTTTTTTTATAAAATCATTACAATACTCAAATTAAAAAAAGTAATAACATGTATATATAATTTCTAATTTTTCATAAGTACCATTTATTTTTTTGTGTTTTTTAAATAATCAAGGACTTTTAATTTCTACATTTATAATATTTTTATATCTCTTTTTTCTCTTACCTACTAAGGCAAATAAATTATTTAATGGATAAAACAATAAAAATTTATTAATTATTTAATATAAGAGATTTTAGTAAAATTTATTTTATTTTTATTTAGAAACCAGTATTAAAATTCGCTTAATTTTTTAATAACCCATTAATCGTTAACTTTTTTATCCTAATTAATTATTGATAATGATTAGTCACAATTCACAAAGTAGGAGATGTTACAATCATGTTATAAAAGAATTAAAATAGATACTGAATATAATAATTATTTAAATTATTAAACTGAAAACTTAGCAATAATTACCTACATTTAATTTTGTGTTCACTGTTCAAGTTAATTTTACATATAGATATATATAGATAGATAGATATGTACACACATAAAATAAAATGTGGATGTATTTTACTCACATGCATGTGAAGTATTAAATATATGTCATTTGAAAAGAATAATTTAAACTAAATATAATCACAATTTAAATATAAAAATAGAAATTTCTGGATAACTCATTCAAGAAAATAAATTAAGTTATTTTAATAGTTTTCTTAATTTTATTTTTAAATTTGATAATGAAAGAGTCTAACATCAATATGATATATACATTTAATAGGATTTTTAAATTGAAATTTATATTAATAGAAAGGAGATGAAAAGATGAAAATTTTTTTCTTAATTGAGTTATGCCTTTAAGAGAATAATTTAATTGGTAATATGATCATTATTGTAGGCATTTAATACTATGCTCAAGTTAATTTTACAATATATACAGATAGATAGATTATAGAATATAGACATAGATATATTATATTAAATATATCATTTAATATTATTATATTATAGTCTATTTTACTATATATATGTGGGTTTAATATTCATGTCTATTTTACCTATTATTATATTAAATATAATATTTAGTGTTATACATTTAATGATATTATATTCAAGTCTCTTTTAATTATAAAGATAGATTTATGATATTAAAATATTATTTATTGTTATTATCCTGATCGCCCTAGCTACTCTACTTACTATATTATATTAATTATAGCATTTAATATTATTATATTCACTTATATTTTACTTATATAGATAAATTTATTATATTAAATTTGTATTTAATGCTATTGTTCTCACCTAATTTACTTAGTAAATTATATTAAATATTTAACATTTACTATTGTTATATTCAAATGTATATAAATTTAAATATTTGAATTGAATTCATAACAATTAAGGTGTGAATTTAATTTTGTATTTAATCGTAATGAAATTATAATTGAAATTGTTAAACTTAATTATATGCAATTAATTTTTGGTTCAAGTTTATTTTACATATAGATTATAGAATATATATATATATATATATTATACTCCTATTAAATATATCATTTAATATTATTATATTCAAATCTATTTTATTTATATCTATATATATATGGGTTTATTATTATATAATATTAAGTATAATATTTATTATTGTTATTCAGGTCTATTTACTTATTGTCATATTAAATATAACATTCAGTGCTATATATTTAATGATATTATATTCAAGTCTCTTTTAATTATAGAAATGGACTTATGATATTAAAATATTATTTAATGTTATTATCTTGTCCTGCTTTACTTACTATATTATATTAATATAACATTTTATATTATTATATTTAAGTCTATTTAACTTATATAGATAAATTTATTAGATTGAATATAGTATTTAATATTATTGTCCAGGTTTATTTTATTTATTATTATGATAAATATATTATTTAATGTTATTGTTTAGATATGTTTTATTTGTTATTATATTAAATATAGTAATTAACCTATTTTACTTGGTATATTATATTAAATATTAAATTTGTTATTGTTACCCATTAGGGTTAGCTTAGTGGTTGGGGGGTTTGGTTAGTTTAACACGATGTTTTAGGTTCAAATCTCATTGTTTTTCTTATACATCGAAAAAAAAGTGTATTCTACTTATATAGAATAAAATTGTTGAATTAAATTAATGACAATTGTGGCATGCATTTAATTTTGTATTCAAGTATAATGGAATTGTAATTGAAATTGTTAAACTTAATGATATGCAAATGATATTAATTTTTGGTTCAAGTTAATTTTATATATAAATACAAATATAGATAGATAGATGGTATTAAATATAGCATTTAGTGTTATTATATTCAGGTCTCTTTTACTTATATTTTTATATTTATATAAGTTTATTACTATATAATATTAAATATAGTATTTAATGTTGTTGTTCATGTCTATTTTACTTATTATTATATTCAATATAGAATTCAATTCTTCAGCAGCAAAGAGTTGTGGCTCAGTTGGCAATGTATGTTGAGATTATGGGAAGAGCTCCCGAGTTCGATCCCCACTAAACACACTCTTAGGGAGGGGTGATGAGCTTTAACTGTGACTAAACCCCGAATAGTGGATACCTATGGTTAATACAAAAAAAAAATTCAACACTATATATTTAATGTTATTATATAGTCTATTTTTCTTATATATATATATTTATTATATTAAATATAGTATTTAATGTTATTGTCAACCCTAGGTCGACTCTAGTGGGTTATATTGATGTCTATTTTACTTTGATAGATCTTTATATATATATAAGTAAGGTAATAAAACCATCAATTGAAAACTAAAGGAGGATAAAAAGGTAAATTTGTTTCCATAAAACTTCTAAAAATATTAAGTCACTTTTACATTGTTAATTATTAACATTATTAATCACCAATAATGGGTTATAATAATCACCAAACGTTACATATCATTAATCATCTTTATAATCCTACATCTCTTGCCTCTCTCTTAACTCCCATTTTTCATTTACCATCACCCTAATATCGTCCTTAAATCCCCTTGATCCTTTAAATTTCCCTCTAAATGTACTAAGTAAGGAAAGAAAATTCATTTTTATGAGGGTTCAAAGCCTATTGTGGCCCGATTTGGCTGTTATAGCCATTGCATTGCGACCGTTGTATTACGTTACAAATTTTCCTGTGATTTTTAAACACATTGTAGTTACGATCTGATATGGTTGTGGACACTGCTGCAACCGCAATAATACAGCCGCATCACGTGATGTTGTCCACAATTTAAAACCATGCTCCGCTCGTTTAATATTGTCACATAGAATTTGAGTTCCATTTTTTTTTTCAAGAAAATGTGAATAGTGGAGACATGTGGATAAGTGACACTCAAATGTGATGTGAACAATCATTATGTTTGTCAATATGACATTTTTTAAAAAGAGACATGTGAACAAATATTATTAGTTATATGTGATGGAAGACTAATACGGAATAAAAAATACCCCAAATTAGTAAATTTGTTTTAAAGTATGCTATTTTGATAAGAGTAATGTAATTTGTACATGTACAATAAGGAGAGAGAAAGAGAGAAAAGAAAAAAAGAGAGAGAGAAATATGGGATGTGATAGGAGATGTGATGGAAAGAGATAGAAAGAAAAATGTGTTGTATGAGTTGTTGTATGTTTTTATGTTGTATGAATTTAATTTCTCTTTTGATAATTAGTTTACAATTTTGTCATTATCTGACCAAAAAGTCGAAATATCATTTGTGCATCAGTTTGGTTGTTCATTAAAATAAGGTCGTTGACTGTAGTTAAATTGTTTAATAGTAGTTCATAAGTTTTATATTTTGGTACAATAATCCGAGTGATTATACAGTTTATTTGGTTTGTTTTGTTTTGTTAAAATGATCGAAGGGTGTTGGCTTACAAGGGTAAACCCACAAGGGAGTAATAAGTAATATGATGTATACCTGGGGATTGCTTTTAGCACCATTTTTTACTTTTTCCACCCTATCATTTTTTACTTCCATTTCCAAAAATACCCCTTCTTTCCCACCCCAATCTCTCTCGTCCTTCCCTCCCACACCTCTCCATCATCAACAACCCTTCTCGCCGTGAACCACCACCAGAATTCTCCTTTCACCTCTTCATTGGGCTTTATTTTTTCTTTGCATTTATCACTTCGTAAAATAAGTTTTTGGAAGTCAAATTTAGTCAAATTTTTAATTTTAATTTCGAAAACTTATTTCCACGAGTGATTTTGTAATAATATCACTTTTGTAAACAAGTTTTTGGAATTCATTTAAAGAATAAGTTTCCGAAAACAACGAAGGCATAAAAAATATATGATAAAGAAGTTTAAGGAAGGAGAGGGTTGGGAGAGAGGGATATTTCTGGAAATAGAAGTTAAAAGGGGGGAGGGAGGTGGGAAAAGCAAAAGGCGATACTAAAAGGAGCGGTGAGGAAGAAAACTAGAAAACACTAGGTCGATTTTAGTGGGTTATATTGATGTCTATTTTACTTTGATAGATTTTTATCTTTATATATATAAAAAAAGTAAGGTAGTAAAATCATCAATTGAAAACTAAAATGAGGATAAAAAGGTAAATTTGTTTGAATAAAACTTATAAAAATAGTAAGTCACTTTTACATTGTTAATTATTAACATTATTAATCACCAATAATTAGTTATAGTAATCACCAAACGTTACATATCATTAATCATCTTTATAATCCCACATCTCTTGCCTCTCTCTTAACTCCCATTTTTCATTTACCATCACCCTAATATCATCCTTAAATCCCCTTGACCCTTTAAAAGTGTTGAATATTATTGTTTAGATCTATTTTATTTATTATTATATTAAATATTTAATGCTATTGTTTGGACCTATTTTACTTAGTATATTATATTAAATATTAAATATTGTATTTAATACTTATGTAGATTAAAATTATTGAATTGAATTCATAACAGTTATGACATACATTTAGTTTTGTATTCAAGGATAATGAAATTATAATTGAAACTGTTAAACTTAATGATATGTAATTAATTTTTTATTTAAGTTAATTATATATATATAATGTAGAAATTAAAAAGGAGAGTAATAGAAACATAATAATATGGTGAAAATGTGAGTTAATGATTTTCAGCCTTGTTTGGTTAAGCTTTTGAAATGCAAGTTTGGAAGAGGACTTGAGTTTACTCAGATGCGACATTTTGGAGCTTCCACGTTTTCTAATATGTGAGTTCACTTGAACGTCAGGGTCACATTTTCTATTTTCATATTTACCCTTCATGGTTGTCTCTCATATGTTTGGTATATTAGATTCACCAAAGCATTCAAGTTGATCAGAGTGGATGCCTGAGCTACAAATCACAGTGGTTACCTCATTTTAGCCTCAATGGTTCGTCCTTCTCTTTACACAGTTCCCAAATGGCCGTGACTGTGAGAGTCAAGGACAAGGCTAGATGATGAGAAAAAATCACCAAGATTGCATTCCTTCATATGTTACTTTGTGTTTTAATTTTATTGGTAGAGAGAGGTGTGAAACTTTTCTCTGAGGAGCTTTGCTCTGTGTTACAAGGGGAATTCTTTTTATAATTATGAACTTAGTGTTAACAAAATTCCTAATGTGATTAATTATGTACAGAACTGAAGAATGAGTTTCTTTTTAAACTAGTTGCACTTCCGTAGAACTTACCCCTCGTGATACTTTGATAAAATCTTTTGGGGCTGAATCATTCATATGCATATATTGAGCTTATTGGAAGAATTTCAAGTCTTGCTGCAATGGAAACTAATAAACCATAATTCGACGTGTTTACAATCTATTAAAATGTAGTGCTGATGATAGTTATAATAAAATATTGAATAATCTTTTGTAATTAAAGAAGACATTTTAGTAAGAGTACAAAATGGGTAATCTTAATACAGATATCAAAATTTCTAAATCTTGAACTATGAATATATTTTTTATTTTTAGGATTGTTGATTTCAAGGAGGCCTAGAGGGCATTTAGTTGGTGAGATCACATCTTTCTATTTTCATAATTATGTTTTAAGAATATTAATCCTCAACAATACATTTATATTGTTATTCCATTTCATATTTTCAAGATTATAACATAGTTTTATTTTATTTTAATAGTTAAATATCATGCATATTTCAAATGATTTTACATAAATAAAAAAGTGTGAATATCTTTATTTTTTTGTTAGTATTAATATTAAATATATACTTAATATCAATAAATTAAATTAAATTCTATATATAACAAACAAAAACATGTTCTTTTTAGTAATTTATCTCCAAATGTGATTAAAAAAATATCATCCAAACAACATTCACTTTCTTAAACTCACATTTGCAACAAATTATCCAAACATAAAGTCACGTTTATACAAACTCAAATTCACGTTCAATAAATTACGTTCATCTAAACTCAAGTTTACAAACGTCAATCCAAACACTCACATAGAGAAAAGAATTGATGTGTAAATGAATGTGAATGGAATGAAGTGAGAGGATATCATAAGTTAAAAAGTTAAATATGTTTTTAAGTCCCTGAAAATATGGCTAAATTTTATTTTAGTTCCTTATTTATTTTTATCTTTGATTTTTCATCCTCCATTTTTTAAAATCATATGCCTTTAGTCCTATTTGTTAACTACTAGTATATAATGTTACCAAAAAAAAAAAATAACTACTAGTATATAACATGTACTGTGCACAAGACTTATTATCATATTTTATAATATTTATTATTAATTGTCAATAATCCATATTAATATTAATATATATGAATGGCAATACGAGTATTGGTCCATGATCAATCCATAAAATTGGGTTGGCCCATAAGTGAAATATAGGTTGAAAACCTTAGTCCAACCCATTTATAGATGGATTGTCCCGTCTAAAAAAAAACATAAATGAGATAAGTTAAGCAGGTTGGGCTACCAAAAAAAATTAAAAGACACAAAAAATATTTAAATTAATAAAAGTAAAAAATGAACAAAATAAAATATTAGAAAGAAGGGTTAAATTGGCTAGCTCAATGCCTCAATCCAATCCATCCACAACCCACCCACTGAGTTGAATATTCATAACCTAGCCCGTTAATAACAATGGGTTAAACGGATTTTTTCAACTGGTCAAACCCATTTACCACTATAATATATGATTCTTAACTTTTTCTTGTTTTAAATTTTGTGTTCAAAATCTTTTAAATTAATTATACACATCTTCTTTATATAATTTTAAATATGTTTCTTTTTCAATCTATATTTTTTTTTATTTTACTTGAATTTATAATGCATACTTCTTCTACAATCATAAACTTTTTTTCTTCTAAAATATTCTATCTCCTAATTTTTTATATTTTACATAAATTAAAAACATATGTACAATACAAAAGATATTTACTAGTTCAATTTTAAATAAAAAGGAAACTATTTTTTTTCACCATGACTCAAACTTCGTGGATTACGAAAAAATCTACAATCCTCCGGGAGTAGGTATTCCTTCCATTTAAAATCCAACACCTGACATGATTAGTTATGCATCCCCAATTTTAATTTGAATAAAGGAAGTTAAAAAAAGAAAAAACTGTCAGATAACAAAGGGGAGTTCTGAGGAGTGGGTGCTCCTGGAGTACTGAAAATTTGTTCGTGGATTACATATCACAGACTCTTATGTATGAAAGTTAAAGTTTGTTGAATAGAGTTGTTTGTAATTTATCTTAAATTTCATTGCCTTAAGTTAATTTGTTGAGTTAATTGTTATATTTTACCCAAAATTATAGTCCGACTATTCATTTTTATTAAAAGAATCATTCAAACATTTTAATAGGCATCTAAAAAAAATCAAATATTCCCTTTTCCTAAAACAAAGTAACGCATTCCTGTTTTTTTAAACAAAGCATTCAGATATTCGGATTCTTTATTACTCTAACGTATATTTTTAAATGGCTTTTTTTTCCCTCAATACTAATGAAACTGTTTATCAAAATTCAGAAGGAGAATAAAAGTTGGGAATGCCATGTCTCGTTAATTCTAATGAAAGATCCCACTGATCCAACTAATTATTTTTATATTAATTAACCACTCCGAATTAGAAGAAGTAAAAAACTAACAGTAAATTAACTTGTAACATGTTGGAAGTATATATTAAAGAGAAATAGACCCGCCCGCAATTAACTTATGGGAGCAAAACATCTACGGAGAAGTAAATCCAATGTACGATGATCTCAGGATTTAAATATTTAATTAAGCATTCACATGCAATTAATTAGGCACATAATAAAAAGATGGTGATGTACTTTTCTGAGGAAATAAGAAAAACGACAGATGACTTTCGTTGCTCCATTGACAGGTGAAACTTCACTAAGACGTGATCTTGTAATATAGAATCACCAAAACACAATTTGGAAACGTTAGAGGGTCACCATTCACCAATCAGAACCGATCGAGGTCAACATCATAAAATTATTGGTTTGTTTATATTCTTAGAGTCCGGCTAATTTAAGTAATTAAAAAAACTTATTAAAAGTATAACATACTATAATATATCAAGAATTTTTAAAAAAGACTACACTTTTTAATGAATATATATTTTCTATTATTTATTTCTTGATTAGTGTGCTTAGGGTATTTCATATTTGTTAGCAATAATTATATTCTTAATGTGTGTAGTTCTAGGATCCGTGTCTCTCAAATGCGTCAACTAAATAGAGTTTAGTTTTATAAGATTCCTTGAGTAGAATTAATCCTACAAATGACGCACGTGTTACAAAATAAATTGAACGAAAATAATTTAAAATTAATTTTATAGAATTAATTCTGCACTGTATTATTTGTTAACCGAACGAGCACTGAAAAAGAAAAAAGAAAAAAAAAAGGATGATAAGTTATTAAAAATTATCGTCAAATTATTGTAAGTGTCATTTGGGCATAATCAAACATTTCCGGCATGGGGCGTGGATTATTATAGTCAGATTACTGTAATAGGGTCCAACTAATGATGTAGATATCAATAAGTTGCATTATTATAAAATTAGCTCTCAAGGGGCAAACTAGAGTTGGCCTCCTTTCCAACCTATTTGCTGGAAGTGCAAGGAACAAAGGGAAAGAAAGGCAAAAGTAGATTCCCACTGCACATGTTATGTGCTAGACAATGTTTAATTTGTCTTGGCTTGGGTAGGGACCAAACCTTTTTTTTATATCTGATTTTCTAGCCCATGATGATTACCTCAAACATTGCATGCATATGATATGTACTTGACACTGTTCCCCTAATGCCTCTCTCTTTCTCTCTCTCCAGATACAGTTTAATATATTGCATTATGCTTTTTTGGATTAATAACTAAATTGTGTCACCCAAGATGTTATTATCATTTAATCGCTCTCCCTCATTTGGTCATGAAATAGGTAACTTATTGGGTTAATATCAGCATATCATTTCCACATCTTTTTTGGACCTTTTCAAGAAAGTGATTCTTGGTTCTTGCAGTCATAATTTCAGCTAAAGGCTTTTTGTTTTATTTTAACAGTTAAGATTTAAAACTCATGTCCTATTTTGCAATCGCTTGGAAGTAAATGCATAATATTAGATTTTTTTTAAGTGTGAGGCCAAGAAACGCCCTGAGGGAATGGACAAAAAATGATGGTCTAACAAACTTGATCTGAGTGAATTGATTGTGAATATAGAGTATGATGGATAGAGGGATCAAATTTGTAGATAAGGAAAAGGTCCTATGCATCAATGTGCAAAATCTAAACCAGAAACAGGCCACTTTCAGCAATCACTCATGTGGGCCTATCTCCTAAGATCAGGAAATTAGGCTGCCACACAATGGGACCACCAACAAAGACATCTGCTCAATCAGAGAGAGAGAGAGAGAGAAATCCAAGCCAGAGAATTATCAACTATAAGGTTTGTCATAGAGAACATTTATTGCATAAAGAGAATAAAAAGGGGGAAAATTGAAAAGTAAAGAGAAAGAACCTGAGAAGGAAGGGATAAGCAAAGGGAAGTTCAGTTCCACCCCAAAAGAGAACCTTTGGGTCCCTTGTCATGTTGTTGGGGGGTCACTGTTTACATATATCTGCCTCTGGAGACTGTAGTGCTTTATTTTAAGCTAATTATAATACTTTAGTTTCCCAGCCAATACCATTCATTAGATATAAAGAAAAATTATAGTCAACAGCTCATAATCCCTTATCTGAGATTCTGTTTTTGTGGTGGTGTGTGATCAGGAACAAAAAAGATTTACCTAAAGCTGCTTTCTTCCACCTGTTTGGGGCATCTTTACACACATGTATTCATGTATGTACTCTCCTCAGTTCTGAGTTCTCATAAGTCATACCCACAAGGACAAAATTGAAATAAAAAACAGGTATTTTTTTTTTTTTTTTGGTAAAAGAAGCTCTGGTTTCATGGGAGTGGGACTAAAACAGTATCTGCCATCCCTTCTCAATTTCAGTTATAAGCTAAAGTGAGAACTAGCAACAACATTTTGGGTTGAACTAAAGGTATTATGAGGAGTTCCCATAAAAAAGAATGATGGACCAAGTTTTGTGAAGACTCTTTAGTTCCTTTTAACAAGGAGAAAAGTAAAGGGAAGATGAAAGCCTTACCTCGTGCAATCTAGCTCATCATAGAAAGAAAAAAAAACGCAGATAAACAAGAAAACAGTAAATTATATTCCATCACATGATCAAAGGGATAATAAACCACAGTAATTAGGAAAAAAAAGAAAAAGAAAAAAGCCTTCATTCTTTCTTTCCAATTTGGACAACAGCAGGGTAGTTAAATTAGTAGCCAAACATGATAGAATTTTATTAGATCCAAATTACAGAGGTTACAATGAGAGGAATTCAGGAGGAAAATCAATAGATATATATATATTTATATTTTTTTATTTGAAATATAAGGAGTGAGTAAGTGATGAGCTAGAGAAAGTACTGTGATACAAGAGAGCTTCAGCTACAGAATCTAATCTTGTTCTACACCTCAACACAATTGTGATTCTGTGAAGTTGTGCTTCTCCACAAAGCAAAAGAATTAAGAAAACAAACTCTCTATGTAGGCCTGTGTCTCTTGTGAGCACCTTTCCCATCTGATTTCACAGCACCACTGGAATCTCCCTCAGAAGTAATATCCATGGATTTGGTAAAGGAACTTGAAAGATCCGCATATAGGTCAACCACTCTTCTGATATTGTTGTTGAGCTCCTTAATAAGTCCCACATTCCTGCTGAGGTTGTCAGGGACCTTAGATTCATGATTCTGGTTTATCTCATTGATGAGTAACCTGTTCTGATCCAAGATGTTCTGGACTTGAACAAAGCTCTTCTGAAATGTCTGCAAGATCTTGCTGTCAATCTGTGTACCATTGCCAACACCAGAGAATGTGTCACCCTCCATTCTTTTTTGACTCAGAAAGCCAATTCAAGTCAGAACCAACCCTGTATAATGAGCACAAAGAAAAAAAATGAGATGAGAAAAGATAACAAAGGATGAGAGAGTATTTAAAAAAACAATATACAGCAGTTAACTTTTTTATATAATTTATCCATAATCATATCCTTCTATATGTACCGGCCTGCACTAACCAAAACAGAGAGACAAAACGTGAGCAGTTTTGGAATTGTTTAAGGCATTTGTGCAGATGAGACAAGCTCTGAAGTAGAAATCATGACCACCATGAGTTACTTTTCCAGAGGAATCAGACTCTAATTAACCTTAAATTATTATAATAATAATAATAATAATTACTATTACTATTACTATCATTATTATTATGGATAGTAATTAATTTTTTATATTTTATATGAGTTAGGAAAAAGCAGATCCCGTTTCCATAAAAGGGAACCTTTTTTTATTGTACTCAGGAAATAGTTACCTCAAGCACAGAGTTCCATAGAAGAATCTCAAAAAAAAAAAAAAAAAAAAGAATTCAATGATGCAGAAGGAGATGAGGCTATGAAGGTACTGCTACACGGACAACAATCATTAACCTTTTTCCAAACAAAATTACGGAAAGCAAATATAAAAGAAAGGAAGAACCGTCCAAAATGCTAAAAACTTATTGACCAAATTCTGAGAACATACATGTACATGTACTCATACATTGAATAAAACCAAAAACCTATTTAACAACCTCGAATTGGCATTACTGCTACTAAATACTAAGGATAATTCAGAGAATAATATAATGATGGAATACAAAAATTAAAATGTTGGAACCGTACTTGGAAAAACTTGCAGCCGCGTGCATAATAGCTAGTAAAAGAAACTAGTAGAAGAAAGGAAAAAATGGGAAAAGGAAACCCATTTGAGTTTGATGATTACAGAGTACAATACAACGCATCTGAAACAAATTAAATTGGTAGAGATCTTGTGGGAATATTTTATTCGACAAGGAAGAAGGAAAGATACGGTAGAAGAAGGAAACATCACTGAAAGAAGAAAAAAGCATGGAGCTAAGCTAACAAAATCAATGTCTGGGCGAAAAGGAGATTAAGAAAGGAGGACGAGAAAACAAAATTCACATTTTTGCTATATATGAAATTAAAAAAATCAACCAAACAAATTATTGACTAGATTATTGATATGAATATTACAGTATATATATTTTCTAAAAATCGTACCTTTTGAAGCGGGAACATTATATTTTGTGGGAGAGCACAGCAGTGAGATGGAGACGAGGGAGAAGCGAGGAGAGAGTGATAATGGAATCTCAGGAGCGAAGGACTTGTCCTGTGATTGTGAATTCTTCTCTGAGAACAAGAGAGAGAGAACATGTAGATTTGACAGTCACTCTCACGTTAGGACCCCCTTGTGTCTTAATATTTAGCAATATTCTATATAATCTTAATATAGATGATATGACATGATGTATATTAAATATTCAATACCCACCTGTTATTTCCATTTTTTATTAATGTTAATTTTGGAATTTGGATACACTTACGTCATCATATAGATAAAGTTTTGTGAATTTTAAAATTAGTAATTTTTTAGGATTTAATTAATATACACAATAAGTATAAAGAAATTTTACACCGACATTCAATAGCGTGCTGCCATATCATTTAATAAATATGACACCTTATGTGTTATTAAATTCAATAAATGAGGTGACAACACATCATTAAATGTCTGTGTACCGACATTGTATATATATTAAACTCTCTTTTATTTGACTCTTTTAAACTAAAGTGTTAAATTGTGGGATACCATTTAGACAATAAAAATACCTTATTTGTGTTGGATCGATGCTAAAAAATACCTTGAAATGAGTTTTTTTAATGTATTTTTATTTAACATGGGCTTCTTTGACACTAAGTTTAAAACAATTAGGGACGTCAAAAAAAAAAAATTTAAAACAACTAGTGTAGTTGCCCGTGGCAACGCCACGGGACTACTTTAATTGATTTATGAGATATAAGAAAATAGGAAGCAGATTTAAATATCGGATAATTGTTAAGTTTATATTTTTAATGAAAATTCAGGACTGCCATTTTATCAAATAAATATACAATTTTATTTTATAATCAAATGAGCTCATTTATTTTTTTATTCGACAAATTATTGGGAGCAATACCATTTTCTTAGTTGGAGTATCCCGCTGAAATCATTGCCTTCTAGTAAATTGACAGTAATAACTATCAACATAAGGTCTGGTTAATGCACAATGTGTAATAATAATCTTTTAACATGCCCCATGGATTTTTTCAAAAAACAAATGAAAAGAAAAAGAAATAAACAATCTTACCGTCATCTATATCAAGAACCACCATTTATATAACATTATTGAAAACCATTATAGCCAATACCAGCAAATTACTAACACAACATCTCCATATAATTCATGAATTTCCATAACCTCTTGAACACTGTTTATACCCCCTTCTTTAGCTCTTGTTCTGAAACAAAAAAGAAAATACAAAGGGTTTGATTTGAAGCTACTCAATTACCATTCGATTGTCAATAAAAACATCGCTAGAGTTTTAAAAACATTAGAAGATAAGAAATAAATGGGAATTGTAACATTTGATGACAAACTTTATACAGAGGTGATGCTTTCAGGGTCCGTTTGGTTTACAGTTAAGTAGAATTGATTCTAGAAATGAATGGTTGAGATGGATGATGCACGTTTTACGAAGTACGTTATACGGAAGTGATTTAAAATCAATTCTGCAGAATTGATTCTGAGTGTTCCAAAATCTAAAACAAACGGGCACTCAATAGCTAACCTAAATTCAATTTTGGCAAAAATAAAAGATATATACTATTGCCATTTATGAAGCCTGACATAACATTCTGCTCAATAATGAGCTTCGTGAAGTTTTTGATTGAAAATGGAAGTGACAGAAATAAAAACATCACCATAATCAGAAATCATGAGCCTCAATTCAAATAGAAAGTGAATAACTAAAAACATATACAAGTAAATTTAGCATGAGAAATATAATTTGGGTTGGGATTAGGGAGTCTTGAAGAAGCTGTCATGAAATCTTCATGTGAGATAAGATGACATGTATGGTCACTTGTAAGGCTTGGATTCAAGAGAGAGGTCTGTCAGCTGGCTGTACTTGATCTATGTTGTATCAAGATAGTGCTTAAATGTGTTTAGCTGCCTAGAGATAGAGGTGTAGCCCTTTAGAATTTGTTTCCATTTACAACTGGGCAAATCAAGTTTAAGATGTTCCCTATTTAATTTAGAAATTTACTACCTATCAGGAAGGTCTGAAAGAGGAGATTTCTACTACCTGAGATTAATTTTGGGCTGCTAAGTTACATAAGGAAATAAGCAAGGGTCTAATATCCCTATTATATCACTTCTTGAAACATCAAGCTCATAAACGTGAGTATGAATGGTAATATAAAGAGGTAAAATGTCATTGAGATTATTCCTAAAAGGACAAAGGTCTATAGAATCTTAACTTCTGGTTAAGCATATATTCACAACAAAGTCTACCCTTCATTCTTAGTGCACAAATTCAACTAATAACATAATTAATAGCAACTAATAGAAAAAACCATTTTGTACAAAGAAGATTTTAAGAGAATCAAATTACCAAAGAGAATCCTACTTAATAGTTATCCAAAGTTGTAATACCAAATATAGAGCAGGCATTATATATAAATATTAAAAATGGAAAATAGTCATGTCAGTACATGATCAATCAATTTGTTGTTACTTGTATCAAATATAAAGATTAGCGCATGAGCACCTATTGCACTACATAACACAATTATCTAGTGCTAATCAATACAAAAGATGCATAAATTTATATAGAATAGTGAAACCAAGTAGCTTGGCTCATTCCTCTTGCTCATTCAATAACTTCATTTCATAGTTCCTCTTTTAAGGAAAGCGTCCAATAAGGATAGATAGACATCTAGCAATGAATCAATCATATGGACCTAATAGAAACAATAATACCATTGCAATCAAGATCCAGAACAATTAAGAAAACTGAAATATTATTTATAAAAAGTGTGAGAAAAGCATAGTTATAGATCTCATAAAATTGTTTAAGAAAGACTACCAAAATAAAAACACAGTCTATTGGAATAGAGTGAAATGTATAGAATATAATAAGTTGATCATATTTTGTTGCTAACGAAATAAAATAACAAAGAAATATCAAATTAACAAAATGTAAAAATCTCATTCCTCAGATAATAATGGGCATACCTTAGATGCAATCATGAGATGACAATTTATAATAGGGTCCTGGGAGTTGTTTAAATAAAAAAGGAACATAAAAAAATTAAGTTAGTCGAAATAACATTAAATAATAAAAAAAGGTACCTCAAGAAAACGATTTTAGTGTTGACAATTCTTCAAATCAAGCTGAGCACCATCAAGAAAAATAGTTAGTATTACACAAAACCAAATAATCTTGAAAAACTTGCTCTGCTAGTCTATGATGACTCCTTGCCAAAGCTTGGACCTCTCTCAACTACATAACTATTGTAAATCAATCCCAACTCTCGTTGGTACAAATTGTCATTGAATTCTCTAGATATGTGTACAAATTTATTGGATACATTATATTTCAATATCAGTACTAAGTACATTACACCCAGTCCAAGGGATTCTTTGTTAAAATTCCCATTTTCCTACCCCCTTTATTTTTCAAAAATAGCTTTTGTTAAAACTTGTGATATTATTCCGATAGAAATATAAGACAGATGTTAAATGCTCTTATTTTACAGCCATTTACTGAATCGATATTTTTACTGCAGGCTGTATATGTAATAAAGGAGAACCAAATCAATTAAACAATTTATGTTCAAGAAAATGACAATCAAATTCTGATGCCTAAAGATTGTTCCTAAAAGGCAACCAAATCACAATTTTGAAGACATACATGTATGCTTTATTAATCGGACAAATTTACTTATGAAACAACATTGAATTTGGCCATGATTTTGAAACTTGTTCATTTGACCATCTCAAATTCACAATAAATCTCCAACCCTCCGAGTACATCACCGATGTTAGTTACTCTTACCCAAGTATAAACAAAAACATGATATCATAATGGCAAAGATAAAAAGACCTAAAAATAGCCGCCATGACGTCCTTCAAGTTGCTCTCGCAGCACCGTCTCTCAATACGGCTCTTCCCCCTTCCTTCCGTTCCGCGAAACAACAAAGAGATGAAACATGGAAAAAAAAACATTTTTAGAGAGGGGGAAGTGAAGTAGGAGGAAGAAAAAAAAATCCCACAATAGAGAAAAAAGTAATTGATCTGAGAGGAGGAAAGAAAAGAAATCGAACCGGGAGGAAGAAGAGGAATCGATAAGAGAGAGAGAGAGGAAAGAAATAAAGAACAAAAAGGTAGCAACTTGACCGGACAGCAAAGGTTACTATTGAATAAGAAAAAAAAAATTATAAAAAATAGAGATGCAAATGTGCGGGAAAAAGTTTTCAGAAATCAAAAATTTCACTGTAGCAAGATTTGAAATTAAGATTACACGTATGTACTGTTTTGAAAAATAAAACATACTAAACCCTTCATTCTCTCAAATCACACTACACCCGATAATCATCAATCAATCTAAGAGGAATTTAACTGTTCTTTCTGACAGAAATCCATTAAAAGATAAGAATTTGAAATTTAATATATTTTAGTCTTAAACTATAATTAAAAAAAAAGTATAAACAGGCCGTGAATATTGAATAGTGCTATAAAAATACGAGGATATGTTTTGTTTGCATTTTTATTCCTTGTTTCAATTTTTAATTTTCTGTTTTATGAAATTTACAAAGAAAGATTTGGAAATATTGTTTCTCCAATTTTCAGGTTTTTATTTGTAAAATTTCATAAAATAGGAAATAGAAGTAAATGCAAATGTAAACCAAATAGATCCTTAAAATAACTACTGAATTGAAAACATTATAATTTCCTCTCGTCTTTTTTATAAGGCACACTTAACCGAAATAACATACCAATAAAAATGGTTAAAGTTGGTTAATTTTCTTGGAGTTTTAAAAAATTAATTTTAACTTTCTAGTTTTATCCTTATTTAATAATACTCTGGATTTGAAAATAAGCAAAAATAACTAAATTCACACGTATTAAGAAAATTAGTTAAACTCATCAAATTTTATTGATACCATGTAAAAAGTGTTTGCATTGCGTAAATTACCCTACATTCAATTTTATTGAAAATTGTTTCAAATGGAAATACTCTTTTTCTATTCGCACATTATTCATTAAATAGAGTGGTTGGAAAGTAAAATCTGAATTAAATAAAGGATATTTTGGGTTTATCGCATTAAATAGAGTAAAAATAGTTAAGTTTTGTTTATATTTTAATCCACCATATGTGGATTTTTTTTCCTTATAGATGGAGTATCCCTAACTAACTCTACTATCATTTGATGGTTAAATAGACATTAAAGTCAATAAGGGCAAATAAGGGAAATGGTAAAAAATTCTATCTTAAAATTGTAAAGTGCCTTATAAAAAGTGTCACAAAAACTTAGTGTCTTATGAAAAGGGTAGGAGATAGAAACAACCATTAATAAACAGATATATCCAAAATATTCCTTGCATAATAACCATTTATCAAATTCCACATCTAACATAGAAAGCATTACCTTTTCAAAATAACATTTCTTTGGATCTTATAGGAGATTTAAGTGGGAATTTGAGTTGAAACTATGAACCGATAATATATTACCTCTAAACATAGAGGTATGTAAAGGTTTAGATTCTTTTAAATTAATAAATATCTAAATAATGGAAAAAATATATTTTTTGTCCATATAGTTTCGCTCAACTTTAGTCTTCATCCATGTACTTTAAATCATGTGTTTTTGTCTCTAAATTTTCTAAACCCTCAAACTGTGGTCTTTGCTCGTCAGTGAGATATGTTAATTGAATGAGTTAGTTAACAAAAGTTATATGTCAGCCTCAATAGCGAATCCCAAATTGTTGATTGATTATCTAATTAACTTTTTTATTAAATTTTAATTATTAAAATAACCCTAATTACTAAATTAGGATTTTTATTTAAGAAAATTTACATGATAAAAAACTTAATTTCATAATTATGGTTATTTTAATAATTAAAAAATTAATAAAAAAGAATAATTAGATGAGTTGCCTATTTGGGGCTCACTATTGAGGCTAACATGAAACTTTTGTTACACAGTTGATCATGTTAACAAATCTCACTAACGGTCAGGGACCATAGATTGGGGGTTTAAAAAGTTGAGGGACAAAAAACAAATGATTTAAAGTACAAAGACGAAGACCAAAGTTAACCAAAACTATATGGACGAAAAACATATTTTTCCCTTAAAAAATATACATCACACTCTCATTTATAGGCGGATAGCAAAACCGGGCCATGAATAGTGCATTATAGTATAATAAAAAATTTGTTGAATAATTAAAATTATTGTATTATATTTAACGTTGTCTTTTTAAAAAAAAAAAGTTTTGAATAAATTTTAAGTTTTAAACATGCTTTTAAAAGTAAAAATGCTTTAAAAGCAGTGCCAATCAAATTGTAACAGGTTGAATTCAGAATCAATTAATATAATTAATTTTTTATTTTAACATGAACATTATTTTAATATTAATGAGTAAACAATGAATAGTGAAAAATATACCTCTAAATCTAGAGGATTGTAAATGTTTAGATGTTCATGATTTGTGTACGATATACGTAATTTATATCTTAAATTAACTCGATGTCGATTACATTGACGCTAAGTAACAAATATACTTCATTTTTCTCTATTTTGCTCTCCTCTCTTAAACTTACACTTAGTCATCTTTTCCATTCACGTATCTCATTCTCTCTCTCTCTCACGGTCATTCACACCCCGAGACTCACATTTAGTCTTTAGAGGTTGGTTGGATTGAAGGTGTTCGGGGGTGAACCGTGATGGAATGGCGTCCCGATCGCTGGTCAAGTAGGCTCCTGGTCCCTGCTGTGGAGACGGGACAAGAAGGGGTGTACCTGTAGAAGACACTTTGATGCTTAAGTCAGTTCGGGATCCAGGCAGGTAGAGAGTAATTGCGGGAGTAAATGTGTCTTACCTGTGTCGTTACTTACTGTAACCTTTATAGGTAATAGGTGACGTGTGGGCTTGGAGAAGCTGGGGTGGCCTGTCCGTACGGTGTTACTGGTGCAGACGGGGTGACCTGTGGGGTGATCCGATCGCCTATATGCCTGCCGGTTGACGGGTCGGGTCCGGATCCCTCTCCGGGTTGCGGATCCTTGGGGTTGTTGGGCCTATCCTAATGGTCCAATATCTGGGCCCAGAATAGTTGCCCCCCAGCGTGTCCAGCAGCGGCAGGTGCTGGGCTAAGCTTAAGGTTACTTGGCGTCTCCCGGTCGGCTTCAAGTTCGCGGCCGTAGTCTATGCGTCTCCTTCGTCCGAGGGCCATGGCCTTTGGTCTCCTCATTCGTAACTTGAGGGTTTTATACATTCTGATCGTAATGACTTTTCGAATTCTGGATGTCGTGACGCTTCGTCTGTCGTTCGTCGTGGTTTTTTACATTTCAAGTGTTGTGACTCTTTGCCTTCTGAACATTGTGACTCTTCGCATTCGCAACTGTTGGCATTATCTTGTAGCTTTTCAGTTAGTGGGCCTCTGGGCCTCTGGGGTAGAATTCTTCCTATAAATGGGGGGTGGTCCCCCGCTGTTTCCCATCGCTTTCCCACATCATTCCTGAGAGTGAAGGAGATTTGTCGTCCCTGTTTGTGACCGTGAGGTAGCGCTCGTCTCGGTTCTTCAGTCCTTTGCAAGGTACGGTCTATTCCCTTACGTTTCCTTTGTTTGGGTAGGGGAGATGAGTAGTGATGAGTCCTTGACGGTCCTTCCCGGGATGCCTGTTGGGTGGCCGGGTGGGACCTCGGGCCTTAACATCACGAAACGGTCCGGGGAGCTTCATAGGGAAAGCTACCGGGATAGTACTTCACACCTCGGATCCGATTTTAGTTGGTTGGATCCGAGTACCTCGGGTAGCCAATCTGACTCAGGGAGTTGCTATACGGTCTCTGCAGGTGACCTGATGGCAGGTGAACGAGCGAAGGAACCACTGGTGCCGGTATGGGCAGACAGATATTCCTGGGTGGCACCCGAGGTTCTAGGGACGGCTAGTATATACCGGGTGGATGCTCCCGTCCCGGTCCAAGAACGTCTTGTAAATATGGAGTTTTGTTCGCTGAAGCATGCCCAAGATTACGACGCTGTACTCCCCCCGAATGGGGCTCGTGTCTGTTAGCTATCTGAGACCAACGTCCAATTCATGTATTCCTACGATTATTATCATACCAAATTGAAGATGCAGATTCCCCTGATCGATTTTCAAGAGAAGGTCTTAATGTATCTGCATACTGCGCCGTCTCAGTTGCACCCAAATGTGTGGTCTTTTATTATCTGTTTTGAGCTTATATTGAGGGAGTTTGGGTTGGAGCCGACCGTCAATCTCTTATTCCACTACTTCCAAGTATTGTGCAAGTATGTCAAAGGGAAGAAAGATGAGACCTTGAAAACGTGGGTGAGTCTCCGGGGTCATGATGGCCGGAAGTTGATCACCTCTTTTGCCGAGTCTGCGAAAAGAGGAAAAATCTCGTTTAAGCAAGAGTTCTTCCGTATTCAACCGGCCCTGGGGTGAGTGCCGTTCTGGAGGAACCGGCATGATCCGACTGACATGAACCCTAGGATTCCCATATACTGGTGTTCGACCCATTATGATTTCAAGTCGGGTTCATATGAAGTTTATGAGGAGAGGTTGACCCCGGTCGAGAAATAGGCTAAGGAGTTGTTGGACAAGAGCGTCGGGGAGATTGGTCCTTTTAAAAGTAAAACGATTATAGAAGGGCCGAGACGGAATGTCGGATCCCGGATAGGTATCCGCGTTACATGGGGTTTATTTTTTCTAAACTTGTCGTTTTTTTATGTATGTTTTGTTACTTTGCTGACTTTCTTTTTTTTTCCTTTTTTTTTTAGCGACGATGGCCAGTGTTGCAATGAGGGCCTTGAGGGCTGCGCAGGTTCAAGGGGGTCCTATTGATCGCGAGCCTGAGCTTGATCTGAACGTGTCGGATGAGGAGCCGGTACGAGATGATAATGTCCATAAACCTTCCCCTCGTGATGTTGGCCAGGAAGAGGAAGATGAGCCCCCGGTTCGGAGCTCGGAGCCAAAGCGTGGGCGTAAACACAAGAGCAAGTCTCCTAAAAGGTAGAAGAAGAGACGAGGTGGGAATGCTCGTGTGGTTACTGATGATGAAGAGCCTGCTGATGACCGGGCCGAAGATGAGGGACCTGACCGTGACACCGGGGGGCGGCGGGGAGGACGAGGATGGTGAGTCGGTCCTTTATGATGAGGATTTTGATATCAACCATCCTGCTTTAATGAGTATCCTTGGGAATGAGGAGGTTGCCAAGGTGCATGGCAGTGTGAACTTTACTCGGCATTTGCAAGTTGTCGAGCAGCAATCTCTGCAGCATGCTGCCTTCTTGAAGTATATCCGTGGGTCCATGGTCCCCCCATTTCCAGGATGTGCAGAGTACTAATGAGAGCCTTGAAGAGGAGGTAAGCGGCCTGAAAGCCTCGGTCGAACTGGTGGGGAAGGAGTTGAAGTCTTACAAGACTTCGAATGAACAACTTAGGACGGCGAAAGAGAAGGCCGAGAAGGGACTTGGGGTGGCGAAGGCTGAGTTGAAGAAGACCCGGGAAGACATGGCTCTGAGGACGGCCGAGGTGGAGGCGGCTAAGAAAGAAGTCCTCGAGCTTCGGACCGAGAAGGAGCAGTTGGAAAAGGCTGGCGGATCGGCGTCCGGGATGAACAAACAAGCAGTTGCTGCCTTGGTGAAAAAGAATCTCGCTCGCTACCAGGCCAAGTGGGATGAGGAGAGAGCTAAACTTGTGGCTATTGGCAACAACTTGGTCAAAGATTCCTTTGAAAACGCCATGGCGCAACTTTCTCTCAGGAATCTCGGTTTGGTCCGGGACGGGGTGTCTCATGAGTTTGAGGTCTTCAGGGGACAAGTGTGCAAGGTTGACACTGCCGCCCGCAAGTTGGTGAACGTGGATTCTGGGCTAGAGCTGGTGGACTGGGACGAGGAAGGCAAGTACCGAGACGGGGAGGAATTAGATGTTTTCTGTATATTTATTTTTTTGTTTCATAGTTGAACTGTTGGCTGACTCGGTACTCCGTGGCTTACTTTGTAAAGTGAATGACAATATGAATATCCTTTTTGCTTTATATTCCTTTGCTTTATCATGTTTGTTCGTTTCGTACCCCACCTTGCCCATATAAAATGATTTATTTATTTTCGACGGGGACTGCTCTTCGAGTCCAGAAGGCAAATAAATTGCTCGAGTGTCGAGGGGTATTCCCCCATTGACATGACATCGTCCCGGATTGGGGTTCGATGGGGACTGCTCTTCGCGTCCTGATAAAATAAATTGCTCAAGTGTCAAGGGGTCTTCCCCCTTTGACATGACATCGTCCCGGATTGGGGTTCGATGGGGACTGCTCTTTGCGTCCTGATAAAATAAATTGCTCAAGTGTCAAGGGGTCTTCCCCCTTGTGGCGTGCTGGAGAGCGAGGCGTTCTTTCAATACAGAGTCTCTCGAGTGAGCAATTTCCCTCGTCTCGTCCAAGAGATCTAGTTCTTCTCTGATGGCTTTGATGCTTTCTTCTGGCTGGAAGTTCGAGTATCGCCATGAGGGTTCCCCTACCTCGACCAGTATCATTGCTTCAGTGCCGTACGTAAGGCGGAAAGGTGTCTCGCCGGTCGAGGAGTGGGGGGTGGTCCGGTAAGCCCACAGTACATGGTCCAGTTGCTCGACCCACCTTCCTTTTGCATCCTCTAGTCGTCTCTTCAGGGCTCGGAGGATAACCCGATTGGCGGCCTCGGCTTACCCATTTGTTTGCGGGTGTTCGACCGAGGAGAAGTGTTGCTTTATCTTGAGGCTATTCAAGAGTTCCCTGAAACCTCAGTCGGTGAACTGCGTACCATTGTCCGTGATAACGGAATTTGGTATCCCGAACCTGCTGACGATGTTTTTGAAGAAGAATTTTTGTACCCGGGCCGAGGTGATGGAGGCCAATGGTTCGACTTCTATCCACTTGGTGAAGTAGTCGACCGTTACGTCGAGAAACTTAAGTTGGCCCGGGGCTGTTGGGAATGGTCTGACTAGGTCTATGCCCCACTGAAAGAATGGCCAAGGTGAGGTTATAGTAGTGAGGGTCTCGGCTGGGAGCTTCTGCATGTCGGAGTGATGCTGGCAGGAGTCACATCTCTTAACGTAGTTCTCGCATTGTCATCCCATGGACGGCCAGAAGAAGCCGGCCCTGAGGGCTTTACGGTCCAGGGACCGTCCCCCTATATGGCTACCACAGCTTCCTTCGTGCAATTCGGCCATGACATAACCTACTTGTGGAGGTGCGATGCACTTCAGTAGGAGGGAAGAACATCCTTTATTGTACAAGTCTCCGTTGACGAGAGTGAACTTGGGTGCCAAGTGTTTGATCCTCTTGGCTTCCTTGTTATCGGCCGGCAGCTCTCCTTTCTCGATGTACAGTTTGAAGGGGGTTCTCCAATCATTGGTTGTTGTGATCTCGAGGACTTGGGTTCCCGGGTCAAAGGAGACGCTTGGGGAGGACATGGTTTCTTGAAGGAGTGTTTTGTCGTTCCCGGTCTTCTTGGTACTGGCGAGCCGAGATAAGATGTCGGCCCTATAATTGTTTTCCCTGGGAACGTGTTGGAAAGTGACTTTTTGGAAGTTTTGCAGCAGGTTCTGTTCCCTGTCCAGATATTTTTGCACGAGTGGTTCTCGGGCTTGATATTCACCATTTACCTCGGATGCCACGAGCTGGGAGTCGCTGCATAAGGTGATGTTTTGTGATCCTAGTTCTCGGGCCAGGGTAAGGTCGGCAAGGCACACCTCATACTCAGCTTGATTGTTGGATGTTTTGAAGTCGAAATGGAGGGATTGTTCTAAACACACGCCGTCTTTGTCCTCGAGCACGATCCCGGTGCCCCCTCCTTTCTTGTTCGAGGATCCATCAACGTAGATGGTCCAAGTTGGTGGGTCGTCTGCTGAGGATGTTGGTGGGCTGAGTTCTGCGACGAAGTCGGCGAGGACCTGGGCCTTCAGGGCGGTTCAGGGTTCGAATGAGATGTCGAACTTCGAAAGTTCGAGGGCCCAGTTGGTTAGTCGACCGGAGAGGTCTGGTTTGTGCAGTATCATTCGAATCGGTAGATCGGTTCGGACGGTGATGTGATGAGACTGGAAATAATGGCGCAGTCGACGGGCTGAGATGATGATTGCCAGGGCGACCTTCTCTATTTTCTGGTAGCGTAGCTCAGGGCCTTGTAGTGCTTTACTGAGGAAGTAGTCCAGGAGCTGGTTTTTTCCTTCCTCTCGGATCAGAACAGAACTTACGGCATGGTCATTTACACAAATGTATAGTATTAGTGGTTCCCCCGGGGTTGGTTTTGCCAGGATTGGGGGGGAAGTCAGGGCTGACTTCAGGTCTTGTAATGCTTGTTCACATTCGGGTGTCCACTGGAAGTCGGAATCCTTTCTCAAAGCTTTGAAAAGAGGGAGTGATCGGGCTGCCGACCGAGGGATGAAGCGGTTTAAGGCAGTGATCCGTCCGTTTAACTTTTGTACTTCTTTCGGGGAGCTTGGGCTTTTCATCTCGACGACGGTGGAGCACTTTGTGGGGTTGGCCTCGATCCCCCTGTTGGTGAGCATGAAGCCTAAGAACTACCCAGAGGGTACGCCGAAGGTGCATTTGTTGGGGTTGAGGCGCATTTGGTGTTTCCTGAGCCGGTCGAACACGATGGCGAGGTCATCGACGTGGTCTCGCCCGGTCGGGGTCTTTGCGATGATATCGTCTATGTAGACCTCTACCTTGTCCCCAATGATGTCGCTAAATACCTTCGTCATCATCCGCTGGTACGTTGCACCTGCGTTCTTGAGGCCGGAGGGCATCATTTTGTAGCAAAAGATACCCCGGTCGGTTATAAAGGCGGTCTTCTCTTCGTCTTCGGCTGCCGTGGGGATCTGGTTGTACCCCGAATAGGCGTCCATAAATGATAGGCACTGGAAATCGGCTGCATTATCGACCAGTCTATCAATATTGGGTAAAGGGAAAGGGTCTTTAGGGCAAGCCCTATTAAGATCAGTATAGTCAACACACATTCTCCATTTTCCATTAGACTTTTTGACAAGTGCAACATTGGAAAGCCAGGTTACATAATCACATTCTCTAATAAAACCAGTCTTCAATAGTTCTTCTACTTGCTCGTCGGCTGCCTTCTGTCTTTCTGGGCCGATCTTCCCTTTCTTCTGGGCAATTGGCTTGGCTTTGGGATCAACTGTCAAGCGGTGGCTGCAGAAGTGCGGGTCGATCCCCGGCATGTCGGCCGCGGTCCAGGCAAATAGGTCTTTGTTGTCTTTTAATAACTTTATCAGCCTGGATTCAGTCGGTTAGCCGAGGTCGGTTCCACTCTTTATGAGACGAGTGGGATCGGAGTCGCTCACGGGGATCGACTTGCACTTCCCCGCCGGCTCGAGATGCAGTGGTGCAGGGGTGCCAGAAGAGTTCTCTGCCCGTGGGTCGAGATCTATCATCATGACGGTCTTGCCTTTCTCTCGGGTCAGATCCTTGCTTTTGAGGGGTGTTTCTTGGTTTTTCAGTTGCAGCGTGAGATTGTAGCACTTGCGGGCTTCTTCTTGATCTCCGTGGACTGTGATGACCTGGCCGTTTGGGGAGCCAAACTTGAGCACAAGGTGCCTGGTAGAGATGATCGCACCGAGGGCGTTGAGTGAAGGTCGTCCGATTATGGCATTATAGACGCTGGGACAATCCACGACTATGAACTTAGCGTCTACGCCTCGACTTGAGTTGTCGTCTCCGAGACGGAGATGGGTGTCCAGGTAGCCTCGAGGGCGGATCTTCTCTCCTGTGAAACCTACCAACTCGCCGAGGTAAGGGGTCAGGTGAGCTTCGGTGAGCTCCATTTTCTTCAAGGTGCTGAGGAACATGACGTCGGTTGAAATTCCTTGATATATGAAAACCCGACCGACATCGGCGTGGCCTACGATTGCGTGGATCACCAACGGGTCGTCGTGCTCTCGCTTCTTACCGCCAAAATCGGCTTATGAGAAGGAGAAGACCATGTTATCGGTCTGAGGCATGCGGCTCTGCTGCGGGATCTCGGACGCGATGGTGTATATGTTCCTTAAGTGGAGCTTACGGGAACTGTTGGAAGGTCCTCTGCCTGCAAAACCACCTGAAATCATGTTAATCTTGAGCCGAGGGGTGGAGGTGCCCGGGTTACCTTCCTGGTTATCGGTTTTAGGGGCGTGATCATGCCTCCCATCCTCTCGGCCGTGGTACTGCTGTTGCCGCTTCTTGTTGCTATTTTGTTCTTTTCCTGGGCTTGGGGAACGCGTCCCATTGTCATATTTTCGGTATCCGCCCTTGCTTGATGAATTTGACCAGTCGGCCGTCTTGAATTAGTTGTTCGGTGGCATCTCTCAACTGGATGCATTCATTGGTGGTGTGGCCATAGCTCTCATGGTATGCGCAGTATTTTGTCTTGTCTCTCTGCGCCTTTTCTGATAGGGGCAGGGGTTTAGACGCCTTTCCAACATTTGTGCTCATTACTTCCTTCAGGAGGTGAGCTGGGTCAGAATTGAGGGGAGTGTATCTGTTGTATCTTCCTTTTTTCTTTGGTTGGTCACGGTAGGGGGATAGTCGGTCGTTCTTATAACTGTGGTCCCTCTCGCCTCGGCCGGAATGGTGGTTACCGGTCGTGCGGTCGAGGTGGATCTCTCGGCCGATAAATTTGGCTGAGCGAGTCCTAAACTCTTCCATTGTCAAAGCTGGCTCTTCGGAGAGTGAGACTGCGAATGGTGATCCGGGGAACAAGGCAGTCACCGCACATACAAGTTGTACGTTTTCTTCTAGGTCCGGGATTCTGGCGCATTCCTTGTAGAATCGGGATAGGAAGTTTCGAAGGGATTCTTCTTTGCCCTGCCTCAGGGTTGCTAGTGTGAATTGGTTGTGGGGAACTTCGGATACGACCGTGAACCTCTTGATGAACGTTGAATGTAGTTCGTCCCATCGGTCTATGGACCGGGGTGGGAGGGTCTTAAACCATGCCAAAGCCTCCCCCTTGAGTGTCCGAGGGAAGGTCCGACATATGACTGCTTCGGGTGCTCCAATAAACAGCATTTCATTGCAGAAGGGGTCGAGGTGTTTCCCGGGGTCTGTCGTCCCGGCGAAAAGTTCGATGGGGAGGGCACCGCGGAATGCCTTCGGAATCTCGGCGGATGCTAAACGGTCCGTGAAAGGGTGTCTGAAAGGCGTGTGTGCCTGTGGGAAGAGAGGTTTAGCGTCCTGTCCTCCGGGAATGTGGACGAGGTGCGACTGGTTGACCTCAAAGTTCGTGTAGTGTGACTGTTGGTAATTGGGTTGAACAAACGATCGCTCGAGGTTTCTGATCCAGTCCCCCAGCTGTTGGACGGCCGGATTACGGCCCGGGTCCCCGGATGGTTGGGTATTTGGTTTCGGCTGTGGGCTTCTGTTTCAGTCTTCAAGTTCTTGCAACCGCTGTTGCAGTTGCTCGACTATGGTGTCCCTGGGGTCTGGGTACCCGAGGTGGTGGGATGCCGTCACCCTGGGAGGGTCTCTTGAAGCTTCCCGTTCGCTGTCCTCCACGCCCTCTTGGTGCGATGCATCCTCAACCCATCCGTTAGGGGTAGGCTGGGGTCTCGAACCGCGGTTCATCTGCCGTGTGATTACTGTCATGAGGGGATGCCTTCCTTCTAGCGCCAAATGTTCGGGGGTGAATCGTGATGGAATGGCGTCCCGATCGCTGGTCAGGTAGGCTCCTGGTCCCTGCTATGGAGACGGGACGAGAGGGGGTGTACCTGCAGAAGACACTCCGATGCTTAAGTCAGTTCGGGATCCAGGCAGGTAGAGAGTTATTACGGGAGTAAATGTGTCTTACCTGTGTCGTTACTTACTGTAACCTTTATAGGTAATAGGTGACGTGTGGGCTTGGAGAAGGTGGGGTGGCTCGTCCGTACAGTGTTACTGGTGCAGACGGGGTGACCCGTGGGGTAATCCGATCGCTCATATGCCTGCCGGTTGACGGGTCGGGTCCAGATCCCCCTCCGGGTTGCGGATCCTTGGGGTTGTTGGGCCTATCCTAATGGTCCAATATCTGGGCCCAGAACAAAAGGTAAGTGTCAATTTTTCTCTTCTCACCCTCCACCGAACCCTAACTTCGTCGCCCTAAAATTTTTCTCATTAGTTTGCTTGTTTTACTTGCGGGATATGACAGGTGGGAACAATTTGGACCAAATCTTTGTCCATTAGTTTTGTTCTTTAAAGAGTAGACAAAGCTCTCAACAAATTTTGCAATTGGGTTTGTAGCAGTGTTGTGAAAATCGGACCGGCCCGACCGGTAATCGGACTTGCTTTTGAACCGGGATGACATCATTCAATCGACCACTAAACTGGTGAAATCGGCCATTAAATCAGGCACGCGAGCGAACCTACCCATACTTGGAATTTGTGCGTGACTTGAATTTCAAATTTTCTCGTTGGGGCGAGCGCCGATGTTGGATTTCGTGCGCTCAGTGTGTAAGGGTGGGTGTGTGCTAATGTCATCTGGAAAAATGATTTGTTAATCTCTTGCGAGGATTCGAACCAGGAACTTTTAGGCACAACAAGACGTGGACCAAGCCAACAACCACTATGTCTTTATTTATTTTTGAATAAACATATCTTAATTAATATATTTTCGGTTTAACTGGTTTAACTAGTGACTCACTGATTGAACCATTAACTCATTAACCCAGTACCCTGACTGAGTCGATGACCGGTTCGATTTTAATAACACTAGTATGTAGGTTCTATTTATGTAGGTTTTAGGTCCTTGGTTATGGCGGTTTACAAGATTGCAAATTTATTATTTATTACCTAGATGATTGTTTATTTAAGTTTGATTGCTTTGGCAAGTAGTTTATTGCAAAACTTGGAATTGGACACCAATGTGCTCTGACTCATTCCAGTTGCCTTTGTCAGGCTTCTCAATCCTTGGTTTGTGCTCTCAAATGAATTTTTAAAGTTTTGTGACGGTAAGAGATTAAGGGTGTGTTTGATTCTATTTTACTTTTTAATTTTTCAAAATTATTTTACAAAATATTTTTTAAGAACTTTTTTACAAATGAAATGATTTATTTATAGCATTATCATAAAAATAGGAAAGAAACATATTTTTTCAGAACATCCTAAAATAATTTCACAATTTTAGTTTTCAAAATAAAAAATAGTCACACTATACATTTTTTTTAAAAAAAAATTATGTCAAATATTTTTTTTTTTAAAAAATAGAAACTATTTTAAAAAACTTTAAACAAGCGGGCCGTAATTTAGGAAATGTGAAATGGAAGCATAAATATAATTAATATCTTGAAAACATTAAAAAAATAACATTTACTTTATTTTGTAATTAAACCAATTTATAGGATTAGGAGAATATTCCCTGGGAGGATTTAGATAGAATTACTCATATATGAGTAATAAGTCAATTAATATTTTGAAAGCGTGTATTTGCTTTTTATTTTATTTTTTTCCTCCATCAATAATGGATAACATTGTTTTGGGTTTTGAATTTTGGTATTTTGGTAGGTTGTATTTGACTGTTGTGTTAGGTTGGTGTCACTTTTCTTTTTAAGTTTATGTAATAGGGTTGTAATTCTTTGGTTCCTCTTTGTATTGGGTTAGAGCACCCCTAATATTTTTTTCAATGATAATTTCACTTGTAAAAAAATTAATAATGGATAATAGTGTGGCACACAATTAGAATATTAGATAAGGAAAAAGCACAACAATACCTTAAATTTAAAAATATTTAATATTTTTTATGCAAAATCTTAAATCAATCATTACAAATCAACTCTCTATAATATAATTTTGAGGTCTCATTTTGGAAAATGAGACACTCACTCACAATACTCTCACTGTCACATATTTATACACTGGTGTACAAAAAATTTCCCAATGAACCTTGAGTATCGCTAAAATTTATTGTTTAATTTACGGTAATCTCTTATAGAAGATACTACCGAGCAATGTGCCCATCTTTTCCATGTTATTTCACTATGTATGATTTAGGGAGAGTGATAGTTGAGTTTTTTTTTTTTGTCAAGATAATATATTCATTGAAAAATGCTCAGCGATACTTACAAAGCTTAAGGATGTTAAATAGATAGTATTACAGCAGTGCACTACAAATTAAAACAACAAATTGAGCACACATACTCGGTCAATATAAACAATTTAGCAGTCCTAATAGCAGCAAAATAAAATCAAAGCCTTTTATTACAAAAATTCTAAAACAGCTTGGACTTTTGTTTTTTATTCCTTCCGGATCAGCACATGTCCAACACCAGCTCCAAATAAAAATCCACGACATCAATTGCAGTCAATCTGAATAAAACAATGTTGCAAAATCGAGATCTAATGGTGGAAATACATACAGGGGTAGCGGGTCTAAGTAAAAACAGTGTTGCAAATGATGTCCCTAACAGACTCTCGTGCAACAGAGGAGGGGTAAAAGGTTATAGAGGCGGTGGCCAGGAGGAATGAGGGAGAGGTGGTGATAGTGGTGGGATGGAAAAGGGAAAAGAAAACACAGGAAAAAAACCAAACAAATAAACAAAAAAACTCTCACTAAATAGAGAGAATAACTCACCTAGTGAATAGAAAACCCTTTCATGGAGGGAGAAGCTCCTCCCATGGTGGGAAAGAGCCCCAAAGCGGTGGACTGTATGCAGTGCGACACTAGGCTTCCAAGACAAGTTTTTTCTTGGTCAATTGAATTTTAGATAGTAAGTTGAGTTTTTTTTTTGTCAAAGATAGTAATTTGAGTCGTGTGATATTTCATTTACAGGGTTGCTTTTAGCACCCCATTTTTGCTATTCGCACCCTTACCCTTTCACAAACTACCCCTATCACTTCCCACCCCATTCCCCTTCCCACCCCAGGCCCATTCTCTGTCAAAACAGCATATCATGTACTCAATATAAGAGAATAGCCCTTTTTAACACAGCCCCCTACTGGCTTATGGAAAATCATTTGGGGACTTAAGGTCCCCTATAAATTGAAAATGTTCCTTTGGAAAGCTGCTCTAAATATCCTACCAATCAAGGACAACTTCTTTCGCAAGAAAATTACCCCCAACCCAGAGTGCCTCATCTGCAGGGAAGAAAAGGAAACAGTGGAACATGCCCTGCTCTTCTGCAATTGGACAAGACCTGTTTGGTTTGGAAACCAACTACAGATAATCCCTAATAGAAATAATGTGACCAATTTATCTGCTTGGCTCATGGAAAAATTCATTGGATTCAAGACCTGGGAAGACGAGGAAGTTTTTGCAAGTTCCCTACGTGCTTATTATTTATGGAAACTTTGGAAGGACCGAAATTCTGTGGTCTTCCAGGGCTCAACACCTAATCCCATGGGGACACTAATCAAGGCAAACGCACTTCACAGTGAATGTTGCCCACTCAATCCCTCCCAGGTTTGAGATCACCGTGACACCCTTCTACCCCAGCTCTTATACAATTAATAAGTCGAAATATTTTTCAAAAGCAGTATCCCTCAATGGGTAAAAATGTTCACATATCTCTTCATTTAAAACCCCATTCATTGTAAAACAACTTAATTAAAATAAAAGTAGAACTCAAAGGTTTTTAAAATACACAAGCAGTTGAATCTCCAAATTATCAATAATTAAAACATCCCACTCGCCATGTAAGGCATTTAAAAGTGTTTTACAAAATCCTTCTTAACTAGAAACATAAAGAAAACAACCCTCAATAATATGCCCTGATGTCACATGTACCAGAGCAACATTCCCTTTAATCAAAACTCGACACCAGCCGTGTCTCCATCATCACCTGTAAAATAACCATAGTGTAACGGTGAGGAAAAGAATACTACTCATACGTACACATAGGAGCCTACCCTATCCTCACCCTCATATAGACAACATCAACATTAATCACACACAGACTCAAACATCACATAATTCATCAGATAATATCACCTATAATTCATCATATAACAGACATCAATATCATCATATAATTCTCCTATCCCCACTCACCAAATAATTCGCCTACTCCATTCTCAGCGCCTATTACTCATTTCCTCATCACAAAATCATAACATCATCATATAACTCATTTTTATATCAGCATATATAAGACATATTCATCCATCATCATATACACCACCAACAACATCAATATCACCATAACCATCATAATCATCAATATCACCATAGTCATCATAGTCACCAATATCATCATAATCATCATTCACCTCCCTGGGTTGTACTTCAACCCACTCTAGGCTTGTACACCTCAGGTACCATATTCAATATTATCATAATCATTACTCACCCCCTGAGTTATACTCATGTACCATAATCACCTCTCCGAGTTAGACTCAGGTACAACATTCACCCCCCGAGCTACACTTCACCCCTCACTGGCCCTGTGTATTTCAAGTACAATCATCTCCCTGAGTTACACCCCCACCCCTCACTGGGCTTGTGTATCTCAGGTACAACATCATATATACTTAAGCATAATCTACATCATAAGGTTAATTAAATCATTATCACCATCATAAAATTAATCATATCATCATCATCATCATCATAAAGTGATATACATCATCATCATAATCATTATAAAGCATCACAAAGCATCACCATACACTCAATACATCAATACCTCATCATTATCATCTTACATCACAGTAGTATAAACATCTATCATCAAGGACATAATCATATATTCATAGTCACGCCACAATCATCACACAAATAACACTTTCATACACAATTTGACCTGGTAATCGATTACCAAACAACTGTAATCGAGCTCCTTTGCACCCTTAACAGACACATTCTTTCCCAGGAGAGAAAGCTGTCAAAACAGAATCTGCGAGCTGCGCTCCAACCTGCGCTGCAGCGCAACCTACAGCGCAGATTCCAGAGAGTTGACGCTTTAACTTGTGCTGTAGCGCAAGTTACGTAGAACGCGTCTGTTCTACGTTTTACCCCTTTTTCTCCCCATTCTTCAATCCCTACTCAATGCTCATCGTTTATACTTCGATCCAACATGTTTTTATCAAACGAAATCAATGAAATAATCAATCTTAAACACGATTATACAATTATTCAATCAAAACCCCAAATCATCAAACCCTTATTTACCCCTTTCGCTATTTTCACTATCCTCTTCACTGTCATTTAAGAACTCATCAAGATTCATCAAATCATTCATCAATCAACAATTTTCATCATACCATACTCAACATATACATATATTAAGTCGAATTTAAAATCTTAGCGGGTCTTATGGTTGCCCTTACTACCCAAACACTCCCACATGCACATACAAGCAACACCCTCTCCCCCACCGTACCTTGAAGTGAAGATCGAACCGCAACAATACTTGATTCTCAATGATTATTATGCAGCAACCCCTTCTTGAGACGTCGTTTCTCCCCTCCTTAGCGTTTCGCTCTCTGACGATTATACGAATAAGGATTAGGGTGAACTGAGAATCCCTCCTTAAATGAATACTTAATTGGGCTAGGCCCACTCTCAACCCACTTATTCTATTTATTATTCTTATTATTTATTAAATAACCTTATTAATAAAACTACTCATAATATTAATCCTATTATTTATTTATTCATTTCTTCTACTTTATTAATTTAATTTAATTTAATTTTACTTAATAAAATTCAGGATGTTACAATCACCCTCAAGGGAACAGAGTTAGACTCACTCAAATCGGGAATGCCCCAAGGTAGGGGATTACCAAGATCAACACAGATGCAACAAACTCAGCAGCAGCCGGAAAAGGAACTATAGCCTATATTGCAAGAAATTATAAATGGGAGTTAGAATTTGGGGGTACCCGTAAAATTAAATCTCCATCTCCTCTGGTTGCTGAGGCTTTAGCTCTCCAAGAAGGCATAGTCACAGCTCTCAACCTTGGGATCCAAAGAGAGGTTATAGAAAATGACTCAGTATCCCCCATCCAGGCCTGCAGTAAAGAAATTCAACTAGGGGAAATTGCACACACAGTTCAAGATATCACAGAGCTTGGGAGAAATTTCACTCACTGTGGGTTCACGTGGCTGGGTATAAGAGGAAATAGAGTCGCGCACAGCCTTGCTGCACTGGGCAGAGCTGAATCTTTACCGTCAGATTGGATGTTCTTCCCACCCCTTGATCTTCACAATCTGCTCGCTCAAGACGCAATCGTTGCTACTGCCCACCGCTCAACCCTCACAGTTGATCTTCTTGAGTGATAAATTGACCCTCTAGTTATGTTTGTAGGTTTGTTGTTTTTGCTTTCTTTTTGAGCGTTTGTTCAGTGACGTCTATGTAGGGTTCATCTAGTTAGGAAGTGTACTTACCCACAAAGAGCGTATCTAGGAGTTGTACTTGTCTTTAGTGTTAGATACTACCTTCATCTCTGTTTGGGCCGCTGAACTTGTAATCGTTTGGCCCGGCTCCATGGGTCCTTTATTAATGCTAGCATCATATTTATGACAAAAAAAAACTGCCTTATTTGAGCAAAAAAAACACCTGCCTTCCGAGCCATATGCCCATCATTTTTGTTATGATGTCTTAGAAAACTTAATTAAATAAAACGAGGGATGAAATGTGTTGAGTAAAAAATGGAATGTGTAGAAAGCAATTCCTTAATTATATTTAGTGTGGCCGGTGTAATACAAGGACGGAAAGATACTTGAAAAATAATAAAAATCAGTCAAGTGGGGTTAGAAGGAAGAAGAAGTAATTACGTGGTTAACCCCCCCCCCCCCCCCCTCACACACACATATATAGAAAATGCTAATGAATATCTATAGAACACTTGTTAAGGAATCAAACATAGAAAATTTTTATTGGAGTGTGTAAAATTTAATGTTACGGACATAATCAATACTTTTATTTTCAATAAAAACATTTTATATATGGATTCTTAACCACTGCCCTTAGGGCACTCGTTAACACATATATTATTAATTACAATTTAAACTGTAATATAAAATATATTAGAACTTGCTTGATTACTCATAAGCAAGGTCTTGAGTTCAAATTTTGTGGATAGAGAAAATCTTCGTTAGCCCTACCAAAATGTGGATGTTTCCATCCTGAACAGGATTATCTGGCGTGGAGGATTAATGTGGTTGAAAAAAAAAAATACATTGGATAACTCAATGTTGGAACTTCATTCTTCTTTACTATTGTTTCTTACGTTTACTTTCGAAAGGAACAAAACCAATACAGTTTTTAAATATAAATAACAAATTTAAAACTAATTATTACCATACTATTTGTTGTAAAAAAGAACTAAAACCTTTTATTTATATTTTAGTCTTAGAGTGTGTTTGGTAAGTCATTTCAGCTAGCTGAAAGCTAAAATTGGTAGCTGAAATCATTTCAACTGTATTTGGTAAGGTAGTTTTTTCGGGTAGCTACCAGCTTTTCTTAAAAAGGTACCTGGGGTAGCTTTTTTAAAAAAACTCAAATTTTCAACTACTAGCTAAAAATTAATTACAAGTTTAGTCTTCAACCACTCCCACTTGTCATTATTTAATAATTAATGTTGTCCTTATATGTCATTTTACCATTTTCAGTTAGTTTTACCAAACACATTCAATAGTTTTTCAGCTTTCAGCGAGTTTTTCAGCTTTCAGCTAGCTTTTCAGCTAGTTTTACCGAACACACTCTTAGTTTAGGCCATGAGACATGGATTTACACAAAGTTGGATCATTGAAGTATTTGATTTGAAACATTCAGCTTACTGTGAAATTCCTATATCTAACCAACATGTATAATGTATTGGTCCAAGTAGAAGGGGCTCGTGTCCCTTAAGCATGTGTTTCTGGATTCGATCCTTCGATTGATGTGAATGTAAAATCACTGTTAGGAGGGGTCCCTACTTTATGCATGTCTGCATCCAAGAGATTAGTCTCTCACCTACGGGTTGGAGGATAGCATGGGAAGCCAAAAAAATGTCAATATCTAATTTTTTTTGTCAAACCTATATCTAATTACTCCCTCCGGACTCAATTATAAGAAAAAAAAAACACCAATCTATGGTGGACTAAAATATAAGCAAAAGTTAACTAATTTTACCCTATTAAATGATATCATCCCAAATTATTCTTTATTTAATTAATACTCCATCCATACTTGAATATAAGCAAAAAAAACTCACATTTGGTGGACTAAAATATAAGCAAATCTTAACTATTTTTACCCTATTTAATGAGATAAACCCAAAATGCCATTTGATTTTACTTTCGAACCACTCTATTTAATGAATCATGTGCCAATAGTAAGAGAGTATGTCCACTTGAAACAATTTTCAATAAAATTGAATGTAGGGTAATTTAGGCAGTGCAAGTACTTTTTACATGATACCAAGAAAATTTAATGAGTTTAACCAATTTTCTTAATAAGTGTGAATTTAGTTATTTTTGCTTATATTCAAGTCAAGAGTAATATTTTATTTTCCAACTACTCTATTTAATGAATTATGTGTCAATAGAAAGAGAGTAGATCCACTTAAAACAAGTTTCAATAAAATTGAATGTAAGGTAATTTAGGCAATGCAATTACTTTTTAAATGAAAACAAAAAAATTAAATGAATTTAATTAACTTTCTTAATAAGTATAAATATAATTATTTTTACTTATAAATAAGTCCGGAAGGAATATCTATTGGTTAGTTAGTTACTCGTGATAAAGAAGGGAAAAAGTCTCACCTCGGTGCGTTTCTTGTTTTTGGTCATTGGGACGCTCCTTATATTTTTTCGTATTTACAAACATATGGGAATGGGCCCAATAGTTATACAGAACCTTAAATGTTCCTCTTCAACAATTAATGGATCATTCAATTCAACCCGATCGCCTCGTCTCCTCTGCAAAAAATGGAGTAATGGACCAAAACAAAAACGTGCAAATAAAATAAAAATAAAAATATAGTAATACATACATTAGTATATAAAAGAACAACAGAAATCATGGAGTATCAGTATCACCATCAACTAACCTTTAAAAAAGACCCCAAAAAAAAAACCACTTTAGTCTTCATTTTCTCTCAAATTTACCAGTGACAAGATGCAGAGTCTGAGAACTAGTCCGTCACTTTCCCTCACTTTCTCGCCATGCAAACATGGAAAGCCCTCGTCTGGATTCAAGCCCTACCGGCAATGCCCACCCTACAAACCCCGATCTTCGATCAAGATGTCGTCAACAACCCAAGGCGTGGAACACATCGTCCTATTCAGGGCCAAAGACAACGCGGAACCCTCGAAGGTCAACGCCATGGTCAACGAGCTTCGTTCCCTTGTGACCATTGACCAGGTCCGCCACCTCACGGTGGGTCCAATCCTACGCAACATCGCAACCACCACCGCCCCCCCTTCGGAACACCGTTTTACCCACTTACTCCACAGCCGCTACGACTCCATTGAGGACCTCGAAGCCTACACGGCGCACCCTAGCCACCTCAGCGCTGTTAGAGAATCCGTTTTCCCCATCTGCGATGACTTGATGGCCGTAGATTGGGTCGCCGGCGACGCTGCCCTTCCGCCGCACCCACCGTTGGGATCGGCCATTCGGGTGAGGTTCTTGAAACTGAAGGACAACGCGGGCGGTGAAGTTAAGGACGAGGTTTTGGGAGTCCTCAGAGGAATTAGTAACCACTCTTCCGGCGAGAATATCTCGCCGGCGAGGGCAAAGGGTTTCTCGATCGCTTCGCTTGCGGTTTTTCCGGGACAGAGGGAATTGGAGGGTGTGGATCCGAATGAGGGGTTGGTAAAGGTTAAAGAGCATTTGGAGAGCGTGGTGGTGGTTGAGTATGTGGTTCAGTAATTCATTGAGCATTTGATGAGGTTATGTTGTAATTGTTGTTCAACAGCACAAGTTCAGTGCATTGGTGCTGCTATACAAAGTGACAACATCTATTGTGCTTCAATAAAACATTGACAAGTCAGCAGAATGAAGTTTTCTGGTCTTTTTGTTAGCATAATTTTTGTTTGCTTATGGTGTTTGAGTGTGCTTGTTATATGATCTTTTCGTCACATCGTCCAATTTTTTGTTTTCTTCGTATGCTTGTTATCGGTAAGAATTTTCTTTTGTCAGTGGGGATCACTCCAATTACCGGTTAGGAGAGAGAAATACGCGTGCCTACACAGCCTTTTTGTCTCCCTCTCTTCCAATATTGAAGGGAAAGTGCTCTCTTTGTTTGTATTGGTCAGTCCCATTTCATAGAACTCTTAAATCTTAATTAATTATATGAAAATGTTACATACACTCACAGTCTTTGGATTTGATAGAATTTTTAAAGATAATTAAAATTTCACCTATAAAATACCATGGGCTGCCATGCCATGCGATCCTATCATTTGAAACCCTCCTTCCCTTTCTTCTTCTAAGTACGTTATCCATATAAATTCGTGGACACGAGATGATTAGAATGCATTGGAAAACTAATTTGCAAAGGTTACAAACCTCTACTTTTCTTTCAAAGGGGGGTGATTCAAAACTTTAGACATGATTAACACGCAGGATAGAAACTCGTGTCCATGAATTTACTATACGGATGACGTACTTAGAAGAAGAAAGGTAAGGAGGGTTTCCTATGATGGTATGGCAGGCCATGTATATATAAAACTGTTAAATATCACGTAATCCAATAAAAATATTCTATTTTTAATTCTTAATAAATATCGTGCACTAGAGATTTAAATCACCCGTCTCACAATTCAATTAAAAAAATCCAACTCAGTTTCTCTTGCTGCATCTATCACACTGTCAAGCATGCTGCCTTTATTGAGGCTCCGTTTAATTTTTTAAAAATTCACACGTTCCCCACTAGGAGAGTATAGCGTCCTTAGAAAAATGATGATGAGCATGTGGTAGAGCTCTACTAAAAATCTAGAGATGATATGCATAAAGAGAAAATGGTGCAAATATATTTATTTCAATCATCCAAATAATATTTATTTTTTTAAACTCACGATTACAGCAAAGTATCCAAACATGAAATCACGTCTACTCATACTCAAGTTTATCATAAATCACGTTCACTGAGTGTGTGTTTGGATTAGCATTTGCAAACTTGAGTTTGAATGAACGCGAGTTTAGTAAACGTGATTTATGATAAACTTGAGTATAAGTAAACATGATTTTATGTTTGGATAGTTTGCTGCAAACGTGAGTTTAAGAAAGTAAATATTGAGGAAACTCAAGTTTCACGTGCAGAAGCTATAAAAACCTGCGTTTTACAAACTCAAATTTTAGAACTCAAACGTGCGTTTTGGTCAGTGAAGCCAAACAACATGAAAAATATGAAACGTGAGTTTACTCGTAAGAACGTGAGTTTGGGATTGACAAACGCCAATCCAAACAAGCTCTGAATCCACGTTCATCCAAACTCAAGTTTGCAAACGTTGAATTGGCGTTTGTAAACTTGAGTTTAGATGAACGTAATTTACTGAATGTGATTTCATGTGAACTTGAGTTTGTATAAACATGATTTTATGTTTAGATAATTTATTGCAAACGTGAGTTTAAGAATATGAATGTTATTTGGATGATATTTTTTTATCACATTTGGAGATATAATTACTAAAAAGGACATGCTTTTGTTTGTAATATAGATTTCCATTTTATTGATATTAAGTATATATTTGATATTACTACTAACAAACACTTTTTTTATTTATGTAAAAACTTTAGGAATAGGAATATGTGTGATATTTTAATTATTGAAATAAAACATATATATGTTAAAAGCTTGAAAATAAAATAAAATAACCACATAAAGTATTGTTGAGCATAAATATTCTTAAAATATAACTATAAAATATAACATTAAAATAATTTTGAATTATAAACTAAGAAATTAGATTACTATATTTATAGTGTATATAATAATTAAAGAGGGTATAAATGGAATGCATTTTGTTGGATGCATGCCTAAGAGTTCCTGGGTCCTCGTAGTTGATTTGGTGGGAATAACATATTTTAGACTTCTAATTAAACAAAGAAAACTTGATTTCTAATCAGGATTGATATTATGAGAAAAACAATACAAGGTTATAAACCAAATTAGAAAAAATTGATTAAAATATAATTTAATGTTTTGTTAAATGGATATGCCACGTGGCAACTACATGATCCATTACATGGCCCAAAACAACCAAAAGCAATAGCGAGGGAGGCAGGGGCACAGGGTCAGAAAGAGTGAAAAAACTTGCTCGCTATTCTGCGTGGCAAACACAAAACAAAACCCTCTCTCGCCCATACGGAAATGTCAGAGCCGTCGATGCACTCACCGTCGTCGAAGCCCACCAGGAGCGTGGCTAGGGCTCACCAAAAGGCACCTCCTCCTCCGCCGCTGCACGTGCCAGGTCAGGGCACTGAGATCCAGTTTCCCTGCAATTCCTGCAACACCATCCTCAACGTCGCTCACGGCCTCGATCGCTTCACTTGCCCTCATTGTGGGGTTAACATCGCACTTGATGGCTCAACCTCAATCGCTTCTAGGTCAGGCAGTTCCTCCCCTCCCCCACAAGCTAACAAGGTTTGCTTCTGTTTCTGACAAAAACAAAAAAATTGAGATAATATAATCTAAAAGAATAATAGAAAAAAGAAGCACCCTAGATTCTCTTAATTTTGTATGTCTTATTTCATGAAGAAAGTTACACTGTTGAAGATTTGATAGGTTTTCCCCATCCTCTTTTCTGATAAATGATTGATAGAAATTTCTGTGTTACTGTTTACTGCTTTGTTAATGTTAGATTGCTTGAACTAGCTAGCTTCAATAGTTGGATGATAGGTCGTTGTTTAAGTCTAAGTCTAGCTACACCAACTTTTTGTTTTACTGGAATCTAAGAGCATGTTTGATTACAGTGCTGTACATGAATAAAACTAATGGTTCTGATTACATGAACTGCACTTTAGTTCCATCTGAAATGACCAAATTGTTAATACAGTTAGGGATAGGAAAGTTAAACTACAAACAAATGAAACAGAGGCATTTGTTCTGTACTCAGTACTAGTAATATGATTTTCATTGATAGAAATAGAGGCATTGCCAAAAGATTGAAATATAGGATATAATTACCTGTGCTTTTATCTAATTTGTAAGCAACAGCTAAAGACTAGATGCATTGATCTACAAAGAACCTTTTTTATTAATACCCCTGATCAGCCTCTCCCACTTTTTAGAGAAATAGGGAAGAGAGAAGTAGGAAAGAGAGAAATAGGGAAGAGATAGAGGAGAATTTTAGGTTGTTTGGTGTGAGAGAAATGAGTGTGAAATAAGAGAGAAATATATTTTTAAATTGTTTGGTGTGAGAGAAATAGGTGAAATTTAAGAGAGTAATGCATTTCTCTCCTATTTCTCTACAAATTTGGAGAGAAATACAAAGTCAGTGGGACCCACAACTTTTTGGCATTTCTCTCCTACTTCCCTCCTCCACCAAACAAGAGAAGTTGTCAACTTCTCTCCCCCCTCCCTATTTCTCCCCTACTTCTATGCAACCAAACAAAGGCTTCCAGTGATCCGTCATGGAAGTGTTGACTAATTTATCTTGAAATTAATATAAATAAATAAATCACTCATGTAATTAGTCTATTTATTCACTTCATCAATCTATTTAATATTATTGTATTGTATATGGAACTATTTAAGAGTTGGTTCTGAAACCAAACCTATCTGAGTGTTGGAGCTTTTACTCCTACTAAACTCTTACTTTTCTGTTCCTTTACCCCAGACTCCCCTCCCCCCACCCACACCTTGACCTTTTTCCATTTGGGAGATGCAGGGCTCTTGTGGGGTTCCTTTAATTTTATTCTTTTTACTTTTCTTATTAAGTTTGCAGTTATTGATGAGATTGTCCTAAATGGTTTACACTTTAGACTTTTTCACTTTTTCCCTCTTGTATGGATTATATCAAGTGACATTGTAGACAAGATTGTTAAATAAAACCCTAAACCCCACATTGTATTTGTAACATGAGACAAGATTGTTAAATAAAAATTAACAAATTAACTTAATAATGTGAAACTTTTATACATTGAACACCATTCCCATAGATCCATATTTAAAATGAAACAGTCCTCACATGCTTAACCATCTTTTTTTCCTTTTCACTAAAGCAATAAGAAAATGGCACAACGGAGAATAGTTTCTGGTTCAGCACCATCATGAATTAATTAATAGAATGAATTGTAGAAAGCACGTGCAAACTGATTGCCTATTTTGCCTAATTTAATTGTGATTGATGGCAACTGACGTATTGTTATGTTATGGAATTGTTTAAACTTATCATTGTGTTATTGAATATTTGTTAAACTATTTATCAATATTTTTATTATGGAATTGTTTGACATATTTTGATCAGAATGGATATTGACAGTATGGATGATTCAGATGATGACTTGGCTGACCTTCTCATAGTTAAAATGCTTTATGATTATTACCAAAAATTTGAATGAAGGTCTTAGTACAGTGAGAACAAGATTAATATTGACAATTTATCAAGGTTATCTGATGAAGGTGCAACTGAAAAGGCAATTCATAGGGATCATATTTTCAATTGGATGTGGGCAAATCGTAACAATTAGTTGAATCAATTTCATTATGTTATCTAAAGTTATGTTATAAAATGTAGGAAAAAATATGTTTTTCATCCCTATAGTTTCGGTTAACTTTGGTCTTTGTCCCTATACTTTAAATCATTTGTTTTTATCTCTCAACTTTCTAAACCCCCAATCTATGGTCCCTGACCGTTAGTGAGATCTGTTAACCTGATGAATTGGGTAACAAAAGTTACATGTTAGCCTCAATAGTGAGTCTCAAATAGCTGACTCGTTTAATTAATCTTATTTTATTAATTTTTTAATTATTAAAATAACCATAATAATGAAATTAGGTTTTTTATTGGATAAAATTGCTCATGTGAAAATCCTAATTTAGTCATTTGGGTTATTTTAATAATTAAAAATAAATAAAAAATGTTAATTTGATGATCAGTAAATTATTTGTGACTCATTATTGAGGTTGACATGTGATAGAAAACGATAGAAACTGAAAGAAAGAGAAAGAAACAGAAAGGTTTTCTGAAATGAATCTGTAATTTGTATTTTGATACTTAACTGAATACAAAGAGAAGAGAGGTATTTATAGTTACACTCTCAATTACAACAGAATGCTGAGTAAGCATAACTGACTCAGATTCTAATAAGCACATGGGCTAATACATCAACAGAAAGCTGAGTCAGCATAACTGACTCAGGTTTAAGCACATGGGCTTAATACAATGCGGCTACAATACAACAGAGGCTTAACAGAGGCTGTTCACTAACATTTCCCCCTCAAACTCAGGGAAGGGTGGTCCTGTCAAAAACCCTGAGTTTGGATCTAAGCACTTGAAACCGAGCAGGAGATAGAGGCTTGGTGAGCACATCCGCAAACTGAAACTCTGCTGGTATGTGCTTAACAATGAGGCTTTTGTTAAGCACTTTTTCCCTCACAAAGAAAATATCAAGCTCCATATGTTTGGTTCTAGCATGAAGAACTGGATTGTAGGAGAGAGAAACTGTGCTAAGATTATCACAGTAAAGTATAGGAGGTTGATAGGGGACCTTGAGTTCTTTTAGGAGAGACTCCAACCAGAGAAGCTCAGCAGTGGTTGAGGCTAGACTTCTGTATTCTGCCTCTGTACTAGATCTTGCAACAAGAGTCTGTTTCTTAGACCACCAGGACACCAAATTTGGACCCAAGAAGATGCAGGAACCAGAAGTTGATCTTCTGTCATCCTTGTCAGTAGCCCAGTCAGCATCAGAAAAAGCTATAAGAGGTAGAGAGGAAGCAGAAGAGGGCTGCAACAGGAGGCCATGATGAGGAGTGCCCTTTAAGTACCTTAGGATTCTTTTTACAGCTTTCCAATGAACTTCCAGAGGATTAGACATGAACTGACAGACTTTGTTAACAGCAAAGCATATTTCTGGTCTAGTTATGGTGGCATATTGTAGTGCCCCAACAATAGATCTGTAGAGAGATGGATCTTCAACATAATTAGCACCATGCTTGGAAAGGTTGAGATTAGCAACCATAGGAGAAGAGATACTGTTTGCATCAGTCATCTTGGCTTTGGCAAGAATATCATTGATGTATTTGGCTTGAGACAGATGGAGAGACCCATTGGAGAGATGATGAACCTTGATACCCAGAAAATAATCAAGCTGTCCAAGATCTTTAAGAGCAAATTGAGAGTTGAGAGACTTAATAAGTTGCTGAATATAGGATGAAGAGCTGCCCGTGATGATTATGTCATCAACATAAACCAGAATGTAAACACAGTGTGTAGTAGTGTTAAGAATAAACAAAGAAGGATCACATTTGCTGGAAATAAAGCCAAAGTTGAGAAGAGTAGAGGCAAGTCTGTCAAACCATGCTCTAGGGGCCTGTTTAAGACCATAGAGAGCCTTGTGAAGTCTGCACACTAAGGTGCTGTCAGAAGAAGCAAAACCAGGAGGTTGAACCATGAAAACTTCTTCCTCAAGAATGCCATTGAGAAAAGCATTGTTAACATCAAGCTGTTGAAGTGGCCACCTTTTGGAAACAGCCAAGGTGAGGATGGTTCTGACTGTGACAGGCTTCACTACAGGAGAAAAGGTCTCATTGTAATCAAATCCAGGCTGCTGATGGAAGCCCTTGGCTACTAGCCGAGCCTTATACTTATTTATAGAGCCATCAGAATTCTCTTTTACACGAAACACCCATTTGCATCCGATTGCTTGCCTACCTGCAGGAAGAGGAACTAAGGACCAAGTCCCATTTTTGATTAGTGCATTATATTCCTCTTGCATAGCAGAAAACCATTTAGGATCTGTCATGGCCTGTTTGTAGGAAGTAGGTTCCAAGTGAGTTAGAAGTAAAGTAGGATGTAACCGCGGTTTGACAATACCTGCTTTTGCCCGAGTAACCATGGGATGAGAATTAATAGGATGAGATACAGGTTGTAGAGTGGATGGAGAATCTGAAGGTGCAGAATCAGTGGGAGGAATAGATGGAGTGGGAGGAGCTGTGTGAGATACAGGAGCTAGTTGAGAGCAAGATTGAGTGGGTAAGTTGAGAGAAGGTGAACCTGGTGCAGTGTGAGTAGAGGATGCTGGAGATAATAAAGGAACTTTGGAGGTAGGAAAGGAGCAGGGAAGATTGGATGCTGAGACAGGAGAGGAGAGAAATGAATCAGTGTATGGAAAACGATGCTCATTGAAGAGAACATCCTTAGAAATAAAAATTCTACCATCAGAGGCAAGGCATTTGTAACCCTTATGATCAGAGGAATAACCCAAGAAGACACATTCTTTAGAATGGAAAGACATTTTATGAGAGTTATAGACACGAAGAAATGGAAAACATGCACAACCGAATACCTTCAAGAACTTATAGTCAGGATGTTGACCAAAGAGAACAAGATGAGGAGATTTAAGATGAAGAACTGGGGTAGGAAGTTTATTGATGAGGTAAGTAGCTGTGAGGAAAGCATGGTCCCAAAATTTGAAAGGTAAATTGGATTGTGCTAATAAAGTGAGACCAGTTTCAACAATATGGCGATGTTTGCGTTCCACTGAACCATTTTGATGATGTGTGTGAGGACAAGAGATTCTATGCACAATACCAAGATCTGTAAGAAATTTGTGCAAAGGACGAAATTCACCTCCCCAATCTGTTTGGACAGACTTTAGTTTAACATTAAGTTGTAATTCAGCCATATTTTTGAATTGAATGAAGACAGAATAGGCATCTGATTTTTGCTTGAGAGGATAAATCCAAGTAAATTTGGAGTAAGCATCAACACAAGTGAGGAAATAGCGATAACCATGAGAGGAAAGGACCGGAGAGGGACCCCACAAATCACTGTAGACAAGTTCAAGAGGAACTGTAAAATGTGAAGTTGAGGAAACAGACGGAAGTCTATGAGCCTTGCCCAAGCAACAAGCATTACAAAAATCAACATTAGATTTGCTAGGTAAGAAAACATTACAAGTGTTTAAGGCAGTTTTGAGTACATTTTGATTGGGATGGCCTAACCTACAATGCCAAAGGTAATACAAGGTAGAACTAGAACTGGTTAAACATGAACCAAAATTATTAACAGATACAGCAGAATTGACAGAATTGATAACAGGAACAGCAGAGCAAGTCTTGTTGGTGGAAGATGCAGTTCCTTGAGAATGAAGCATATTGGGAAAGGAGTAAAGACCATCCCTGCCAAGAGTGCCCAGGAGAAGTGGTTCAGAAGTGACCTGGGATTTGACAACACAGAAAGTAGGGTGAAATTCAAAGAACACATTATTATCTCTAGCAAACTTACTCACACTAACCAGGTTTTTGGTTATGGAAGGGACTAATAAAAGATTATGAAGATTAAAGTGTTTATGAATGTTAAATGGTGATTTGAAAGAAGTAGAGCCAATGGCAGTTACTGACAAACCTTGACCATTCCCTACAAATACTTGATCTGATCCTGGAAGAGGAATGCTGTCATGAAACACTTCACCATCAGCAGTGACATGGTGAGAAGCACCAGAATCAGGATACCAGTTGAAGGATGAAACAGATTCTGATCCAGCAAGAAAGGCCTGAGGACGAGCTGCTCTTGGTTGCATAGCAGAAGGAGAAAATTGATGCGAGGAAGGAGCACCAGTTGCTGGAACTGTGTGATGAGGAGCAGAGTATTGTGGTGACGGATAGGAAGGCCAGCCACCTTGAAACCATTGTGAAGGAGGACGAGAGGCAGATTGTATCTCTGGTCCAGAATTTCTGTAGTAGCATATGCTTGCATCATGACCCATCTTATAGCAAATTTGACACTGAACATTATGAAATCGACCTCCTCCTCGACCAAAACGTCCGCGACCTCGACCAAAACGACCTCTTCCTCTATAGTTCGGATTACCTCTTCCAGAAGATGGTTGAGAGTGGAAGGAAGAAGCAGAATTATCAGCTTCAACAGGCTCGGTTTGTGGAGTAGAAGGAGTTTCTGGATGCTTGACCTGAGTAAGATTAACTTGAAGAGCTTCACTGAGCACAATCTTCTTGTTTTTCTCAATACGTAACTCTCTGGAAAGCAGCAAGGATTCCAATTCATCCATAGGACAGAGGTCCTCTCTACTATTAACAACATCAACAATGGAATCATATTCTTCCGGAAGAGCTTCGAGTATGATCTCAAACTGATCTCTGTAAGGAATGGGATCACCAATGGAAAGAAGAGCATCTGAAATAGCTCGAATTCTTGCAAAAAATTCTGAGATGCTGCGGTCACCTTTGGTAATAGAACGAAGTTCGGAACGAAGTTGCCTGGAGCGATTCTTCACTTGCTTGGCAAAGAATTTGTGAATTTCATCCCAGACCTGATAGGAATGTCTGCAAACGACGACCTTAGGAAGAATTGAATCTGAAACCGTAGATAAAAGCCATGTACAGAGAAGTGAATCCTGTTGATCCCATTCTAAGTAAGCTGGATTCTCAATCGCGAGATCTCTGTCTGATTCAGTCAAAAAACGAAGAGGAATTGTTGGATTTACCACAAAACGGTGCAGTTTGTGGCCACGAATCACACCTTCAACTTGTTGCCGCCATTGAAGAAAATTATCAGCATCGAGTTTGACAGACAATTGATGAGAGAAGGTAGTCGCAGGGCGCGAAAGACCTTCAGGAAGTGAGGATTCAGGGGTGGAAGCCATGGATCAAGCTCGTGATACCATGATAGAAAACGATAGAAACTGAAAGAAAGAGAAAGAAACAGAAAGGTTTTCTGAAATGAATCTGTAATTTGTATTTTGATACTTAACTGAATACAAAGAGAAGAGAGGTATTTATAGTTACACTCTCAATTACAACAGAATGCTGAGTAAGCATAACTGACTCAGATTCTAATAAGCACATGGGCTAATACATCAACAGAAAGCTGAGTCAGCATAACTGACTCAGGTTTAAGCACATGGGCTTAATACAATGCGGCTACAATACAACAGAGGCTTAACAGAGGCTGTTCACTAACAACATGTAATTTTTATTAGCCAACTCATCAAGTTATTAGATCTCACTGACGGGTAGAGACCACAGTTTGGGGGTTTAGAAAGTTTAGGGACAAAAAACACATGATTTAAAGTACATGGACAAAGACTAAAGTTGACCGAAACTATAGGGATGAAAAACATATTTATCCCTAAAATTTATGATTATGATATCATTCATTTTAGGGCCCGTTTATTTAAAATTATTTCTTAAAAGAATCATTTTTTTAAAAAAAAAAATCACTTATAAGAATTTTTAAGATGTTTGTTTAAACTATTTTGAAGAAGCAAAATAAAAAAATAACCAGTTTTCTGTTTTTTCAATAAGCAATTCAGAGTTGCTTTTGGAAAAAATGTAGTTGTTGTAGAAGAGAGAAAAAAAGTTTTTAAAAATGCAAGTGTTTTTTTATGATTGTAACTAAACAAAACTTTACTTCTAATCATACAAGAGTCTCTGAAATAAAAATAAATTTTTAAGCAATTTAAAAAAGTGATTTTTTTAATCACAAACAAAATGGTCCTTAATCTTGCTCATACTTTTAGGCTTAAATATTTTTTTAATTCCTAAAAAATTAGCGAATTTTGTGTTTAATCCCTATAAATTTTTTCATCTAAATTTAGTCCCTCATTAATTTTTTATTTCCAAGTTTAATCCTTACCGTTAATTGGTGCTGTTAAGTGATGACACACTTTTATAGTATGCTCACGTGTTTATTTAGGCTGACGTGGTTACCATGTTGGATCTTTTTGAAATTATTTTGCGTCAAGTTTTTTAATCATTAATTCCAATATTAATTATTTTAATATTTAAAACAAAAAAAACATAAATCCCTCTTATTTTTAGTACCATATATATCATCATAGCTAACCAATTTCTCACTTAATTATCTTTCTTCATGATATATACGGTATTAAAAAATAAGAGGGATTTATTGTTTTTTTATTTTAAATATTAAAATAATTAATAATTAAAAAAATTGGGACAAAATAATTTCAACAGAATCCAATGTGGCAACCATGTCAATTTAAAAAGACACATCAACATACTGTAACAGTGCTAGGTAATCACGTAACAACACCAATTAACGACAAGGATTAAACTTGGAAACGAAAAATTAATGAGGGACTAAACTTAGGTGAAAAATTTTATAGGGACTAAACACAAAATTCACTAATTTTCAAGGGACTAAAAACATATTTAAGCCTACTTTTTAAAATCATTGTATTTTTATTGTTATTCATTACATTTAATAAATACAATATAATTTTAATCCCTAAAAAAATGTGGTTATAATCCTTAATAAGATCTAAAATCATATTTTTCTAAAAAAAATGAAAGTATTAAAAATGATATAAGTTTTTCAATGAATAAAAAAATGTGCCATGTAAAAAAATAGACATTAAAATTACGTTTAAAGTAAAAAAAAAAGTTCTTGAATAAATTAAGAATGCATAAAAAAAATTTCAATTAATATTTTTAAACATCAAATCACGTTTAAAATAAAAAAAATCTTTAATAAATTAAAAAATGCATAAAAAAATTCTTCAATTAATATTTTTAGACAGCAAAATCAATTTTTTAAAAATACAATTTCAAATGAGTTTTTTATTTTTTAATTTGTAAGAACAATCTTTGAAAACAATTTTACCAACAAGTTTTTTTCTCTAATTTTAAAAACAGTTTTCAAAATAAAATTATCAAAATGGTTTTTTTTCTTCTTAAAAACGGTTTTCAAAATGCATTTACAAAAATGTTTTAACCAAAGTGAGTTATACCTGAAGGTGCCTGCTATGTATCTTTTGAAATCGGCATAAAAACAACCAACGAAGAACTGAAGGTGCCAGCACTTCTCAGTTATACCTTTATTGGTACTAGCTAGCATATGTAGGAGTAAAGTACCATAGTTTTTCATCCCCCCAGTCTTTAGCAGCTGTGTTGCAAATCCTGGATCAGCTGGATTTGGTTGCATTCTTAGAGATAATATTGCTTCTTGGATCTCTGGTCAAGCAGGCTTCATTGGTTAAGTAGATATCACTTTAATTGGCTTAGAACCTGGGTTATAGAAGAGTTATTTGTAGCGCACATTCTAAGCATGCCATTTTGCTCATTGAAGATGACTCTTTGGTGTATCACAAGTATGCTTTAATAACTGTAATGCAGATTCGGGATTGGTTAATAAAAGACCGGACAATTCAGGTTACTCACATTTTGAGAAAAGGCAACTCATGTGTAGATTTCTTGGCCAAACTAGGCGCTAACCAAAATTTGCCTCTAGTCTTTTTTTACCATCATCTTTGGGGAATGCAAAGCCTACTGTTTGCTGATGCCTTGGTTATTCAATACCCAAGAAAGAGTGTACTCCCCTGTTTTTTATTATGTCTTTTGTTTCTGTTTTTCTGTCTTTTTCTTCATGTTACAGAAAAAAAAAGTAAACAATAACTATAACATGCCAAAATTGAAAATCCTTCTCTAAGATAAAAAAGGCTCACCTTTTCTGCTCTCCATGCTCCAACAATCCTTCCTGTAATATAATAGTCATTGTCAAATTATTGGTGCATGTGTAATTTATCTCTTTCAAACAAACGTGCATAGCTTCTAGAGTGATCTCTTAGTTTGATTTGGACTTCAGAGTTCAGAGGACATTAAAATCAAGCTACTGTGAATGTATGATTTATTAGTATAATAGATCCAACTATGAACTTCCCCTGCTCATTTCCTATTCATCATTGCATGGTAGGCTCTCATGAGATGTAATTTATGGACTTTGCTCTTTGATTTTATAACTCCATTTTTGGCGTTTGAAGATAGAAGTGTATGCCATTCTGCACTGACTAATGAATGAAATTGGTTGAATCAGTTTAACTGCAGTAAGAAAAAACTTTTCTTTCTGTCAAGTAGCCAAGGAATGAAAATTTTGCAGATATATAGCATAAGGAACAATTTAATATGCCGAAAAATTTTGCAGATTAAGGTGGGCAGTTGAAAAAAAAAAATGTCTACTGTAATGCTTAGTTCAAATTCAAACAAAATTTTTACACTTTGTTTGATTGTAGGGTAGAAATAGAGAATAGAGAAACAGAGAAGAGAGAAGTAGGAAAGAGAGAAATAAAGAAGAGATAATTATGATTTATGGGTTATTTGGTAAGAGAGAAATAGGTAAAAAATAAAGAGAAACGTGATTTTGAGGTGTTTGGTTTGATTGAAAAGATAGGAGAGAAATTATATAATAAAATAATTTTTTACTTCTTCCCAAAAAAATAAGGTTAGAAATCGATTATTAATTTTAATAATCGATTATTTGATTATTTTTTTTTAAAAAAATTATAGGTAATCGATTATTACATATAAAAATCGATTATTATGAAGTGGGATAGCAAGTTCTCTGCTACCTCTCTTTTATTTTGGAGACAAGTCTAAAAAGAGTGGGGCCCATCACTTTTACCAAATTCTCCTCTATTTCTCTTGTAAACCAAACCGGGAAAGTATCTAACTTACCCCCTACTTCTCTCCTCAGCAATTACTTCTCTCCTACTTCCACAGTAACAAACAAAGCGTTAAACTAAGTACCAGTGATCAGCAGCAGCCACCAGCTGCAACGCCAGCACTCTTAATCTTAATTTCTCTTAAAAAAAATTGGCACGCTGAAAACTATATAATCTTGAGCATAATCAAGTTTAATTTCTTCAAATCCAACAATCTCTTGATTAATTTCTTTATCTCTTATTTTTTTCTCACCACAAGTATTTTCCACATACTGCCAAAATATAATTAATCTTCAGCTGTTGTGCACTTGTGCTCATGATTATCATGTCTGCCAATTGTACTATACATGCAAATAAGAAAAGGTTTCTAGTCAGTAAATTAAATTTTCTATTCTCACTTAAAACTTTAGATACATATGAAGGTGCAGAAAACTTAAAACATAGGTTAGAGTTTTGAATGAAAAATTTCTGATGGCATTTGTACATTTTAGTATAAGACAATGATAAACACATGAAACCAGCCCAGCTGAACAAGAATTGAAGTACTAGGTAGACTTGTGTCTCCTCCAAATCTGATTAAGCAAGATTAAAAATGATACAATGTGTGTTCTTGTTAACTTTAATTAAGAGAGAGTAACAAAAAAAAAGTGACTTGATTAATATGTGAATTTATTAGGATGTTTTTATTAATTATTTTTTTTCTGGATCTGGATCCTCTCCCATGTCTCCGGTTGCTGTAGTAACGTTTATGCAGCAACGTAGCTACGAAATAGCTACGGAATCACTAGCTAAATATTGCTCCATACGCTGGACCGCTACAGAGGATTTCAACACATTTTGTTTCCGTAACTCTTTTAGGGATTAATCTAAAGATTTATTCTATAGAGCAAATATGAAATAAAAGTATAAATACAATTAATATCTTGAAAACATAAAAAAAAAATAATATTTACTTTTTTTTTTGTAATAGGTAAAATAACTTTTTGATCCCTGTAATTTTAGAGAAATTTAATTTTAGTCCCTCCATTTTTTTTTTTTAAAACATCCTTATAAATTAGTAGAGATGTTGTTTCGGTCCCTCTCATTACATTTCTCTAGGGGTGGGAATAGGCCGAGCCGAGCTAAGCTTTCCAAGGCCCGAACATGGCCTGCACCTTAATCCATGGCCTGAGTCTAGCCTGTTACCTGACATAGGCTTTATTTTATGGCATGAGCCTGATCTATTTAATGTCTGACATGGCCTGAAAGCCTGTTTTACAGTAAAGTACTTGAATATATCATAAGCATATGTATGAATAGACTTATAGGCTCAAGTTTTTAACATACTTAAATTTTTATACAAGCTAATAAGTATATAATTATAAGGAAAAGTAATAAAAAATCTTTATAATAATAATAGCAATATAAAAAATATTAGTATTTTTTTATATTTAGTTAAATAGGCTCGCCTGATAAATTTACAAGACTTTTTCGATGACCTGAAGTCTGGCCTGTTTTGCTATATAGACTTTTGAAAAAGTGTCTGATCTATTGAAAAAATTGGCCTGACCTGGACCTGATATAAGTCGGGTAGTAGGCCCCTGACGAGCGGTCTGATCTGTTTTCACCCCTCCATTTCTCCCTTATGTGCCTCTGTGTCAAAGGGATTGTCCACCCCAGCTGTTATAGGTGGTAATATTTTATTATGATGTGGCTCATTCAAACATTAACTCAACTTCCCCTTCATTTATGCAACCCAAAAATTATTAATATCTTGAAAGCACGTGTTTGTTTTTTATTTTATTTTATTTTTTTTCCTCCATCAATAATGGATAATAGTGTGGCACACATTAGAATAGGCTTTGTCTAGGTACTTCACCTTATTTTAACCATTAAATTTAATATTTTTTAATCAATGATCAAGATTTATTATTTATAACTTGTTGTTTATAACTTAATAATATTAGTTGGTCCCTTTGTTTTTAAAAAAAAAAATCATTTAATTTATTAACAGATCCCTTATTTATACTGGTTTTATTATTTTAATAATTATTATTGTATACCCTGCAGATTTTCTTGAATTGAAAAAATGAAAGGAAAAAGTGAAGAATCAAGAGAAATGGGCGACGTAAAGGAAAAGAGAAATGATTATACTTGAGATAAAGCATAGAAATTACTTGTTTTTATTCCTCAACCATACCATACTGCAAAAATCAGAAACCAAGACACACTATACATTGTAAATTAATGAAACATCATTTCTTTAGTGTGTGTTTAGATTGACGTTTGCAAACTTGAGTTTAGATAAACGTGATTTATTGAACATGATTTGGAGTGAACTTGCGTTTGTATAAACGTGATTTTATGTTTGGATAATTTATTGTAAACGTGAGTTTAAAAAAATAATGTTGTTTGGATGATAGTTTTTAAATCACATTTGGAGATATAATTACTAAAAAGGACATGCTTTTGTTTGTTATATAGATTTCCATGTTATATAAATTTTTTAACATTATTCATAATATTAGGTGAGTATAAAAATCACATAAAAATATTGTTCAACATAAATTTTCTTAACAGTATTCATATTCCTAAAATTCAATATTACGGTTATAAGCTAATAGTATTGACATTTATATTATTTAAAATTTTGAAAAAAAAAACAATGCTCAATAAAATATAAACTAATCTACTATAATCTAACATTTTTTCTTTGATGGATCCTGCATGTTACATGGGAGGTCATTGATGAACAACACACATAAGCAAAGTCGCTAAGCTTGCTCTAAAAAAGGTTTGCATCTAGGAGAATATTTGAAGGTTTTGAGTCACCATGCCCTATGTTCTGAGGTTTACTGGAGTGGAGAAACATGAGAGCAGTGCATAGCTCTGCACCAATATGTATCCGAGTTTGCCATGATAATGGAGGTGTGTTCCTTGCAGGCAAGCCGGTCTTCTAATTTAAATGCCACCAACCAAAAATATATTGTTGAAAAAAATAAGATGATTAAACTATCACACAAAAGTCAAATCACCCCACAACACATCTTGTTGAAACTCCAAGGGTCCTTGCATGCTGTGGGCGTGTGAATGAAAAATGATATTTGTTGTCAAGACAATCGTGCCCAAATGGGAGAGATTCGAATGATAAAAGTGTGAATAAAAAAAGTGACCCTCACAGTGATATCTAAACTTGCTTATGCTTAAACGCAAAAGCTCCAAAACACTGCATCCACTTGAACTCACGTTATCTTCCTAACTCACATCTTAAATGCTAATCCAAACATCATAGGAAATACCTAACTCGCATATTTTTGAAGGAAACGCACGTTTGAGTGGCGTGAATGCTAATCCGAACATACCCTTAATCTCTTTACTATCCTGCTGCACACATTCACGATTTACATTATTTTTAATTCAGTTGCTTTTTTTACATTAGCACCTTTTTTACAATTTTAAAAAATTATATTCTTTTATTAAAAAAAACTTGATTCAACCTGCTAATCTGCTAGTACATGTTAAAATTGTGAAAACATCTATGTTTCATCCATAAGATCAAACAACCCATTAAAATAGCTTACTCATTAGCTAGATAAGGAAATCTGAAGAAAATTGACTTTGTATCATGTCATATACCAATGATTCAGGGACTTTTGTTTTTATTAACGTGGACACGTCGTTTTCATCATAATAACCATTTTTGTGTCTGACAGTTTTTTTCACCATCAAGAGTGGATTCTAGGCTGGCACACAGTGTTGATGGAATCTCGATCTGGGCCTTCAATTTGTGTCCAGTAATGGACCATTGCTTCAGCCTTCAAGCACTGTTCCTTCTGATTCACGTGCTTGCCGTAATAATATAAATAAATCATTTGGTGGGATTGGCTCTTTTTCAGATAATTTCTTTTCAAAACTATTAAAGGCTAAATCTGGAGTGTATAAATTAAAAAATTGTTGTATCATATATAATTATATTTTATCACAGTGTATGGTACAATATCTTTTAAATTGATACATTCTAAAAAAATCATATTTAAAATATACAAATTAAATTTAAAATAATAATTTTTAATTTTATCAATGTATGTCTTTTATTTCTTTAATTAATGCCGTAAAAACATTTATCAGTATCATTTTTCCTATATCACTATTGTATGTTTCAGAGTAATAGTATATAGAAAAATGAAAATATGCCCAAAGTTCTTTTATTTTAAACATTAAGTATTTTTTTACTCATGTTCAATTTAATAGTAAAAAATTAATTTAAATTTTTTATGATAAAAATTAGCACTAATTTTTTCAAAGCTTAGCGAGAAAAAAAAACACTAATTTTTCAAAGAAAAATTTAAAGTGAATCATTTTGTTTTTAATCATTTGTTTTCTCTCTTTTAATAAAACTATCCTTGCGAGAGCAGTTGTTATTTTTATGATTTATGTAATATTGTGATTACATAAAGATTGAGTATATTTTAATATTTATTTATTTTCATTTGACATGAATATTTAATATAAAAAAATGTTAAAAAAATGATAAAAATATAATAAAGCAGTTAATGTCAATAATATATTAATTTCATATTTTATATTATTATGACTGATCATATATACATTTAAATTAAAGGTGATTCGTGGTTAATATGAATATTAATAATCTTTTAGGTGTGTTATTTATATAACATGTTTTATAACACATTTTTTTTCTCTTTCTCTTTCTTACACGACCTATTTTATCTTTTATTTTTCTATCATTTTTCTCTCTTATATCTTTCTCTTTCATTTTTATAAAAATTGTTGTAGAACATTATTGTGCAAATAGTCAAATACCATCTCTCATAATTGTTTTTATAAAAGACGTACATTTCAATAACTGTTGTTGGAAAAAAAACGCGCGGTAGAAACTAGAAAACAATAGAAATTCTCATACCTTGCATGATTTATAAAATAAAAAATTTATTAAGTTAAATTAAGAAAAAAATTGTATATAAAAGTAATTAAACATATCATATTTTTTTATCAAGTTAAAATTATTAATGCATGCAACATATAATAATTTTTTTTATCTTCATGTATAAATAATTAGAATGTTGCACAAAATATAAAGTTTTCAATATAAGCAAAAAGGTATCTAATCCATATTAACATTTTAAAGTTATTCTTAAATATTTGAACAAATCGTTATCACTGTTTTAGATCTATATTGCTATATAAGTCTCAAATTTTTAATGTAGAGTAAAGATAATTTTATCTAATACTTTTATAATGAAAATATAATTATTAATTTAATTTTTTATAAAGAATATTTTAATTGGAATATTACATTTTCTTGTATATTTACCACATTAATTACTTTAAATATAAATGTATTTTTATTTAATTTTTCATTTTTATTGTAATATATTTTTATATAAAATTTTCATCCTCGAGTAATTTATTTTTATCTTTATAATTTAGATATTGATATATTTTTTATACATGTTTTTATCTCCATGTAATATAAAGTGTTGCACATATAATTTATATGTTCATATATTTTGGTATAAATTTTTTATTTTCATTACATACAAATAGTTACCATAGTCATGTAAAAATATCGATGCTCAAAATTTTTTATATTTTAAACATTATCGATAAAAATACTGCCTTTTAGTCTTTATTGATAAAAAATACTCATTTTCAGTTCTTATTAATAAAAATTCGTAGCAAAATTGTGTAATGAGGACTGAATTGGTGTATTTTCAAATTTTGAAGAATCAAAATAATTGATTTTAAATTATAGAGACTAAAACCAAATATTAATTATTTTATAGGAACTAAAAACATATTTAACTCTTTATTTTAAAAGTAATCATTTTTTTATTACAATTACTATTTTTTGGTTACAAAAAATAAACATTTAAAACACTAAAATGGAACTAACTTTTAAAGAAAATATCAAAGCAAATGATTTTATTTTAAATAATTTATTTTCTTGTTTTTAATAAAAAAAGCCACAAATTTTAGATGATTCACCCCTTATTAAACATAAGTAACTCAGTTATTTTTGGAAAAAAAAACATGATTGTACACATAAATCAATTTTGTACCAAGACATTCAAATGTGTTCAAAGTTTTTTCTATAGTGGACAAAATTAACTCTCCACTATCAAAAGTGGATTCAAACACACACTACAAAACTATGAGACACAAACATTTGCCAAAAAATAGGTATTTTACTTTTCAAACGTGAAAAAAAAATTTACTTGATTATGTTTGATTTAGTATTGAAATGTCATAGACCTTTTAACACTATAAATAATTGCGTTAAGAGATCTAAATTTAAATTTGATAATTTCTCGGCTTGAAACCAAACATACACTACGTATATCTTGGCATACGTGTATAAATGGGAAAACAATTTTTAGGGTATATTATAATAAGTGGAAGGGGGAGTGAGAAAGAATGAAGAAATAAAATAGAGAAAATGAAAGATATGATGGTGTGATAATAAATAAAAAAGAAAGAAAAAAAGGTGTAAAAAAATATCAAACAAATCACAAATGAACTATGAAAAAATGGGAATAGTATAAAATAAAATATAAATAATGCAACTAGTAAGCCATTTCAAAACCAATAATAGGGGCATAGTACAGAAAGAGCAACCGAAAATGGAAAGGAAACAGGCCTGTTGTGAAAAACATTTGTTGAAAAGAGATGCTTGGTCTTCTATGGAAGACGAGATCCTTATGAACTATGTTCAAGTCTATGGAGAAGGAAATTGGAGAGACCTTCCCAAAAGAGCTGGTACACAACGAATTGGCTGAGAAAGCACAAAACTTGTTATCATCATCATCTATTCTCCGTATAATGTTCAATAAAAGGTTTGACAATTTGGATTTTTTTTCTTTTTTATTTTGTTTGGTGTATATATAGGCTTGAACCGATGTGGTGAGAGCTGCGAACTCCGATGGTTGAATTATCTGAAACCAACTGGGATCAATAGAGGAAACATTTCTTTGGATGAAGAAGAGCTCATAATCAGACTACATAAGCTCTTAGGGAACAGGTATTTTAATTTGTTTACTTTATTCTTCTCAACTTTAATTTGTGAGATGTAGAATCGAATCATTTCTTTCTACCTATACTCTGTTTTCTTTTAATTACCACATTTCCAATACAACCCAATTAGCTTGATTTTCCTTTTTATCACTCTCCATATTCAGTAGCGGCACTTGACCAGAATGGGGGATAAAAATTGTAGGTAATTAGGGTTTTTTTTTTATTTTTTTTTTCATTTTTTGTTTTTCATTTTCTGAAATTTTACAAAAGAAAAACTGGAAATACTGAAAACAAAAAATTGTTGTTCCCAGCATTTCCAGTTTTTCCTTTATAAAATTTTAAAAAACAAAAAATAGAATAAAAATAGGAAATAAAAATACAAACAAACGGACTTTAAGCTCCAATACTTTAAATTACCTAAAGCATTATATTATGACATGGAAAATAACCTAGTAATAGTAATATCCTAAACCATTAGTTCCAGGAAAGTTGATAAAATTATATATGGGAATGAGGCAGGCATGGTTTGGATCGATTTCTCATCTCTTCAAAATCACTCTTGAATCCATTTATATTCCCATTAGGTGTGAAAAATAGGTATTTTATTTCTATCATGCATGGTCGAGAATACACATACATTATAACGGAAATAATATATAAAAGTGAATATTTAGAATTTTAAGAAATTAAAAAACAAAAATCCAAACCATATTTTTTTACATACTAATTACTAAGGGTATTAATTTTTTCACACTCATTTTTTTACATCTTCACATTTTTTATATTTTTTCCTTTCTCATCACATCATATATATATATATATATATATAAATAAATCAAATTACTCAAAGAGTAATTCTTTATAAATATTGATTTTGATAGTGTTGAATTGAAGGTTGTTATTAAGTAGATAAGTCTACAAAGTTTTATAAATTTTATAAATAATTTGATACTTCATTAAATAACATCAATTTAACGTATGAAAAATTATATATACATAAATGTCCAATTTATCTAAAATTAGATATGCATAATCATTATGTTAATTTCACATTATTTCAACAGTTAAATTTACTTGTATATGAAAAATTATTAACTGGGTAATTTATCAAGAGTTACTTAAGAAGTAACTTGATCATACACACACCCTTTCTTCTCTTCTCTTCAATTTTTTTTTTCTTTTTTCTATCTCACCTTTCCCTATTCCTCTCACACCACAAAAGTAGCTGTATTCTTTAGTATAAATATGTAAACTCCCAACTTAAGTTAACAATAATTTAAATATATTATTATATTTTAATTACTATTGATTAGGGTCAAATTGCTTATTTGAATTTCCAAACGTGTTAAACGCGCTGGTTGAATGTTTGAGAAAACTGAAAATCTCACCGTCAAACATCAAATCGAATTTTTTCTAAGGGACACACAACACAACACACATTTATTTTCTAGCCTAATCATAAATTTTCTAAAACACAGAATTCAAAAAATAAATAAATAAATTTATTGTACCCTCCAATGAAAGGGAGTTTTGATACCTCTTGACTAATTATTAAATACATTTTTTTCTTATTTTAATTTTCTTAAATGGTTCTAGTATTTTTATAGTTATAGGAAAATATTTTAACTATTAGAATATATATTTTTAATTTTTGTACAAATTTTCTGACCCCATATAACTTCACTATTATTTAATAATTAAAAAAACATTAAATTAAGTTAATAAGAATAAATAAAAAATATAATAAATATTACATTAAAATTGTAAAATTCCTCATAAAAATGATTACAAAAATTTGTAAGAAATGTCTAACAGTAAAAAGTACCAAATGGAAGGGAGTGTCATGTATGAATTCTCTAGCCACATGAGTGACATGACACTAATATTTTTTACTAAGCAAAGCGGAATTCATTAAAAAGGAGTACAATGGTTACTCCAACCCTTACAACTAAAAAGACTATACTAGGAACAAGGCCATCCATCAATACCCACCCGTACAAGAAGTGAAAGACAAAGCTACACTACGGTGGAATAAACCAAAAAGCAAACAAACACCCAAGATGTAGCGCAACTACACAAAAAACAAATCCACCAAAACAAATTAAGAAACCAACAAATCCAACAAGGAACAATGATCACCGTAGAAACCACGGGACGAAAGACATCAGGAACAATCTTGCATGTGCACGGAGAAAATCTAGACAAGCAGCAGACTACTCTGACCAACATGAAAAATGATAACAAAAACCCACATCTTTTGCCTTCAACCACTTCCAGGAGCGCAATTTTACCGAGTCTATCAGGTCCCTTACTGAAGCAAAATTATTAGGGAAGATAGCTTCATTTCTTGCCAACCAGAGACTCCATAAAACAGACAACCAAATCACAAACCATCGATAACGATTTTTCGAATTACAATTAGGGAGACCTAAGAATCGTTCAAAATGAGCTGTGAAATTATTATTATACACAGAATAGAAACCACACCATTCCAAGCAGAACATCTAAACATGATATGCAAATGGGCACTCAAAAAATAAATGGCAAGAAGTCTCGACGTCATGACTACACCACACACATGTAGTATCCGAAAGCGATAAAATTCTCTTTGCAAGATTGGCTTTTGACGGAATTCTATCCAACAACACCCTCCAAGCAAAACAAGAGACCTTGGAGGGAATCAATTTACACCAACTAAATTTATGAAGAGGTATTTCAGCACATATGTAGGAATTTACAACTACATGATATGCTGACTTAACTGAATAAAGTCCTCCCGGATCTGCTGTCCACTTCCAAGAATCCTCACTATTTTCAGACACCTGAACATTAGTTAAATCTAAGAGAAATAAAGATAATTGGGATAACTCCCACTGAAATAATTGTCTCCTCCAACACCAATTCCACCCTCCCTCTCCCACCCTACTCACATTCATGTCCGCCACGGACACCTCTTTATTGTTAGAAATGTTAAACAACCTACTATAACGCTCAACAAAAGATTTAGAAGTACACCAAGGATCTCTCCAGAATGAGGTATGCCTCCCATTCCCCACTACTCTAACACACTCCTTAGAAAACCAATCACAAGAAATATTTTCACCATCTTCAATACTCCAAATGTCTGACCACCACCTAGACCCATTTCTACTCCCACCCCTATTCGACATAGCTGAATCCCCATAAATGGATGTTAACACTCTATTCCACAAACTCCCTGACTCTACTAAAAAACGCCACCTCCACTTCCCTAAAAGAGCTAGATTAAATGATTTTAAATCCCTTAAACCCAGACCCCCATGATGTCTTTCTTTACAAATATCATCCCAAGCAACCCAAGCTATTTTCCTACACACATCATCCCCACCCCAAAGAAAATTTTTAAATAAAGACTCGAGTTGATAGATGATACCTGCGGGAGCCTTGAAAAAAGAAAGGAAGTAGATCGGGATTGAATTTAAGACGGATTTCAAGAGGAGACATGACATTAATCTCTCTTTTCAAAACAAAATGAAAAAGAATTAATAACAATACTTCATCCGATCCTATTTATAAGGTAATGTTTAAAAATTTTCCATGATCTTATTTATAAGACAAAGTATGTATATCGAGAAGCATTTAATATTTTTTCTTATATTTCCCCTTGTTGACCGTTAAAGTTTTTAAATTGACATAATTATACCATGGTGGTAGAGTTTAATTTTATATATGGTAAACTTGTAATCTTGTAGAAAATTTTTTTGATAATCAATGTATTATTTTTTTTTCTTAATATGTGTGGGTTTTGGTCTGAATTGTTTTATAAATACAATCGGGATAGTAATGATTAAAGAGTTCAATAGTACCCTACTAAAATTATCGTAAATGGTACCGAAAAAGAGGGGGAAAGATCATTAAACAAAAATCACTACTAACTCTTAAAATTAATGATATTATTAAGCATGTGTTTAATTAGGTGAGTTGAACATTTGTAAATCTATGTGTGGATGATTTTGATTAAAATAAGTTTGAAATGAAATAATTTATGGTTGTAGACTTAAAAAGGCCAATTTAATAAAATCCTCAACTTAAAAAATTAAAATTTTTTATTTTCAGTCTATTTTACTTTTAAGAATAATGAAAATTAATTATAATTCGAGACTGTTAAACACAATTATTTTTACAAAACACATTCTCTTATAATTAACGCGAAATTGAGGTGCTTTAACATCCAAATATATCTCAAATTCTCTTATAATTTTTACAAAGAACTATTCTCCTGATTGAGGTTATCATGAATGTTATTTAGAAATTAATAATCACGTGTTTTATAAGTTTATTATATTATCCAATGATACATTTTAACATTATTTTATTAAGGGTCCGTTTGAGATGGTTGAGTCACAGGCCGGCCCAACATGTAGTGAGGCATCAAGCAAACCTTTATTTTGGGGTCTTTTTAAATACATGAGGTGAAAGTAAGAGGCCTTAAAAGTTAAAATTGATTTAGCAAGGATTGAACCATCAACCATAGAGCAGGAAAATCAATTTCTAGACCAATGAACTAGGCCTAATTATAATAATATTTTTATTTTTTTTGTATAAATGATGTTACTAACAATCGGGGGCCTAAGGTAAGGGTTTGAGCAGCCTTACCCTTAGGCCGGCCGTTGAGAGTTTTGATTAGTTTTTTTTTTAGAAATTTTATATCAAGTATTTACAACTCAAAATCAAAAACCTTCTTTTATAGTTAAATAGGTTTTTAATTTTTGGTTTTAAGTTTCTAAGTACTTGATTTACAAATTTAAATATAAAAAACTGAAAACTCGCAACAACCCTTAATGGAACCAAAGTTTAATGACATCTCATTTATGGAGTTCAATAACGCATATGGTTCAGACTCATTAAATGAGATGACAACATATTTTTAAATGATAATATAATTTCTTTTACACTGATAGTAATTAAATCTTATTTTATTTAAAAATTTCTTTCATGTAAAAAATAAAATAAAATCGCTGCCCTCATTCCTATTTATCTATCAATTTTCTGAGATGAAATGTTTTTGTTTATCTATCCATTATCTATTATTCGATGCATTAATGATTATATTTTTTTCATTATATCGTATACTCTGTTTAATGTAATAATAACTGACTCACTATTAGCTAGTCCTAATAAGTAAATAATGGCATCACTCAACCACTCTCTAACTATTTAATAAGATAATTAAATAAAGAGAGAATATGTAAAATAATTAAATAAAGGATAAAATAGGAAATTTAATAATTTTTTTTATGAAAATAAAGAAAATAATTTCATTAATTATTTTATGTATTTTTTATTTAAATGGATAAATAAATAGAAATCATGTGATGTACTCCCTTTATTTTAGTTTATCTATCATTTTAGCAAAAAAAAATATTTTCATATTATTTGACTCTCTTTGTTTTCTATGTAGCATTAATTAATTTATATTTTCCATTTTTACCCCGATGAGAATATATAGTGAATTACTACATTCTATCCTTGGTATAAGATCTTTTATTCACAAAATTTTTAGAAGCTTTTTTTAGTTTTTTTATTTTTATCCTTTATAATTAATAAAATTTTGTAATTTTTTATATTTAATTATTATGGAGAATTAAATAGCGTTTGACATTAAATAAGGATAAATTTAAAAATTAGAGATTTTTTTTTAAAATCAATATATTAAAATAATATTTTCTTAACATACATGCTTATGCTTAAGTTAAAAATGTCTTATAAATAGGACATGGGAATAACTATTCACTATTGTGTTCACATAAAATGTAAAAGAGGATAAACTAATAAGGGTAATTTAAAGTAAAATTATTATACTTATTGAGTTATTTATGGTTATTCTTAATAGGGTAAAATAACATTTTTGTCCTTATAAAATACTCAAGTTTTAATTTTTATCCCTGCAATTTATTTTATTTTATTTTTATGAAATATTTAAACTATTTTTTCAGTTCATAATGTTAATTCTACTATTAATTGCGGATGTGTCGAACGCCTATCATAGTTAACAAACCTACGTACAATACCCTAACACATTATACAATAATGTTAGTCTCCTTAAGCTCATTTAGAGATTGTATATGAGATATAAGAATGAGGAAATGTGCAAAAAATAAAAAAGTTCAGCTTGGGCAAGGAATTTGGTTCTCTGAATGAGTTTAAGGAAACTAATATTGTTTTATAGTGTGTCAGGGTATTGCATATAGGATGATTACTGTGGTGAGCATTCGACACATCCACAATTAATAGTAGAATTAATGGCAGAGACTAAAAAATAACTTAAATATTTTATAAAAATAAAAAAAAATTCTAGAGACGAAAATCAAAACTCGAGTATTAATTTTATAGGGATGAAAAAGTTAATTTACCTTTCTTAATATATGTAAAAAAATCTTAAATAATACTCCTTCCGGTCCTATTTATAATAATTTTTTTAAGGTATGTCTTGGTTTTTTTTATAAGAACCTTTTCAAATTGTCTCATGCATTAATTATTTTTTGACAAAAATACCCCATTAGTGGAGGTAGGTGAATAATTAATTAGTAGAGAGAGTATGACATAATTGAGTAGTTAAATAGAAAGATAAGATAATGAGTCTCAATAAATTCAAGGGTAGTTTAGAAGATATGATACACATTCATAATAAATTTATTGTAATAAACTAAATTAACTAACTTCCTTAATCCATGTAAAATAGTTAAAAGGTTCTTACAACGAGGATGAAATAAACAAATTAAAACAGAGGTTGTACTTAATAATCTTTCTTTAAATGTGCCATAGATGGTCTATCATTGCGGGACGATTGCCAGGACGGACTGAAAATGAGATAGAGAACTTTTGGAATACCCATTTGAGCAAAAAGATGGAAGATGATAATTACAATAATAATGGACTTCCAAATACAAGTGGCATATCTAGTGTTCAATCTTCTCACCCTGGAATAATTAAACCTCAGGCACGAAGGTGTAAGCAAGGTTATCGTGCAGCTCAACATCATGGATTTAACAGCTAACTGGGATAGTCAAATCCAAGACCCTTCTTCATAACAACCATTGTGAGAATTGCTTTGCATGCAAAGGCTTGAGAATAGAAGGTTGATGGGAGTTATGAAGGATTTATGTTTTCTGAATTTTTTAAACAAATAGATTTTTAAATAAATGTAACTCTTTTAATTTCTCTGTCGGGTCTTGATTGTTTGTGGTTCCTTCAGGATTCTGCAACCGAATTTTTGACCAGTTTGGTACGGATTTAAAAAAAAATACCAAAAAAATAATTTACCATGATGGGATAGTTCTGGACACGGTGTAAAGGAGAAGCGTTAACTGGATTAGCGCTTCTTGAAGCGCCAACTCAGTTAGCGCCTCTTGTTAGAATCAATTTCAAGGGAGGCGCTAACTGATATAGCGCTTCAAGAGGCGGTAACCCAGTTAGCGCTTCTTGACTTTATCTAACTCCCATCATCAGTCGAATCTCTTCTTTTTGCAGAGAATATATTCGTATTCGTATTCTACGAATATATTCGTGGAATCAATGTGCAGTGCAGAGAATATATTCGGGAATATATGGAGAGAAACTGTTACGGATTTTGGTTGGAAATTAAGCAACACGATGGTATAAATACAAGCATATCGGAGCTAGGCACAAGTATAACTTGTGTTATGCGCCTTGTGCTTTGCAGCACTAGTGGACAAGACCCAACATCACCGAGAATCTCACGCGGACTGTTGCTGGAATCTCACGCGTATGACGTGCCTGACTAATTGGACGAGACCCGGTCTTGGAATCTCACGCGTGAGTGACGTGTCTGGCACTGGGAAAGCACGAGAATACTTTGGAAATGCGCCAGATTCCCACTGAACTGATGGACAACACTCTGCTTGGAATCTCACGCGTGAGTCATGCTTCTCATTTCTGATACAGGTCCTTTTTTTGCTTTTTTTTTTGCGTTTTATTGACTTTTTTTTTGCGAAAATGTTGCTGATGTTCAACAACTTGGCACATATTAGTGCCTATATATATCTGTCTCATTCTACAAATTTTGGTTGTTAAGTCATTCTCTCATTGTTAGTTACGTAAACCCAATATTCTTCCATCTTTTTTTCATAACCAAAATTTTTCTACCATTACAATGGCATCCCAAAGAGTCATTCATCCTGGCCCAAGAGACCAAACACTTTTGCGCTTACAAAACATACATGTGTCTGAACACATTTGGAACGGTGAACCTGATAAAATATTAACTGTTAAGCGAGCAGGTGACCGCGGTGGACGTGCAAACAAAGTTCCAGAACAAATCAAGCCACTTCTTTTGCGATCTGGTTTTTTGGGTGTGGCTTTACTTGGTTTTTTTCAAGTAGAGCATACATTGATATCCGCTTTGGTGGAGCGGTGGAGGCCCGAGACACACACATTTCACATGCCACAAGTGGAATGTACCATCACCTTTCAAGATGTCAACTTTCAACTTGGTTTAAAAGTGGATGGTGAACCTGTTACTGGTGTTACCTACGCAAATTGGCAGCCTCTAGTCCAAGACTTGTTGGGTGTGGCTCCATCAAAGATGGAATTGAATGGAGGACGTCTTAAAATGAAGTGGCTTAATGATCATTTTGGGGACTTTAATGTCCATGCCCATGATGAAATTCAAGTTGAACAGTATACTCGGGCGTTCATATTACGTCTTATGGGTGGTTTGTTATTTTCAGATCATTCCAGTAGATATGTACCTCTGAGATTTTTACCGTTATTAGCGGATTTTGATGACGCTGGCTCATATAGCTGGGGGTCTGCAGTTCTCAGTTACTTATATCGAGAATTATGTAAAGCCACCGACTACAACCGTAAGGAGATTGGTGGAGCATGTATACTTGTACAATTGTGGACTTGGATGCGTTTCCCATTTATCGCTCCTCAACTGCCACTTGGTGAAAGGTGGTCAGGCGGACAGACTTATATCTCTCACCACAGAACAATCACATACTATCGAAACATGTTCGATAGGATGGAGAGTACAGATGTTAATATTTCTTTACTTCTATATATTATTCAATACTATACAATTTTTATTTACTAACTTATTTTACATTGTCTGTAGATTGTCTGGGTCCCTTACACAATGGATATCATGGTTCAACTCCCGCCATGTTGTTTGGAGGGACATAATATATGGACAGCAGTTGTGCCACTCATTTGCTTCCATATTATTGAGTGGCATCAGCCAGATCGCTGTATGCGCCAGTTTGGTATGGTGCAACATATCTCACGCCCTTCGTCCCAACCAGATCAACTGCATGATCTGACGTTAAAAGGTAAGACCGCTGAGAATTGGCGTGTCAAACATGCCATATATGTGTCCCAATGGGATGAGAGACTGAATTATATTTGGACCAATGATCCGTGTCAATGCCAATTCCACCTTCCATCCAATTCTGAGTATATGGTGTGGTACAAGAAACACACCAGACGTTGGATTAGTCAAACATGTGCAAAGACTGACAACATGATATCATTGTATTTTAATATCTTTTTTTATATCATACTAATGATTATAATGACACATATGGAAACTGATTTTAAAATTTTGGTTTTGGTTCTTGACATAAGTTGATAGCTTGGAGCGCATGTATTTCACACTCATATATTACTTTCATTCTCCATAACAGATTTTTACTTTTACATATTCAGACAAGAGGAATATTGTTAGCAACGAAAATGTCTTACATGAACACATGTATATTAATTATAGTCAATTACTAAAAGCTTAAAGAGTTTAAGGGTATATCTTTGATCTCTTCATTTATTATTACTCCGTAAATACTTACATTCTCAACAAACCACACATTAACACTATATTTGATGGGAGAAGAGAAATATGAAAAAGAAAAATATCGAAGAGAAAAATAGAAAAATGAGAAATTGTTATGAAATTGAGAAGATTTACAGGTTATTTGGTATAAAAAAAGTAGATAAGAAATAGAAAAAAAATAGAAACTTTAACTGATTGGTTAGATAAATGTAACAGAAAAGAGATAAATATGTGAAAATGAGAGAGATGAACAATTCTCATTTCTTAGGTATCTCTCTTCTAAATGGTGAGACATCTTTAAATGGCGCCCACCACCGTTCTTTTTATATTTCTTTATTATTTCTCTACCCCACCAAACAAATGAAGTGTTGTACCTCTCTCTCATTTCTCCCTTCTTCCCCTATTTCTCTAACATTTCTACAACACCAAACATAGCATTAATTACTCATTGATTTCATAAAAATGAACAAAGCAAAATTGCCAAAGTCATAGAATAAAAATAACAGGGAGTAATTTGTATGAGATGGAATCAATAAATTTCAGACATCAAAATTGATAACTTTTTTTATAATGTAAAATTTAAAAAAAAAAATCTAACAATTGAATTCCGGGTTATTGTAAAGTTTATTAAATATTTCATCATATTCATATAAACTAAAAAACCAATGGATACTTTATCCTACCAATTTATTTTAACGTATAATATATTATTTAAAATATAAATAAATATCCACTATAAGGCAACACATGCACTTATACATGTTCAAATCAAGTAAAAATGGGTTAAATATGTTTTTTGTCACTGAAAATATGGTAAAATTTGGTTTAGGTCCCTCATTTATTTTTTCATTGGTTTTAGTCCTCCATTTTTTAAAATTACATGTTTTAAAATCCTTATTAAATATGCTTTGTTAAGTCATTTTCACAGCTCCACTATGAATTTTCCTGGATAAAATCCACAAGATATTTCTTACGATTTTTTCTCTAAAAAATCCATATGTAGTAAATTTCCAAAAAAATTACAAATTGTTTACATAAAAATGTTGGTATAAATTTCTTTGCTTTATCGTAAAATCTATAGTAAATTCCGTAAATTTTAGAATTTGAACAAAATATCCTTTGAATTTTGAAATATGTAGGAAGAATCGAAGGAAAATTCATAGAAAAATTTACAAGAAATATTGTTACGTTACCACTCAACAAAATATAACTAATGACGAAGACTAAAATCATGTGATTTGAAAAACTATAGGACCAAAACCAATAAAAAAAAAGGGACAAAAACCAAATTTCGCTATATTTTGAGGGACTAAAAACATATTTAATCCTATAAAATTTGATATATATCATCATGAAGATAATACCATACCACTTTGGTCTCAAATATAAGTAACTCAAAATTCAATTTTGTTAGTCTCAAAATATAAGTAAAATCTAATTATTTAGTTTAAATATCCTTTCAAATGATCCACTTTGTAATAAATATTAGAAAAAATAATTTAGGAAATACAATTTATTTTTTACGTAAAATTGAGAAAATTTAATGAGCTCAATTAATATTTTTAATTAATTAGTATAAATTAATTAAATTTTACTTATATTTAAGATCAGAGCAATATAATTTAACAATTGGATTGACCAATTTTATATTTTACAAGAAACTAGTATTAAGTAGTGTTTCTCTTTTTTTTTTGTTTCCGTTTTTGTCTTTGAATTCCCTTTTTTTTTGTGAAGTCTTTAAATTCCCTTTTTTTTTTGTCAAGAGAACATTCATTGAAAAATGCCCAACGACACTTGCAAAACTTAAAGATGCTAAATAGAGAGTATTACAGCAGTGCACTATAGATCTAAACAACAAATCGAGCACGCATACTCTGTCTATCTATACAATTTAGCAGTCCTAATAATAACAAAAAACAAATTAAAGCTTCCTATTACAAAATATCTGAAACAACCTAAACTTTTTTTTTTATTCCTTCCGGATCAACACATGTTCAACATCAACTCCAAGCAAAAATCCACAACATCAACCGCAGTCAAACTGAGTAAAGCAGTGCTGCAAAATCGAGCTCTAGTGGTGGAAATGCATGGAAGGCAACAAGACTGAGTAAAAACAGTGCTGCAAGATGATAGCTTTAACAGAATCTCGTAAAGGAGGAGGTAGTGGCTGGAAGAGGTGGTGGTGGTGGTGGATGGAGAAGGAAAAGAAAATACAAAAGAAAAAACACAAAACAAAAAAATAAAACATAAAACTCTCACTAAAGAGATAGAAAAACTCACCTATTGTAAGTAGGAAACCCTCCTATAGAGGGAGGAGCTCCTCCGATGGAGGGGAAGAGCTCCCATGAGGGACGAAAAACTTTGCCTTATTGCATAGCAGCGCTTTTTGTTTATGTTTTTATGTGTAATCCTCTTTAAATTCCCTTGTAACAAAACAAATATAAAAAGTTCTGTTGGGGGGGTTCAAAAGTATGTTGTATTACAAGAACCCAAAAGAATTGACAAAAAAAAAAAACCCAGAAGCAGGCCTCAAGGAAAAAAAAATGCCGAAGGCCTACAATACATAAATGGGAGGTCCTTTTAATGCTCCCATTTTGTTATTCGCACCCCCAATAATGTTTGTAACTCTTAAATTTCCCACCCTACCCTACCTCCACCTCCACCTCTCAACAATCCCCATAACTCTATTAAATTTTTTTCTCTTTAAAAGTTCCAAACATTATTAGGGGTGCGAATAGCAAAAAGGGGCATTAAAAGCAACTCCCTACACAAATACGTGGAATCTAAAATCGTGAAAGTACAAGCATATTTTAATGAAGTTTGAAAAAAAAAAAACATATCTATTTTATTTTGTTTTATTTTTTTGGGTCAAAAAGCATGTCTTTATTTTATTTTATTTTGTTAGAAAAAAGCATGTCTTTATGAAGAGCCAATCAATCACCCCGCCCCGTAGAATATTTCCAACCTTGTTCCTTACTAGGCCTACCCCACTTTTCTAGGTTTTTTCCTCACCGCTCCTTTTAGTATTGCTTTTTGCTTTTCCTACCTCCCTTCCCCCTTTTCTAACTTTTATTTCCAGAAATATCCCTCTCTCCCAACCCCTCTCCTTCCTTAAACTCCTTTATCAGATCTTTTTTTATGCCTTTGTTGTTTTCAGAAACTTATTCTTTAAATGAATTCCAAAAACTTGTTTACAAAAGTGATATTATTACAAAATCACTCATGTAAATAAGTTTTCAAAAATCAAATTAAAAATTTGGTTAAATTTGACTTTCAAAAACTTATTTTATGAAGTAATAAATGCAAAGAAAAAATAAAGCCCAATGAAGAGGTGAAAGTAGGAGAATTCTGGTGGTGGTTCACGACGAGGAGGGTTGTTGATGATGGAGAGGTGTGGGAGGGAAAGACGAGAGAGATTGGGGTGGGAAAGAAGGTCTTTCTTTAAAAATGAAGTAAAAAATGATAGGGTGAAAAAAGCAAAAAAAGGGTGCTAAAAGCAATTCCCAGTATCACTTATTACTCCATTGTGGGTTTACCCTTATAAGCCAACACCCTTCGATCATTTTAACAAAACAAACCAAATAAACTGTATAATCACTCTGATTATTGTACCAAAAAATAGAACTTATGATCTACTATTAAACAATTTAACTAAAGTCAACGACCTTATTTTAATAAACAACCAAACTGATGCACAAATGATACACTTTTTTGGTCAGATAATGACAAAATTGTAAACTAATTATCAAAATAGCATACTTTAAAATAAATTTACTAATTTGAGGTATTTTTTTATTCCGTATCAGTCCTTCCATCACATATAACTAATAATATTTGTTCACATATCTCTTTTTAAAAAATGTCATATTTACAAACATGATGATTGTTCACATCACATTTGAGTGTCACTTATCCACATGTCTCCACTATTCACATTTTTTTGAAAAAAACGGAACTCAAATTCTATGTGACAATATTAAACGAGCGGAGCATGATTTTAAATTGTGGACAACATCACGTGATGCGGCTGTATTATTGCGGTTTCGCGCAGCAGTGTCAACAACCGCATCAGACTGCAACTATAGTGTGTTTGAAAATCACAGGAAAAATTGTAACGTAACACCACAACGGTCACAATGCAATGACTGTAATAGCCAAATCGGGCCACAATAGGCTTTGACCCCTCATAAAAATTAATTTTCTTTCCTTACTTAATATATTTAGAGATAATTTTAAAGGGTCACAAGGGGATTTAAGGACGATATTAGGGTGATGGTAAATGAAAAATGTGAGTTAAGAGAGAGGCAAGAGATGTAGGATTAAAGATGATTAATGATATGTGACGTTTGGTGCAAGTATAAAATGATTTCACAATGCAATATTGAACGTAATGCATATCTTTATCTTTATCTTTATATATATAAAAGTAAGGTAGTAAAACCATCAATTGAAAACTAAAAGGAGGATAAAAAGGTAAATTTGTATCAATAAAACTTCTAAAAATAGTAAGTCATTTTTACATTGTTAATTATTAACATTATTAATCACCAATAATTAGTTATAGTAATTATATTAAAGGAAATTTCACTATAGTTGTTAACTTACAAAAATAATAATAAATATCCTCTAATTTTCCTGAAAAAGTGCAATTTTATTAATTTTTATCTTATAAAAATAAATAATTTAATTTATTTAATAAATTAAAATTATAAATACCTAATAAATAAATAAATATTATGATTTTAAAAATATATAAATAATTATTTTATATCAATTATTTAAGAAAAACATTTTAGCATTTTTTATGAAATATATAAGAAGAATAAAAATATAATATGAAATTTAAACATACTAAAACACTTATAAAAAATACTTTACAGTTATGATAATAGTAATTATTTAGTCATAGCTATTACATCAATATTAAAGCTCTTTTTACATTTTTAATATTAAATTTTTTTATGAAAAAGAAAAAGGCCTGAAAAAATAAATATTAAAACCCAAAAATTAAATGAATATTCTGCCATAAAATTAAATCAATATTCTTTAAAAAAATTATTTTAGCATATTTTATGAAATATATAATAAGAATAAAAATATAATATAAAATTTAAAACATGTTTAAGCAGTTAATAAAAAATACTTTATAATTACACTAATAGTAATTATTTAGTTATATTATTATATCAATGTTAAAGCCATTTTTTACATTTTTAGAAATAAATATATCCGAGAAAAAAGCCAAACACTTTTTCAAATCATTATCTTATAAAAGTAAAATAATTTAATTTATTTAATAAATTAAAAATATTAATAGATAAAAAAATAAACAAATGTTTTATAACGCTTATTAAAAAATCATTTTAGCATATTTTGTGAAATATATAAGAAGAATAAAAATATAATATGAAGTTTATAACATACTAACGCCTAATAAAAAATACTTTATAATTGTGATAAAAGTAATTATAGTAATTATTTAACTATAGTTATTATATTAATATTAAATCTATTTTTTTATATTTTTAATATTAAATTTATCTAGAAAAACTAAAATATTGAAATCCATTATTTAATTTCACAGTAGTATATTTTAATTTTATAATAATAGGGATTAAATATTTAATTACTTAAATGATATTATCTTTTTCTACCCTAATATATTTACTATCTTTATATAAAGCTTCTACCAAGATTGTACATTCTATTAAAAAAATTAGAGAAAGTTTTTGTAATGGTGGAGAAAAAAGGTAAAGAAAAATGTCTTATATTGATTGCGATAAAGTGCATATATCAAAAAGTGGGGGTGACATTAAGAATAAATTACAAAAAAACATTAAATTAAACACTTTTTAACAAATTGAAACAAAGAATGTTAGTTACATGTGAATCTTTTTTTATGTATAAAATTGTTTTACCTAAAGAAGTGACGTCGAGATAGGAAAGTAGATATGGGGAAATAAAACTTATGAAAAATTAAAATAAGAGTTATATGATAGGATAGTTGGTCGAGGGAATGATTGAAAATTAGGGATGTTCATGGGACGGGTTTGGACGGATTTTACCTGTCCCTAACCCGGCTTTAATTTTTTACGGGGCCAATTCTATAGACCTAAATAAAAAATAAATACAAATTTAAAATAATAAGAAAATTTAAGAATTAATCAAAGAAGAAAGTAAAATCTCAAAATAATTAACTAATAAGAAAATTAATATTAGTTTGATTTAATAGTGGAAGCTAATAATTATATGTCACAATATATGGAGGACGCGTAGCTTTATGCAGTGGAGTAATGTGACTTCATGAGAAGAAAAGTGTATATCAATGTTATCTCATTTTTAAAATATTCATATGTGTCGAGATATATCATATCATATCAGCTTTACTATAAATAGGCTTGATCTATTTCCAAAATATAAAACCAAGTCCAACGTGTCTACATGATATTTGTATTTTTGTAAGGCTTGATATGGCTTTTTATAAGCTCAAGCTTTCATGTTAGCCAACATGTCAAAATCATTATATAAGTCAATAAGCATGTGATTTCAAGACACAATAATAATGATCATGACAATATATATTTATTTGAATGGATTGATTTGTTAGACTCAAGTGATTTTATCTTGTCATAAATTATTTAGAGAATATAAGCATAAAAAAATTATTTAGAGAATATAGGCAACCCAGACAAGTTTGAGTCTAATATAGGGTTCGCCTTAAATCCTTGACTAGCCATGTAATGTAACTTATTTGTATCCGACGCAAGTTGGCCCACTAGATTATTTCTTATCTTTTTTAATTTTTCATTCCTTAATCTCAATTTTCTAAAACCTTTTAGACTAAACCTAATTTTCTTTGATCCCCAGTTCTACTCTCACTCACATCTTTACCTTTCATTACATTCAACTTCTTTACATTTTTTACATCTTTTATTTAATTATTTATTATTTTAAATTTGTATTTTTTATTTAGGTCGGTTGACTTGTCAACCCACACATATCTCGTCTTTTGGAGGGTTGATGATAGATCGAGTCAAGATAAGTTAACATATTTTACTGATACTAATATCTATATCTTTTTATTTATATTTGTTCCAGCACTCTTGTCTATATCTATATTATTATATAAGTAAAACTTAATTACTTTAAAAGTGTGTAATGGATGTATTAGTCATGTCTTGACCATTTCTGTATGTTATATTTGTTTAAATGTGAAATAAAAATAATATATATCTCATTATCATTTTTTGACGTATTTAAATATTTTTAAAGCCAAAATACTTGATTGGTAGACATTGTTGCGACAACATATTTTCCCTCTACTAATAATTTAGTCATTGTTTCTCTCTTTCTCTATACTAATCGTGATAATACTCCATATACTAGCATGAATGTGTGCTTAGAAGTACTCAATTTGTGTCCAACCCAAGTAATTTTGGGACAAGACTCTTCTTAATTTTGTTCTTGTTGTTGATTTGGGTGATTAGTGAGCAACATTTTGGAGTTGCTTCTACTCATTATTCTATATGCAGGTGTATACCCTATAGATCAATCATGTATTGATATTTTTGTATACATTGTATCATGTTATGCACATAATAAATGAGATATATTTCTTTATTATGTTACTTAACTATTTAAGCACATAATTAACATAATAAAGCTTTTAAAATAGCTTGATTGTTACCGTAAAATATCGAGTGATGGCTTGATAATGAAATAGTATCTTCTTATTTAGAAGGTTGTACGTTAAGACTAGTAAGTGGATTGACTAGTAATCATATCTCATAGGCCACACGTATGATATGTTAGGTTTTCCATATTTGTACTTGTTAATATATAATGATGTACATATTTAAATCATTATGAAAATGCTACATGGATTATTACATGGCTGACATAAGTGATTCTCAAAATGATAGTGGTGTATATGCTTATTCAATCTAATGTCACAATGGTTCCTAATTTGAAGAGTTATATGTTTTGATACCATCAAATATCATACCAAAAAAGGGTTATTATAGATATGGTTATTAAATATACCTCCAATTATGTGGAGGCCGGGATATAAGTGTCTATATGTTTTTTGTCCATCCTAGATAATAGGAATTATCTCTCAAGCCCTTTGATTAAACATGAGTATTAATTAAGTGCATGTTCATGATTAAATATACAATAATATGAGATCTTAATATTATATATAATATTGGTCATGAACAAGTTACATGCATGTCGAATTACACTGACATTTTTATTACTTGGATAATAGTAATGTGTTGATATATAGATATTCTTCACTGCTTGTAATATTAAAATGAGATTTAATGTTACTTTCAACGTGATATTGGAAGAGAAATGTTTGTACATGTTGTACATGTACAACATAGAAAGAGAAAGAGAGAAAAGAGGAAAAAGAGTGAGAAATGTGGGATGTGATGGGTGATATGATTGAGAGAGATAGAAAGAAAAAATGTGTTGTATGAGTTATTGTATGTATTTTGTTGTATGAAAAAGTTTTCTCATATTAGAATATGTAGGGCCACATATAGAATGGGTTGGACTTTGAACCCAAATCCATGAGATGGATATTTAATGACATTAGGAATCATGGAGATGGTAAAGACATGTAATAATATATTAAATGGTCCAACCAATTATATGGGCTCACACATAAATATAGACTAAGTCAAGCATAAGTAGGGTATTATTATTCCTTATGACAACTAGTTGCCTATTATATATATGATATATAAGATTATGACTAATTAAGAGGGCAATACACGACACTTTTTTAGATCATTTAAATACACCAATAATCTTTTTAAGTGCGAGAAAGCAAGGATGAAACCCCTTCGCCACTGCTAGTACCACAAAAAAGGAGTCCTTGTCCAACATTTGCTTGGATGCTGGTAAGTTACTACATTCTTCTACACATGATTGTGACAAAGAAAATTGGAAAGACATCTCCAACATATTTCAACGTAATTTTCTCTAAGACTGTGAAGTACATTATACATTCTAGCTTCAACCTGGTTTAAACTTCTCTTATTCTTTCCATGTTTTTGTTTGTACACATCTTAACTCATATAGGCTCTAGCCATTCTGCCAGAGATGAGACTTTCGAAAAGCAAGCTACTTTTGAGGATGTTTGAAGATTAATAAGAATGGAGAGAGAAAAAATTGAACAAGAACAATGAATCCATCTGATTAATGGGAGAATGAAGAGTTGTGTTTATGCAAGAATGTGGACTGTGCGAAATGAATAGTGATGGCACTATATATGGTTTTGAGATTTAAAGGAGAAGAAAGAGAGACTTTAAGTCTTGAGAGAAACAAAGTTTGATTTCAAAAGAACGTGGAATGGAGATGTTTGTGTGTTGGTGTCAGGGTTTCATCCTTCGTTAACTTCATTTTTGAAATAAAAAATGATCTATTCAAAACCCTCATGAGATGCAATGAAATGTGAGGAGAAAAGGGTTTGAAATTTAGCATGGATGGTATGACTTGTTCAAGCACATAATATTCTAAATTCAAGGCGTAAGATCACCACCTTTGATGATCAATTGGACATGGTATCAAGTCTAGTAGAGCACCTTAGCCCAATTTGATAGTGCCTTCGGGTGCTTAGATTTAGAGTGTGTTTGGCAAAACTAGCTCATAAGCTAACTGGTAGTTGATGATAAGCTAGCTTCTAGCTGATAAGCTCCTAGCTTATAAGCTCCGAGCTGATAAGCTAGCTTATTGAATTATAAGTGTTTGGTAAAACTAGCTGATAAGCTAGTTAGTAAATGTAAAGGACGATTCTACGGTGGACCCTAGTCCAACTTTTATTTTTTTCCATATAAAAGGTGAATGAATAATTTTATTTTTTATTAAATAATCTTTATATGATTATTTGAGTTTAATTTAAGAGAAAATATGAATTTACAATACAATCTATGCTAATTTCGTTGAGCATATATCAATTTAAAGTTAAAAGGAAAAATTTTACATTATACGTTAATATCGAATTGAGTTTTTATTATTTTCAAGTGATATTTTATAAAAGCAACTTGAAACTATTTTAATATCAATCATTAATAAAAATAGGCATTAAATTTGGTGATTAGGGATTTAAATTACTATATTTTTTCATTTTGGACCATGTGAACCATGGTCCACCATAGATAGACCCAAATGTAAAATGACATAAAAGTGCATAATTAACTACATAAATTTTATTATATGAATTCTATTTGTGTTTTTTAGAAAAATATATATTATTATGAAATTATAACTTTATATTTTTAAAAAAATAATTAAATTATTATTAAACTTTTTAGTAATAAAATATTTAATTAAAAATTAAAATAAATAATAAAATTAATAAAATAAATAGTATAATATAAAAAAATTTCATAAAATAGTGAAAAGAAAATAATAATTTAATTAATTCATAATTTTTTAAATTACTTATTATATATGTATTATTAGGTAAAAAGAAATTGGAAGGTTTTTGTCACTAAAATTAAAAATATATAATATTAAGTAAAAAGAAATTAAGAATAATAAGGGAAATGTATTAAAATATAAGGGGTAGTAATGGAAGAAAATTAAATAAGCTACAAGCTACAAGCTAGGTGAACTAGCTTGTAGCTTATAAGCTAGAAGCTCATAAAATAAGTTATTTTGATGTACCTTACCAAACACTTTTGTGTTGGTCAAACTAGCTTATAAGCTAGTCAAATAAGCTAGTAGCTAGCTTATTGGCCTTGCCAAACACACTCTTAGGTCTAAGCCAACCCAAAACAATTATATAAAATATATATTTATTTATAAAAAATATTCGTGTATAGAGAGATTTTGTTAGTAAATATTTAAATAAAATACATTTAAACCAATAAAGATAACAATAGTTTGTTAGACATTAATTAATTTTTAATAACATATATTTAAATTGAGGTTAATTTAGGCATATCGATTATTGCGACTTTTGGATGATATTTTTTATATTTTAAATTATTCTTTGCATTGATTATATATTTTTTAAGTTTATTTATTACCTCCTTAAAAAACTGCTAAGGACTAAGAGTGTGTTTAGTTTTTTAACAACTTTTATAACTTATTTGAGTGCACTTTATATTATTAAGATTGAAATCTTTGGTAAACAAGCTTATCTCATTAACTCATGGTGTTTTGTTATAAACTATTTGAAGCAGCGTACAAACTTATGGCATTCCCTCGTTTACCCTTAACAATTTAATAAGATTCCTAGTTTACATTCTCTCAGTTGAAAAATAAATCATCAGATATTCTTTTTCAAAACCCTTAAACGCCCTCTCTCAAAAGTAAAAACTGAGTAAAGCAATAAAGATAAAGAAATTAATTTTAATTATTGCAATTCAAAGGTAAAAGTACGCATAAAAAAGGAAAGGTAAATTATTTTAGGTATTATTCTTTTTTGGATTTAGTGAATATACACTGATAGTGTAAAAAAAGTTTTACACAGATATTCGATGATATGTTGTTACGTCATTTAATGAACTTAATATAGGAGACATACTCATTAAATAATGTGGCACCATATTATTGGATATTTGTGTAAATTTCTTTTATACCGTCAGTGTATACTAATTAAACTCTTTTTTTACTTATTTTAAATATTATATTATTTATTACATAGGTTTATTTTACTATTTTAATGATATATTCAATCTTTAAACAAAAATTGATAGATAATTAATTTAAATTAATTTAAAAACTTAAATTTAGAATTATCTAAAAATATATTTTTAAATATAAAATAATAAATAATTTATATAAATTATACAAATATATCATTTTATGTAAATATATAGTTATCAACTATTTCCTTAATTTAATAACTTTGAACTTTCAATCAATAGTTTTTAACTATAAATTAACTACTCAGCTTTTAATTAATTTATTAGCTACTTTTGTGAAATATAATCTAAGATTGAAAAAACAATTTAAATGAATTGATTTTAATTTTACCAAAATTAAAATTATAATCAAATTGATTAAATGCTAAAATAAATTTAATTAAATACTTTTTGTCTTTAAAAATGGTCCCATTCTTGTTCATGAACACGTCTAGGGTTGTCAATTTTGGTTGAGCTTGGTGAGCCAATCCAGCTCACCGGTGGGTTGGGTTGGTAAAATATAAACTCACATTTTCGCGGGTCAAAAGTGGATCAATCCACTTAACTCACGAGCCAAAGTGGATTCGAGCTGGGTTGAGATGAGTTGGCTCACTTTTTAATTTTTATTTAATTTTTATATTTTTTAAGTCATTTTTATATTTTTTTCTATTTTTTGACATTATGATTTTTTTTATTTTTTTTATAATTTTTTAAGTTAGGTGAGCCAGCCTGCTTAACCCACCAACCTGCCATGGGTGGATTGGTATTTTTTCAGTTCATCAGAAAAGTAAGTCAATCCGGCTCGACTCACTCTTAGTCTAACACGTGGTAAGCCAACTCAGATCAACGGGTCTGGATCACTTTTACGTCTCTAAACACGTCTATAAATCCACATGAGGCAAAATTGGAAAGAAAAAGTCATGAGAATTAAATACATGACAGCGACATGGACGAACATAAGGAGCCTAAGCTATTCAATCAGAGTACAAGTGATTCGGAAAGCTTTGTCCCTTGTCGATCTGCCCCTCGTTGTGGGGGTAACTACTTACTACGTACAACAAACCTTCAAAGAGAGCGCTGAGAAAGTTAGTTTGATAGCCAATTTTATAGATGTCCCGTGGGGAGAAGAAATTCACCGCGACATAGATTTCAGTTTGGCATTCCTATTTATTAGATTTGTTAATTAGAAGTTGAGTTATTAGAAACATTAATGTCCGTTTATACACCTTTGAAAAACCTCATTCCATAGCCTTAGAGTAAAGGGTAAAATATGTTTTTAGTCATACACTCTAATTTGGTTTTAGTTGCTAAATTTAAGTTGGTTTGAGTCTCTCATGTTCTGAAATCACGTAACTTCCCTTATATTTTGAAATCACGTAACTTTAGTTTGTTTCTTTAACAACGTTAACTTTTGACGTAGACATGTGAAACAAATTTCTATGTCAGCTTGTCCAGTCAGATTCAATGATCATGACATGACAATTGAATTACACCTTAGCTTATTCCAGTCAGTTTTGTTGTCTTTTCCTACTCATGAAAAATGTGAAGTTAAATTTAATAAAACCCTAAATAAAATTTGATTAGATGAGCTGGGGTGTAATTCAATTGTCACATTATGGTCATTAAAACTGACTGAACAAATCTACACAGAAATTTGTTTGTCACGTCAACGTCAAAGTTAACAGTGTTAAGATAAGGGACTAAAGATACATGATTTTAGAACATGAGATACACAAACCAACAGTTTTAATGTTTAGTGACTAAAATCAAATTTAGGTCAAACTTGAGGGACTAAAAACATATTTAACCAAAAATAAAAAATAAATATAATATGTGATTTGATGAAGAAAGTAAAAGAGATAAAAAGAAAACATAAATAGAAAATGGATTTTAAGAGTGAGTGAGTGTGAAAATCAAAATTAAAGAAAATTGTAAATAAATTTATAATTTATTTTTAGAGGATGAATTAAGTTAATTACACCAATATTATAAGTTACACAAAATCTTACATTATTAAATATTTTTAACTAATAATTGTATTTAATAATTCACCATTAAATTGAAAGTTCTCATGATATGCATAATATCTATATAATTTTATATTAATTTAAAATTATTTAATATATCATCCAGGTATATCAACATTAATGTCATATATACCTTTAAAATATATTAAAATAAAAACAATTTGAATATCAATTTTTTAATGCTAAAATTTTACAATTTTTTCAATAAATAATGAAAATAATAAATAATTATAATTTAATAATTAGATCAACAGAAATTACATTCTATCTAAATTAATGATATAAGAATTTGTGTAACTTATATTGTTATAAGTTGAATGTTCCTATTTCATTATGTGTTTTATTATAATTTCAGTTCTTGATTCTTAAAATATTGATTATATATTTTATTTTATAATAAACTATTACTTTAAAATCAGTCCTTGATTTTGAAATTACTGGTTATATATTATATTTTAAAATAAAACTATGGTCATAATCAATTGACACCAGGTGTCAAACTTCAAGACTTACACCAATTAATAATTTTTTGTAGAACGTGAAATTGATTAACCTAACCGTTAAATTGAAAGATATTATGGAGTAGATTAAGTTTATAAAATTTCATGCAAATCGGAAATTAATAAGTACTTCATCACGTCACTTTGTTTAAACGTGTAATATGTTTTTGAAATATAAGTAAAAGTCCGTTGTTGGATAACATACCTACAAATATCTAAATGATTTGAAATTTAATATATGTGATCGTGATGATAATATAATATAATTCAACGGTTAAATTAATCAATTTCACGTTTTACAAAAAATTATTAATTGGTATAAATCTTGAAGTTTAACACCTGGTATCAATTAATCCTGACCCATAAAACTATTACTTTAAAATAATTGATTTCTTGTGTAATGCTTGTATTTAAACTATTCATTTTGAGATTTACTCCTATGAAATGAATAATTTATTTTAGATGAGAAATTGAGTAAGTATAGTCATTAATTAATGAAAGAGCTTAATATATAAACTTATAAAATTTATTCAATTTCATAATATGTTTATATATATTCACGCTCAACAATTGATTATTATAATCGATCATCATAATTATTTGTTTTTATATCAATCATCATAATTATTTGTTTTTATCTCTAAACTAATTAAGTGTACGTTTGATTTATCGTAAAATCACGTTTTAAACGTGGATTTAATGTAGACCAAACACATCGTAAATTTCTTATTAAAAGAGTCAAATTTTTTACTATAAATGTAAATTCCACTATTTCGGCTGACTTCCTATTCCTACCAACATGCCCCACATATGGGGGCAAGGAGACAAGCCCAAGGACGAGGAGGATGTATTCAATGTTCGTAGAGACGGATGCAATTAAGCGGGGTTACATATATATGAGCATGCGACAGCAACAAAAACAAAAAGTGTAAAAAGGAAAAAAAAAAAAAATCTATATAAGGGGAAAATGGAAGTGGGTTTAAAAAGAGGGGAGAAAAACGATTTGCTATAGTTTTCCATTAACATTATATATTGGGTTAAATGTATTTTTAGTTATTAACATATTATTTTTTAATCTTCACAAAAAATCACTTTATCAATATATCTCCATAAAGCACTTTAAAATCAGGCTTAAAACTGAACATTGCAATTGATATTATGTTTTAATCTGAATTCCAATTATTTGTGGAATTGTGTGCAGTTCAAATATAACGAGTGGGCTTATGCCCTCCCTCCACCGAAAAAAATATATATATAACGAGTCTATCAATCAACTTCAATCATTAGTCATGATTATCATAGATCTTAAATTTCAATTTAAATTCTAATTTTTAATTTAATGTGTAAATTAAATTAAATTAAAATTCTAATTCTTAGTTTAGTTGTGTAGAATAAACATACCCCGTAGTTTATCTATATTAATTTGAATTATTACAATAAATCATAAAAATCAATATTATGGTTTTTATTAAATATTTATCAACAACATATTTGGATATTTAGATTATCATTTAATATTAAAAATATTTATTAAATCTTAAATTGATAAACTTAAAAAATGATTTAAGAAATTTTTTCATAAAAAAAATAATTAAGTTATAAATGAGTCAAATAAGTCAAGTTCAAGCTAACTAGTTCAAACTTTAAGTTGGACTCATTTAAAAAAAAAAGGGGTCAAAATTCCATCAATTTTCCTTTTCACAAGCAAACATGAATTTCAGGTGCTCGACTCAATACCTTTACACCCTACATCTACCCCCTGTTTGATGTTGTAGAAATAGGGGAAGAGAAATGAGATGGGTGGAAGTGGAGGGAAATAGACCTATTTCCCCTGTTTGGTGACACAGTAGAAATGAGGAGAAATGCACTTTTTCGGTGGGTCCCACGACTTTTGTATTTCTCTCCAAAGTTGTGGAGAAATGCAGAGAAATGGAGTTGTGGTCACACAATAATCAATTATTTTGTATCAATAATCGATTATTTTGTGTGATTTGATACAAAAATCGATTATTTTGTCAAAATAATCGATTATTTTGTGTGATTTAATACAAATAATCAATTATGTTGTCAAAATAATTGATTATTTAGTCAAAATAATTGATTATTTTGTATAAAAATCGATTATTTTGGTTCTATTTCTCACCTATTTCACTCACCAAACAACCTACTTTCACATTTCTCTTCTATTTCTCACCCATTTCACTCACACCAAACAACCATTATTTCTCCTCTATTTTACCTTTATTTCACCTCCATTTCTCTTCTTCCCACTTATCTTCTATTCATTTCTTTTCTCTCCATTTCTCTACTCCCACCAAACAAACCTTTTTTTTTTACGCTTCCCACCAAACAAAGCTAAGAGCATTGGTTAGGGAAATAAAAATAGAATATTTTTATTGAAATTTCTAACATTTAATATTATAAATACAATAAATATCATAGTTTAAAATAAATATAATCTATTCATTGATTGCCTAACAAGTGTCTTCAATATAGACACTTATAGTAAGACCTTTTTTATACCATTCATTCCAAAATTTTCTTGTTTTAGATTTTTACTTATGTTTTAAAACTCTTGTTATTTTAAAAAATATAAGACCAATCAATTAATTATTTTATTCAATTATACTCTTATTACTGTAATTATATGATCTCGTTTTATCTCTATTCTTCAAACGATACATTCAATATTTAATCTTTATTATACACAATCTATTCAAATTTTAATGTTTCAAAAAAATAAATGGAGTATAAATGGGAATATTTTAAATTTTAATAAAAATATATAAATTTAGATATATTTATTTTTTATTTATATAAATAACATTAAATAAAAAGAGTTATGAAACGAAATGAGGTTTATTATTATTTCCGGTCCTATTTATAAGCGACACAAATGTATTTTTGTTTGATCATAAGTATGAAATTCCTTTTATATTCATAATTTATTATCCACTACTTATCTATTTCCTATGATAGTGAATGTACCACGTTACTTTCAATAACAAACTGTTTGAGCATGAGTTACTGTTTTAATAATGTCTTTAATTAAAAGTAATTTTGCCAGTATTTTAATTATTTAATGTTAAAGATATTTTTTGAAAAAATTTAAAATTATGACATTATTAATTACAGTTAACTGGTTTCAAGGCATTTCCTTAGTCTTGATCATTTAGTCCTAAGTTTCTTATAAATAGGTCAAGAGGTAATATTAGTTTTTTTTACATGTCCATACCACAATAACTATTACACTCTCCATTCTTGATAGTTGGTTGCTTACGGATCTAAAATTGGACTAAGAAACCAATAAGAACAAGCAGAAAATTAGAGTATGCGCAAAATAAGTGCATAATTTTAAAGGAAGAAAATGAAAATATTAAGAGTTTAGAAGATGAGGAAAACGCCATTGATGGAGGCAACCCCTCCAGCAGATAAGTTCTAGTGTTGAAACGCCACCAGCTCGTGGAGCCGGATAAATCCCACAATGGCTTGGGCAAATGCCATAAACCTTTCTCCATTTACAATATGGGGAGGAAAATAGCAATATGTTATTGCTAAGTGTATTAAATCAAGATTTTAAAAAAATGTATAAATGAAGACACACCCTATTTATAGCCTAGAGAGGTGGTCATGAGTAGGGAAAAAAAGGAAAATACATTTTAAAGCTAAACTATCATATGGAAGTTTTGAGAGCACATCCTAAAGCTCACTAGCACAGTACCCGTGTGATGCACGGGAGACGTTGAGTTGCAAGTGATATTCGTTTTTACATATATTATTATTATTTTTATAATAAAATTAATTTATGATATAATCATATACAATATATCAATTAGTGGAAAGTGAAGAACATATTGTTATCATGCTCATAGAACATAGTATTCACATCATTAATATAATTATAAATTTAAAATATATTGAGATTTGAGATCGCACAACTCAATCACTTTAAGTCTATATAAAATATATGGAAAAAAATCTTTGTTGAGAGAGTTATTCCCAAAATTATGTGGATGTTCCCGGAAGGAACAAGATTGTCTCCTATAGAGAATATTTGGTGTTCATAAAAAAGTTACTCTAACGAGGTGAGAATAAAAAAATCTAAGAAAAAATACAAGTGAGAAAATATGAAACGTGTACTCGGTCAACAATATAGAGTAAATAGCAAAGACAAAAGATATAATAAGTGAAAGCATTAATGAATAAAGTGTGATTAAAAAAATAAATGGCAGGAGCACGACTGTCTCCCGGGGAGGATACCCGGGTTCATAAAAAATCACTTTACTGAAATTGAAAAAAAAAAAACTCAAGTGAGAATACATGACATGTATACGGCGGGAACAATTTTAAGATAGAGAGTACATAGACAAGTAGAATAGATAAAAAAAGATAATAAGTGAAAACATTAATGAATAAAATAGAGAGACAAATGATGTATTAGAGAAAAATCACTTTTGTAATGAAACATATTAATAAGAACGAATAATGAGAAAATATTTATAATAATAATAATAAAAAGAAAATACATGTGTGATAAAAAAGAAAGAAAGAATTAAAAATGGTAGAGCAAGACTGGCTCCCGAGAGGATACGTGTTGTTCATAAAAAAATCATCGTACATGATATGGGTTTTTATATAATGAAACAAATAAATGGAAATGGATAATAAGAGAAATAGTTTTAATTTAATAATAATAATAATAAAGAAAATTAAAGTGTAATTTAAAAGAGAAACGACACTGCCTCCTGTGTAGGATACTTGTAAACCGTGGTTCATAAAAAAATTCACTTTATTAAAATGAGAATAAAAAAATTCAAATGAGAAAATATGGCACGTGTACTGCACGAACAATTTTAAAATAAAAATTAAGAAGTTAAAATAGATAAATATGTAAAGAAACGAATAAAAAATGAATTATGAGAGATTTTTTTTTGTAAATAAGTCCCGAATAGGATTACCTCTGATAATAGGAGATACCTATTGTTAACAAAAAAAAGTATGATACAAAAATGGAAAGAAAAAATATTAAAATAATTTAAAAAAATTGAGAGAGATAATATTAAAAAAATAAGAAAAAGAAAAACTGAGACAACGACTCGCGAGAACAGAGAAAAAAGAAAATTTTGAGAGAGAAAACATTAAAAAATTAGAAAGAAAAAAGAAAAAACTAAGAGAACGACGCATGGGTAAAGAGCGAACACTTTTCTATAAGTATAGTAGATAGATATCACTTAAATTAGGCGGCTCACTTAAAGGAGTATAAGGAAGAAAACAAATCCTAAAACTATAAAACAATAAACTTAAGACCATGACTATATAGCCTGTTGTCAAATTAAAAATAAATCAAACTAAAAGGGAAATTATCCAATAATAATTTTGATGTATTGACCATCAAATAGGAAGGTTAAATACGACTCAAGAAGGAAAGTTAACTCCTCAAAAAAATTAAGGACACCATCCTTCTTCACTTTCACTTTCGGCCAGCTTGTATTATCCGTGCACTCTATGTCCTTGTCCTTTTGATATTTGCTATCAGTTTATATTTATAAGACATCTATCATAAGTTTTTTTTGTGTTCATTCTGTTAAGTCACTTTATAATTTCAAAAAAGTATTTTTTATTATTTTTTTTGTCTATCCTGGTTAATTTTACTATCTTTTCAACTATTAAATAATAATGGAGGGAATTGATATTAAATAAAAATAAAATTAAAAAATTAAACTATTTTAATTTTAAAATCTCAATAAAATTAATTAATTTTAATCATTTGATATATTCATGATTTGATCAACCGTGAGTTATAAATAGCGTCCAGTTCCTCTCCATTTCTTATAGAAATGGAGGTTTCCAGTTTATTGAATCTACAAGTGACACGTGGCTCTAAAAAAATCCAACGGTTATGATTTTATTTCTCAATTTCATTCAATCTGCTGGTCTAGACTTCATCTCTCTTAATAGGATACAGTACAACCAAGAGAAGAGAAGTCGTGCCTCTAGCCTGCTATAGCTATTTGAATCGAGATGGAGAGTGATGATGGGCGTTCTCGGTCATATTTGCAACTGGAGAAGAGGACCTTCGTGCGGCGGTGTTGCTGCTTGGGGTCGATCTGTCTGCGGTGGCGGGGAAGAAACTGTACCTCACGATCTGGGACGGATATAGGATTCATATTAACAGGGGCCGAAATTTTTTTTAATAATAAATATTAAATACTAGTCAAATTTATCATATTTTTTATTTAAGTTATACATATAAAATATGGGAAATTCTAAGGTACCCTCTAGTGAGAGAGGGTTTTGGTACCTTTTTTTACTATTCAATTAATTTCTCTTAACTTTCTTAAATGATCTTAGTATTTTTATAGTTGTAGACATGTTTTAACTATTTGAATTTGTATTTTTAATTTTTGAAAAGACTTTCTGACCCCTATAACAATTATTCTGTGTTTTTTATGGTGTTCTCTCATTTTTTCACATTCTCATTTGTAATACATGTGTTTCTCATTCAAAATCTATTTTATGTCTTCAAAATGATTTAACAGGGAGTACATGACTTGTTCCTATGTAACTTTGGCCTTTATGTCTTTATTTAATAAATAAATAAATAAGAAGGTACCAAAACCCTCTCGTAGGAGAGGGTACAGGATTGTGACCCATAAAATATTCATGTTATGAAATTTATCAATAATAATAGGGTCGCAATTTGGTACCCTCCAGCTACATAGGGTTTTGGTACATTCTCGTTATTTTTTTATTGAATAGAGACATAAAGACCAAAATTACATAGGAACAAGACGTGTACTCCGTCCTAAATTATTTCGAAGACATAAAATATATTTTAAATGAGACACATATGTATTGCAAATGAGAATGTGAACAAATGAGGGAATACAATAGAAAATACAGGATAATGATTATAGGGGATCAAAAAGTCTTTTCAAAAATTAAAAATACAAAATCTAATAGTTAAATATTATCCCGTAACTATAAAAATACTAAGATCATTTAAAAAAGTTGAGAAAAATTAATTAAATGATCACAGAAGGTATCAAAATCCTCTCTCCCGAGAGGATACTTTAGAATTTCCCATAATAATATCTGTATCAAATAAATTTTTTGATAGAAATCATTTAAAGTGACTAAATTTTAATAAAAAATATTAAATAAAATTTAGATTATAAAAAATAAATATATCTTACTCATTTTATTTAAGTTTTTTATTTATTACATATATATATTAATAATATTTTATTTTTTATATATAATGTGTGCATGTAGTAGAGTGGGGGCATGCTTGCCCCCCTTCAATCCGTCCCTGCTCACGATGGCGGCAAAGTAGAGCATATGACAGCGGTTGGCCACGGTGGAGAACGATGCAACAGAGGAATGATGTGGCCTGAGGAAGACAGTGGGTGAACGGTGTTGGCTGTTACAGTGGCGCGGTGGTGGCCGTCGGAGGCATGCGCAGGTTGGTCGGCGGGACGCACAACAGCGCGGACGACATGTTGTTGGTTCATCGTCTTATTACACTTATTAGATATGAAATCAGAACAAAAGAAAATACACATGATAAAGTAGGAATATAGTATCCTGATTGGTGTGCAGAATTGAAACCAAAACCAAATTCATGCATCATTCTTGAATTACATTTAATTATTGAAAGCACCCTTTAGAGAGATGAAATGGAATCTAACTTTCTGAAAGAAAATGGATGGAGAGGAGGGAGATGGTCCTGGGTCGAAGCATATATCAAGTTTAGTTTTTTATTTTTTTAAAAAAATTGAATTAACTCATAAAATCTCAACCGTTAAAAAATTAAAAGACATGTGTCAGCATGTTATTTCATCAAATGGACACCTCCATTTCTTTGAGAAATGGAGAGGATCTGTACTCCTTATAGGGAAGAAATGGAGTACTTGTTACTGGGCTTGACAATGACAACTGTAATAATTGTGAACAAGACGACGTTGCCAGCGTGCTTCACAGATTCAACAACGTCACATTTGTTGTCCCCCTATATAATATTGTTACCGCTGTTTCCTCTCATCTCTCACTCTCATCCTGTGGCCGAAAAAATTTCTACACTTTTAACAATCCATATCTTCTTCAATGGGAGAGAATCTAAATATGTGTTTGATTAACAACAGAACGTAAATTTGAAAGAGGTCTAACTATAAAAAAAAACTCTAAAAATTCAATATTCCTCTTCTTATTAACTAGCTACCTTAAATCAATAATTTTTATCTTAATTTTAGAAAATTAACATAAAATCCTAATCATATAAGACTAAATATCAATATTATAATAGGAGTAATATTATATTATAAAATACCGAAAAATTATCAACTTTGGCCATGCCACAGTTGCTGTCTTCTTATCTTCATATAATTGCCGCACATGCTCCGGCAAGAAAATAAATAGAAAATTTATTTATATATAGCGCTAAAACTAAAACTAATACAAAAATTATTAATGATTTAATTTTTGTATCAATAAGTATTATTATGAAACTAATTAATTAAAAGTTAACAACATATTAAAATAATATAATTCCAAATTTTATTTTTTAAATTATTACTTACATTTGTCTTAATTTAGTATTTTATTTGATCAGTTGTGCTTATAAACGCTACTATGATTACGATTTACGTACACGATAAACGTCGCCACCAAGAATGTTGCATGGCAGAGTCGTCGTAGAGCATAGCAATCATCGAATTGTTGCACTTCTACAATAAGTAAGATCTATCGAAAATTGTATTTATAATAATAGTGAAATTTTTATCTGTTGTTATACTTATATATTATATATTTATAAATTTAAGTTTAATCTAATCATGATTTATATGTGTTTAATAAATAAGAAATAATTAAGAGTAAATTAGCAAATTGGTTCATGACGTTTTTAGGGTCACGTAGTTTAGTCACTAAGAAATAGAAAATCCCAATATAGTCTCTGACTTCTTGTTTTTTCTTTTACTATACTCTAACTGTGTGTTTCACGTTAATTTTTTTTATGACGTATCACATTTAGGAACACTCTGTCTCGCTGTTTGTCACTATAGATCAGTGTCCTATGAAACAAAAATGATATGGTTTTGTCAAATTTATAAATTGAAAGACTTCACCCCCAACCGCGGTGTGCTTCCCTATTTTCCCCTTTTTTTTCTCTTCTCCCCCTTTTTATTGGAAGGTCTCAACTCTAATGACGTTATTTTTGCGCCTCGATGACAAATAGTGTGACACAGTGTCACGAAACGTGGCACATCATAAAAAAAATTAACGGGAAACACATAATTGGACTATAGTGAAAGAAAAAAAACAAGAAGTCAGAGACTATATTTTTATTTTTTATTTCTTAGGACTAAACTGTATGACCCTACAAAAGTCAACACCAATTTACTAGTTTACTCAAATAATTAATATTATTTTAATGGAATATTAGGTAACGATTATTAGGTGAACTTTTGAAATCAGGGAGGGTTTGAAAAATTAAATGTTATTGATTCTCATCAGGCCATCACTGTCAGAGTTACATAAATGAATATTTACTGGATTCCTATGTTCACGGCGGAAAACGATGCTGTCCATTGCTCACTGTTGGAATGGATCCAAACATGCTAGCTATTTGTAGTAGTGACCATATTTTAACACTCCTAATTACTTGACCAAAAAAATTAATATTAGAATACTCCTAATTAACAAGTTGTTGATTCAGATGCTACATGTTATTCCTTCTAAGGTTTTTGGGTCAATTAAGAGAGTTAGTTCTACCTGAATGTTTTTGATTGGGACAAATTAAAATTGTCTTCTATAAAAAAATAGCTATGGTTAAAAAAAGTTAACTAGCACTCCTTATTTGCACTTCGAATGGGTTTGTAGGAGAAAGATGACTTAAGCAGAATTGATATTTATAAATATAATAATTTAGGACTAATACCCAAAAAGAAAAGTAATGAGGATTTTATTGTACGGATTAAAAGTAGTAGACTATATTTAAGCCGACACTTCTTTCATTAAAAGGTTTATATTATTATACTCATTATACTCATATTAATCCTAAGTCTCGAGCTAGAAAATATTTTTTAGCTCCTAGCCCCCAGGCCCAGGTAGCGACGTAGCGTGTGTAGAGTCCCTCCCCCAATTTTTTTTTTTTTTTTTAAAATAACAACTTGATAGCTTACATAATGTATATAAAAAGGCGGGTTTGTCCTTTCTTAAAGTGAATGATGTATATATTTCAATTTTCAAATGGAAAAGTAAGCTCGACCAAAAAAAAAAAAGTAAAGTAAGGAATAATTATAACCCCAAATCAATAATTGAGGTTTTAATCATGATTTGTGCTATATATATGCAACACTTCAATAGGTGCATGCATTTCATTGATTTGATATAGGAAAACCTCTCTATAAATTAATAATATTGAGTTCGCGTAATTTTATTAATTTAATAAAAATATTGTTTTGTCATTATTAAATTATTTACATTATTATCATAAAATTATTAAATTTAATAAGAATATTGTTTTGTCATTTCTCGTATAAAGTTTTAAAATCTGAAAATAGAATACAAAAAATTAATGTGCGATTTTTAATTTAATAGAAAACATTTTTTCAAACCATACAGCTAGATGTAAATTTTTAGTATAGTCGTCTCTTTTTTTATACTTTAGTATATTAGCTCTCAGAATTGATTGGGAAGAGGGGTGTTTAGTTTTGTTATGAGTCCCCATAGAGGGGAACAAGACACTCATTGTGGTACTTAAGTCATGAGGTTCTCCCACCTAATGGACTAGTCTTTTGGGTTGAGCTCTCCTCATGGGCTTAAGTCATAACAAGTTTTCTGTTGAATTAGGGGTTGTTCGGGATGGTTGCGAGTTTTCAGTTTTTAGTTTTTAAAAATTTTGAATCAAGTTTTTACAACTCAAAATCAAAAACTGAAAACCACCTTTTGTGGTTTTCAAAATGTATGTCATGAAAACCACAAAAACAAGTTTTCAATTGTTTGTTTTGAGTTGTAAAAACTTGATTTAATTTTTTTAAAAACCAAAAACTGAAAACTCGTAACCACCCCGAACGACCTCTTAGTTTTCCACCTTCGTTGTATTTGTATATTTATTTCTATCAATTGCCTTATTGAAAATAAGGGGAATCGTTCTTTCAACAAGAAGAACATGTAAGAGGTCGGCGTTAATTAATTTTATATTTTAATTTCAACTGTTTATTTTAATCTAAGGATGAAAATGACTTCTCTTATCTTTCATAATAAAACACTTCTCATACGCTCTCTCTCTCTCTCTCTCTATATATATATATATATATATATATATATATAATAACTTAGTAAATTCCTCTAGACACATGCACGTACATGTTCAAACAAAAAGGCGATGATTCCACGGTGATCGAAAACAAACACCTACTTGGTAGCATATTTAATTGTAAATCAATTGATAAATTATGGGTTAAATATATTTTTAGTTCTAAAATATAATCGAGATTTAATTTAAAATTAACCCGTGAACTTGATCTCCCAAAAAATTAAAAAAAAACTCATTTTTAGTAATTAATAAAAGCTAAAATATTGTATTTTCAAATTTCAGGAATCAACATTGTGCAATAAAAATTAAATTGTTATATTTTTAAATTTTAAAGGATTAATTTTTCACTAATTAAAATCATATTTAACCCATAAATTATATATATTTTTTCATTTCATTATTATTGTTACAGGGACCAAGATTCCACTGGTGTATTATTCTGGGACTGTGGGGCAGAGAGAGAAAATAACTTCATGCATGAAACTACTTTTCCGATATATAAGACTGGAGAGATTGGGGGTCCCAATTGCATACATGCAAACAATCATAGTTATTATGTTAGCAAAATTCTCTATTGGAAACGTGATCGAAATAGTTGATTGTCATCTGGACCACACCAAAAACTACCGAGTCTTAGGTACGACGTAGTAAATTAAATTAAATATATAAGAACCCCCACAATTCCACAGTTGAGTAGCCAAGTGCCAAGTGAGACAGAACACTGCGCGCTACTTCCAATTGAAGGCCTTTACTTTGCAATTTGTGAGAGAGATATGGGCAGAAGCCCTTGTTGTTCTAAGGAGGGTTTGAACCGAGGTGCCTGGACAGCACAGGAAGACAAAATCCTCCGAGACTATGTTAATCTTCATGGCCAAGGCAAATGGAGGAACCTTCCTCAAAGAGCAGGTTTGAAACGTTGTGGTAAAAGCTGCAGACTTCGATGGTTGAATTATCTCAGACCAGACATTAAGAGAGGCAATATATCCCCAGATGAAGAAGAACTTATCATCAGACTTCACAAGCTCCTAGGAAACAGGTACGTAGTTTAATTACAAACATTAATTCATGTGTGTTTATCAAAAACTTTTGATTTTAGGATTATGTCTTACAACATCGGCATTTGTTTGTGTTTAAAAAAAAAACTATTTTTTAATTGTTTAAAAATTTAATTTTTATTTTAGAGATTTTTATATAATTAAAAATAATTTTTTGTTTGAATTGTATTATAAAAAACATTTTGTTTATGAAATAAATGTATCTGTATTTTCAAAAAAAAAAATCTCTTCCTTCTATTATAGCTGATTTTTTCTAGAAGTAGCTCTAATTACTTTTAAAAAAACAGAAAATTGATTATTTTTTTATTTTGTTTCTTGAAAAAAATTTAGATAAATATCTTAAAAAAATTTATAAGTGATTTTTTTTAAAAAAAATGATTCTTTTAAGAAACAATTTTAAACAAAGAGACTCAATATTAATTATTAAACAATTGACAGGTCTTCACCTAAAATTCTTTTAGGATTATTAGTTCATAACTATTTAATGGTTATTCCGTTCCCACGGTTAAGAATAGTACGAATTAATTATGTACGATTGATAATCATTTTCATCCAATGCGTTTGTTAAATTGTACATCATTTATTTTTGGCCATTAAGTCTCTCTTTATTTTACTGATGCAATTATGTAAAACCATGATTTTAAATCAATTCCGTCTAATGTGTTTCGTAAAACATGCATCAACCATTTATTTCTATAATTATTTTTATTCAAGTGTAAACCAAAGCGACACTAATTTTATAACTATCAAAATCAATTTTAATCAACTGAAATCAAACATACCCTTAAATCTTAATTTTACATTTGTCCTTTTTTTTCCTTCATAATTAATAAAATGAAATTATTGTGGTATGACTGTTTGATATTATTGGTAGGTGGTCTCTAATTGCTGGAAGGCTTCCAGGACGAACAGACAATGAGATAAAGAATTACTGGAACACCAATTTAGGTAAAAAGGTTAAAGATGGTGGTAACCCCAACAACAGTACTTCATCTACACAACTCAATGAAAAGAACCAAGAGAAAACAAAGCCTCAATCAGCCTCCAAGGTTGTTACTCCATCATCATCTCCTAATAATAATGTGATCCATACAAAGGCATCCAAGTGTTCCAGGTTGTTGTTTCTAGATCCACTACCGTTTCAAGTTCAACCATCATTGCAATTGCAGAGCAATAGTACTATTTGTGTGGCAGAACAAGTAAAAGCAGAAGCAGAGGCCTTGTTTGTGATGGATGATGATAACAATATGGAGACATGTGGTGAAGATGGGATTTTGTCATTATTTCCCTGTGATGATGAAAAGGACGAACTCTCAACGGATTTGTTGTTGGATTTTGACATTGGAGACATTTGTTTGCCTGATCTTCTCAACTCCGATTTCTCGGAGGTGTGTGATTTTAGTTGCAGCAACAACGTTAACCAAGAGGATCCATTATTACCATTTTCGGACCAACCTCTGGTCTCTGAATCAATGCTTCATGTTGAAATTGTCAAGGATAGGACACAAAAGGACAAAAGTGATGATGACAAAAATGTGGCAAATTAATAACAATTTTTACCAAGAGAGTTAGTGATAATGCCTCTTAGCTTTAACTGCTCTGTTCAATATATTGTTCACTCTCCAGTAAGTGGACATCCTCTCTCCACATGTTATCAATGTCACTCTCTTTTCTACAGAGAAAGTGTCCTCCACTCCCTCAATAAAATTTCTGACCCTTTTTATCAAAGTTCTGTGTTTGTTGTGATTTAATGTCGTAAACGATGTTCAATGTTTTACATATAGTAATCTAGTGCAAGTTTCATCTTTTCAAGTTAAAGACAAAAAAGAGACCACTCACAAATAAAATAAGTAATATATATTTAATATGGATTTTTTTTAATGTGTGCAATATACAGATGTTCATTAGATAATGAATTAAAAATGGAAAGGTTTTCATTTGATATTATTAATGTATTGAATGTTGTGATAATTATATTTTTTTATTTTTTATTTATTATCTTGTATAATATTACACAATGTAAAAAAGAGTCAATTTTTTTAAATTTTATTATTATACTAGAAGCTAATTAATTTGAGAAGAGAATTGTTGTACTAATCACTAATATAATAAAGAGTGATTGAAAGAAAAAATAGAGAGAAATGTGAGATAAAATGACATACAATAGAGAGATGGAAAAATAATGTGTTATATGAGTTGTCATGTATTTTATAGTATGGAAATTATTACCTCATTTAATTTAGACTGTACGTGGAGATTTTCATAATCAGAGGTCCACCTTACAGTACTATACTACACGCATAACAAAAGTAAATTCAATAATGTTTGAAGAATAACTTTTGGAATGAGGTTAAACCCATACATAAATGTGCAATAATGTTTTTAGAGTTTCTATTGAAATGAGGTACAACTTATAGTATTGATTTAAATTTTTAGAGTATTTAAGTATAATGTAATCAAGCCCATGGATAACTTGTGGAAGAATAGCTAAGTGCCTAAGTCTATGGAAGAAGATTTCTACAATATTTTAGAACTCATAATAAGTGGTGTCAAGCAATATGAACTTCCATATTTTTTCCTATCACTATTTCACTATAAAATTTCTTAAAAAAACCAATCTTCACTAATCACTATGATGATGATTGATGTCTTTGTATTTTCCCTTTAAAAACCTTAGATTTTTTCCCACCAATATCACTTTTTTTCTCTCCTATACATCATTCTTTTTTCTCCTCATCCTCCTCTCCACACATATATAAAAGATGATAACATCACCTAAGTTTGTTTACTTTATTCAAACAACTTATTTTAAAATAGAATTTTGTCAATAAAATTATTGGATTATACATATTCTCAAGAGACAGATTAAACATATAAAAATTAAAAATCAACTAATATTTTATTGAACTATTGTGTTTTACATGTATGTGTATAATTTATTTCATATGATTTAATAATTGATTTGATAAAATTCGCATTTTGTAAGAGTCCATTAAAAAGTGTAAGTGTGCACAACTTACATTACTATTTATTTCATTTGCTTGAATTGTGTATAATTTTTTTTTCAACATTTTACTCTCTATATTTTTCTTATCACATCACTTATTACAATTTTTTTACTTCTTTTTTTTTTCTTTTTTTCTCTTTTATCCTTGCATCTGTCACACCTCATTTTTTTCCATGTAAAATATAATTATCCTCCAAATAACAAGTGAGTCATTATAATTTACTTCCTCAAGTCCTTTTTATAACAAACACCTAATCGAATAGCACATACTAATAAAAGTGTGTAAAATTAGTTAATTTTATTGAAGTTTTAAAAAATAGTTTAACTTTCTATCTTTACCCCTATTTAATATCATAACTAACTCAACAACCATTTGATAGTTAAAAATACATTAAAGTTAATGAGGGTATATGAGTAATTTGATAATAAATACTACTTATAAATTGTAGAGTGTCCTATAAATTAAAAATGATCTTAAAAACTTGTAAGAAGTGTCGGAGGAGTAGTATATTTGTTGGTATATTTAATTTTCCAAACCCCAACAGACATCAAGGTTTAGGTACAAATTAACAAGTACTGATTAATAGATCGATATGTTTAGTGAATAAGTTGACACTCAATTAATGCTCAGTTATGGGAGTTGAATTATATCATGAAATACCTATGACATTGAGACTTATGTGCTAAGAGATCTCGATGAGAGGTCTAATTCTAGAGGAAATTGGAACAGAACCAATTCAGTCATGTAGTTTGCACAATATTAATGGCCCTGTCTCAAAGTGTTAGTTATAGCATTAGCAACCCATCTTCCCATCCCTATTAATTCAACAAGTCTTTAGTCAACTAAACGAGTAATATATGATACCATGATAGCTAGCAGCCAATTTATGGTACGATGTTGTCTCGCTATGCACCAAATTAATTAGTGAATGATCTCAAGAGGCTCCAACCTATAGTGGCGACAAGCCTAAAATTAATCATATATGTTAAATATTGCACTTTTAGTCATGTTTTTATTTAATTTGTTGATTTGTTATAATAAAGTTTAAGCCTCACTATGTTTCATGGGTGTTATTTTGCGAAATCATGGATCTGCAGAATTGATTTTAAATCATTCATAAAACGTGTATCACTGATCTCAACCATTGATTTCTAAAATCAATTATATGTATTATATAAACTAAACTAACACTAAATATTGTAATACCCTTTTCTTCTGTTGGAATTTTATTTTGGTTGGTTCAATTTTTCTTGTATTAATGTATCTTGTATTGGGTTGGCCTTTGTACGTCCAAACTCTATTACATCATTGTAATCTTTTCCATCTGTTGCTACTTGCTAGTGGCTCCTATATTTTTGGCGTACACTACTACTAGCTAGTAGTTTACTATACCCATGCTGGCGTTTTATTTGTTGCTTTCACCGTTTTATTCTATTTAACAAGATTAACGTAAACGACACCTAGGAATAGGATCAAGACAACGCCAATTTAATTAGGTTGTCCTTTTATTGACATGTGTTTTTTGTTTTAATTGATAGTACAGCCAAAAATCATCAAACTATTTTTTTAAAAAAAAAAATTAAGAATGGAAATGAAATTTCAATTCTTTTTTAAAAATACATTTTAAAACTGTAAAATGATTTTACAAATGTCATCAATAATAATATATTTTTATATAATTCAAAAAATTGTTAAATGAACGTAACTAAGCCTTTTTTACATTTAATAAAATATTTACATGCATAATATATTCAAATCATATATAATTTTTGAAGGTTTAAATAGTTTGGATGATGACCGAGTACATAAAAGTGGTTGTTTCAATTTAACCAGTGGTCTCGAGTTTGATGATACGTAGTTATGTTAAATACTGGAATGGAGAGTTTTACCCCATAAAGGTTTTACCTTACTCAAACAATATTGCTTCCCATTAATAATATTTATGGCTTTGCACAAAAAAAATAGTTTGGATGAGTAAATCTCAATACCATTATTATACATAAAGAATATTAACATTGAAAAGAATTTTTATATGAAATATATCAATTCAAGAAAAGGGGAAACTTCTCCAATTTTATTAGGAATTCCCATGTTTCTAACCAGGTGTGTTATCTTTTGACAGAATTTTCCATGCATAAGAGACTTACGAAATTAGGACACATTGTTTTTTTTTTTTACCGGAAATCAAAGAGGGTACGTAGTTGGTTAAAAATTCGACATAGTTTAATTATAATTTGCCACGTGAACATTTGTAATTTTCATTTCTTTAAAATTTTAGGAAAACGAGTGTAAAATCACCATGAAGTGTTACCCTTTAGTAAATAAATATTATAAATTTTTAATTTATCTCAATTAGTCCTTAAAATTTTATAATCGTTACAAAGAGTTATTTCATTAATATGAAGTTAAATAATTAACATAATTAATCTCAATGTTTTAAGACTATGTTATTCAAATATTAAAAGTATATAAAAAAGCAAAATTTTATATTTTTTATTTTTGAATTCAGTCAAATTTTAAATATATTTAAAATTTAAAAAGTAAAATGATGGAGTCTTCTTTTAATTTAGATTTTTTTTATTTTTTTATTTTTGAAATTTTATGGGAACAACATTTGTTTGAAGATGTTTCTTTCTCTATAATTGGTTGTTGCGTCAATGACTAGTTTATATGCAACCCCTCGTCTTGTGTCTGTCCTACTAAAACTAGGTACTGGTCCAATGTCCTTACTAGTAGCATTGTTGATTGCACAAAAGTTGTCCAGGGTTTAGGAGAAGATGAAGTGGGGGAGAGAAGGGGAGAAATTATTAGATGGTCCCAAACCACCACGTCATTCATGGTCCCGACCAATTAACATTTGACATATAAAAAAACATGTGCAAATTAACACTATATGAGAGAGAAAACATGTCACATTACCATCTGACACATGTCATTTGAGGGGAAAGATTAATTATAAAAAAATTGGGAGGATGCTTTAAAAAATTTATAGGGACTAAAAACAAAACTCACTAATTTTATAGAGACCAAAAACATATTTTATCCTTTTATTTACAATATTTTTCAACACAAAATTAAAAAAAATAAAAAAAATTCAAAACATCTAAAAGTAGTTTAAGAATTTTAGTTTTTAAGAACTAAAAAGCAGTAACACTTTTTAAATCTGTTTTTAAAATTTATCTATCAAACGTTGACAAAAAAAATTATCTATCAAACACATTTTTCAATTTTCTATTTTTAAAAATAAAAAATTAAAAACTATAAACAAATATGCTCAACCCAAATATAGAACCCGTGTTTAGCTCCTCATTTCTTGCTTCCATGTGAGGAACCCGAGCAGACTCATTATTTACACAAGCGTTCGCAGCATTCGCCAAAAGTGATCAAAAAGGGACAGAAAGAAGACAGTGATAGCTAGGAACAAGGTAAAATTTGGGAATTGGAAAATAGGAAATTGATTAATTTGACTTGTAGTTGTTGTTCTTAATTAACATGATATGTATACTTAGTATTCGTTTAATTTATAATCAAATAAAATTAATTTTAAAATTAATGATTATAAATGAGTGAGGCATGAAATTATTTAAAATCAATTATAGGTATCTATTTTACATTTTGAAACAAACTTGTACTTAGTGGCGAAGGCCATGTCACTTCACTTGGCATGTGCTTAATTACCAATTCTAACAAGTCTAGTACATCCAAGTCCAACTGTGGTCATTTCACATTTTGAACCAACTGACAAATATATTTTTTAGAAAATCTTCAAGTGAGTTTCTTTAGATTCGAGTGATATGAAGTTGACAGCAAAATTTGAAGACTAATACTACAATTACTCAAATTTGTTTTAATATTTTTTTAAAAAAAGGTTTAAAACTTGTATAAAGCTACTAAATAGTTTTTATTTTTAAATTAAATAAGTTAATTGAAACGCTTTTCATGGTTTTAAATAAAAAAAAAAATTATAAGAGGCATGTGGACTCGAATTTGAATCTTTCTAATTGTATCGCTGTCTTTATCAGTATTTTTTAATCAAGTTAATGTATGATATGATTTTAAAGAATTAAAGTGATTTTTTAATAAATATATAATATAATTTATTTTTAATCATTAATTTTAAAATTAATTTTTTTAATTATAAATCAATCAAACGCTTGTAATATTGCTGGAAACAACTAGGAGATAGAATCCAAAATGGGCGTCCGGAAGCCTTTACTGATTGAGTGGTCCATCCATGTGCAGATTATTTGAAAAGGAATCATTCATCTTTCATGCATATATCTAAGGTTCTGTCACCTACCCCTGAGGTTCATGCTCGGGTTACATTATTACAATTTTCCAAGAACATGGGGAGAACACGACAACTTATCATAGCATTTTTTTTTTCCTTCAGCAACTGCATACACACATGGATGTAGGTATACTGTTACGGAATAGTTCATAAATTCCCAGTTAGAAGGTTAAAAATCTCAAAGGATGTAGGACTTTCGTCCATAAGATATGAAATTAAATAAAAAAGGGTTAAATATTTTGTTATTTAATTTTGATTTCCCATTTATTTTTTCATCAATTTCGATAATCTATTTTCTAAAAGCACACACTTAATTAATTTAGGCCTCATAGTTAGTAATCTTCGCAACTCTATTGCAATTTTTTGGACATGCAAAAAATTTGAATTTTTTGCATAGAAAAATCATACGAAGTAAATTTAATTTCTAAAATACCACCAATTTTTTTTACATAAAAAACCTGCTATGAATTTTTTCGTTTTACTATAGGAAAATTTATAATAAATTTTAAAATTCAAACAATTTTTTTTAAAATTTTAAAATCTGTACAATAATTTGAAGAAAAATTCATAGAAAAATTTATAAAAAAATATTACTAGATTGTCACTTAACGAAACATAACTAATAATGATGACTAAAATCAAGTGATTTAAAAAATAAAGTATCAAAACTAATAAAAAATTAAATGAGAGATTAAAATTAAATTTTATTATATTTCGAAGAAACAAAAACATATTTAACTCTAAAAAAATTAAATAAAATGAATAATTTTTTAGATAATGCCAAAATAGTGCGTAAGTTGGGATTCAAATTTTCCAATGCTATACTAGGAAAACTCACAAGTGTTGAAGTTATGAAAGTAAGGAAATTAATACAAATGAGAATTGGTTGGAATAGTAAAATCGAACACCATCAATTTAATGTCTTGACTTTAATAATGGTTTGACCGGGGTGGATTCAAAATTTTACTTTAAGCTTTAAGGTCATAATTATAAAATAATTAAATAAATTATACAAAATATTAAAATTTTAGTTTATTTGCATTTTTCATTCCTAGATTCTCTGGTCCGGGATTTTGGTCCTCCAAGATTTTTTTTAGTGAATTATCCCTAAATTTTAAATTTTGAAAATATGGTATAATTGTCAAGTCTTCATCTATGTTAATGATTTTCTGTTGATGTCATGTTATGACGGCTACTGTAATTTTGATTACATGTAAATAACAATGAATTTAATATTGTATTATTAATGTTTTTAAATTATATTTTTTCATTTTAAAATTCTTAGGTGACATTATTCATTTTTTTTAAAATGACTAAAAAATTTAAAACACTGATAATAAAATAATTAAATTATTTATTATTGATATGTCATCAAAATTACAATAGCAATCACCCAACCATGTCATGAAATGGATTTCACGTTAACAAAACCCATTAACATGGATGGAAATTTGATGGTTGTACCACGTTTATAAATTTTAAAAAATTAGAGGACCAATTTTGTCAAAAAAAAAATATTAGGGGACCAATATCGTAAATGGGACAAGAAACGAAATATGCAAACAAGCCTATAGTTTAAAAATCAAATGGATGGCATCTTTATCAAAATTGAGCACATTACTCTTTTTTTTTCATAAAATTCATTTATGTCATAATTTATGTTAAATTTTCTCAATTGTCCCATAAATTTTTATCCATACTCTTCTACTATATTATAATAATATATTAAATCTGAAGTGCGACGTACATATAGGTAGCGTTTGGTAGTGGAACAGGACATAACAAAACGAAATGGAATAAAACAATAATGTATTTATAACCGTGTTTGGTAACAACAAACATAATGGAACCATGTGTTGTATTCTGCGTTTGGTGCTTGTTGAACATAACAGAATACCATGTTTAATTACATATATATCCCTATCATGTTTAATGTTTGGTTGAGTATAAAAAACTAAACAGAACAAAATAGAATATTTTTTCACATTTGCTATTTTATGACTATTATTATATAATATTCTTAAAAGTTATTAATATATTAATATTTACATTTTATAAAATATTTTATAATTATTTTTTAAATACTTAAATATGAAATATTTGATAAAATATAATTAACTTAAATATATTGTTATTGCTATATAAAAAAGTTTCAAATAAAAATAATAATATTAGACAACAAATCCAATAGCCACACAAACCAAATTTACTAAAAAAAACACTAAATTACTCGTTGAGATATATATATATATATATTATATCAACGTTGATGATTGAGTGATCCAGCATCCTCTTTATTTGAATGAGGAAAAGAACAGTAATTCAAATTTTTTTCTTGCTAAGCAAAGTGAATTATATTAAATAAAATAAGTATAATGGGTACTCTAACCCATACACATAATACATAACAATGAAATCTAAAGAAAATAAACCAACCACCAACACCCTACACCCTGTCCTAGGCTCAAAGAGAAGTCAATACACAACAATACCATAAGCAATCACAAAAAGACAAAACCAAAGTGATTTAATCAACTGCACCCAGACTAATAAAACAATAGACACCCACAGCCAAAAGTTGCGCAAAATGCCAAAAATAATGGAATTAAACAATTCCAAAACCAAAGTTAAGTCCATGTGGGATTGATAATATCACCTCCAGGCCAAACCAAGCACGAAAACTGCAAAACAGTAACACCACCATGCCAAGAGAAAACTTGCAAGGACAGTAGAAGCAACACCCAACATATACCTCACGCAAATTAAGTAAAATTAAGGCAGACGCAGGGATCAGAATTCCAGCAGGAGAATTGATAGTTGAAGTTGCGGTCTTTGGCCTTTAGCCATTTCCAGGATCGGAGCTTTATCACTTCTAGCAAATCTGATGCAGATAAAACATTATCTGAAAAAACAGTTGTATTCCTTGCTAACCAAAGACTCCAAATGACAGTCAGCCAAATCACACACCACTTATATCTCATATTGGTATTACAGTTGGGCAGTCCCAGAAATTGTGCAAAATGAGCATTGTATGTAATTGACACAACTGAATAAAAACCACACAAATCTAGACAAAAAGCATCCACACATGATAAGCAAATGAACATTCAAACAAAATATGTGGGGTAGTATCCAACCCTTGTGAGCACCACACGCATCCAACATCAGAACTTGAGATGATATTCCTCTTAGCTAAATTAACCTTTGAGGGAATTCTGTCTGGCATGACCTTTCAAGCAAAACATGATACTTTAGAGGGAACCAAGTTGCACCAAATAAACCTATGCAAAGGAATTTCTGCATAGACAACATCATTAACAATAGCATGATAAGTTGATTTGATAGAATAGACACCTTCAGGATTAGCCTTCCAGTACCAAGTGTCCTCATTTCTAGCATCAAGCTGACACGGACTCAAATCCAGCAATAACGAGGACAATTGATCTAGTTCCCACTCAAATAGAGACCTTCTCCAACTCCAAATCCACCCAATACTATCCTCACCACTAGCTCTCATATTTGAGACACTACTTTCTTTATTTGTAGTGATAGAAAATAACCTAGCATATCGCACGCTAAATGAGACTGGAGTACACCAAGAATCCCTCCAAAATTAAGTACTTCTCCCATTCCCCACAACTCTACAACAATTAGATGAGAACCAATCCCAAGAAACATTGCCACCATCCTTAATGCTCCACATATCTAACCACCAACTAGACCCATGACCCTCCCGACCCTCCTTACTCACAGGGGATATTCCATAGATGGAGGTTACAACTCTATTCCAAAAACTCTCTTTCTCAACTAACAAACGCCATCTCCACTTGCCTAGGAGAGCCAAGTTAAAAGCTCTCAAATCTCTCAACCTCAAACCCCCAAAAGATGTAAATAGCAAAGCGCAATAATTCAAATGATGCAAATAGCAAAGCAAAAAAGAAAAAAATATGCTTTGTCCTCGTGTGTAGTGGGAGCAGCGAACGGGAGAGTGAAAGAGGAGTAGAGAACAATGCAGGGCAAAAAGGATTGCAGGGTTTTGTTTTTTAATTGGGTGTGCAGTGAAAGATTTATAAAGATAAGGAGGGTAATTTTGTCATTAAAAAATGTTTAATAAAATGTCCTGTTCCGTTCCAGTTGGTTCCACCTTTTTTTAGGGACACAAAAGTGTTCCACTATTTTAATCATGTGTCTCATTCTATTTTCCCTTTTAATTTCATCAAACAGGAACAAAACTCATATGTCTCGTTCTGTTCCATTCTGAAGTGTCTACCAAATGCTACCATAAGGATGTTCATGTCCAATCAAAATATCAAATCAAATGCAAATCGCATAAACTGGACCGAAAAATCAAAAATTGAATTAAACCGAAATAAAAAAAAACCAAAAACCGCAAAAACTGACTTTTTTATTGGATTAGATTGATTTTTGGATCCTATGTTGGAAATCGATCAAATCCAAACCGAAGTTATATATACATATTTCATTACCTATAAAATAATCATATATTTATACTTGTATACATATATATCTATAAAATTATTTATGCTCATATCGTGTTAATATTTCTATGAATATATCAAATTAAAACTAGTTTATATTAGTTTTTATGTTTCATGTCCTTCTTTTCATATAATTTTATATGTATTATAATAATTATAAGTTCCCATAAAAAATGTTTACAATTATTTTAAAATTTTATCAGTTTTATCTAATATTTATTATCTCTTTAAAAAATCGAAAACCAATCAAATTTATATTAGATCGGATTTAAAAAAATATTAAAACCAATCAGATTATGAAATAATAAAACCGCAATATTTGGATCAGATGATTTTTTTGCCTCAAAATCGATTTAAACCAAACCACGAACACCCCTAGCGACATGTAATGTTAACATTTCAACTATCATTTTGCCACATCAACAAATTGGCTTATGTGTGGTCTTTCTATATTTAATATCTTTTCATATTTCCAATATTAATGTCGTTTTTGTAGTTATATTTTTTATATTCATTTTCATTAAATTTTTTACCATTAATTATAAGACAATTTTAACATAATTTTATTTCAATGTCTTAATTTTCATTCAATCATAAAAAATTATTTTCAATTCAACCAAATTAATATATAACTCCTAATTTTTCAATTTAATACTACTTATAACTCATGATATTGGAAGAATGATTCTTACTCACAACTACTTTAACCGAAAATTTAAAATAATAAAGTAAAAAAAAAATGGTATCAAAACTCAATGAATCTTTTGACTAATATTATATTACAATTTGCTTTGCATATATTGTATTTACCCAAAAAATACTTAATTTTTTTTTTTCATTTTAATATAACAAACTCAACCTATTATAATTCTAATATCTAGATTTTATTGTATGCATACTTCTATACCAAATTAATAATAACTCATGATATTTCAATTCAATACTACTCATAACTCATAACTTTAAAAGAATTATTCTTGCTCACAGCTTCTTTAACCAAGATTTGAAAATAATAAAGCAAAAAAATAGCATCAAAACTCAACAAATCTTTTCTAAGTAATATTATATTACAATATACTTCGCACATATTATATCTACCCAAAAAAATACTTAACTTCTTTTTTCCATTATAATATAACAAATTAAAGTTATTATAATTCTAATATCTAAAATTTATTATATGCATACTCCTGTTTACATTAATATATTAAAATTAACCAGTGCAACACATGAGTTATCATCTAGTATTCTTATAAACCATAGATCCAAAATTGATATATTTGTAAATACCGATTCTTTTGTTAGTAAATTTCCTTTCAAAAACGACATATAATGCCAAACCACTCAATAGCTGAGGTGGTAACTTGAGTGTCTACTATTTTGTTTCTTTAGTTCCATGCAAATTCTAGTAGCCCGAGGATAAAAGAAAGAAAGAAAGAAACAAATATATAGATAAATAAATCAAAACAAACAAATCGAAACCGAACCAAAAAACGTAACCAGATCAAATTGCACCGAACAAGACCGAATCAGACCATGATAAAATCGAACCAAACAAGACCAGAACAGATAGAGTCAAACCAAATCGAACCACACTGGACCGAACCTGACCATATTAGACCAAATCAAACCGAATCAGACCAGACCAAGCTGGGCCAAACCGGATCGGACCAAATCGAACTGAACCAAACCAGACTGAACTAGACCGGGCCAAACGCAACAAGGCCAAACTAAGCTAGACCAAATGGGAACGGACCAAACTGAACTGAACCGGACTAAATTGGGCCGAACCAGACCAGACGGGCCAAATCAATTATGAAATTATCATTTTTCAATTCTGACTTTATTTTCATTTACTCTTAATGTCATAAAATTAATTTTAAATACTCATAAATATTTTTAAAAATAATTATGTAAATGTATGAAAGCTATAAAAATGTAACAATATAGTGAAATACAATTGTTATCCAACATATACATTAATTACCCTTTTTAATAAAATTCTGTCTTGTTGTGTTTGTTTCAGAATTCCACATTTTAAAAAGATTACTTGGTTGAATGAGATTTTTTTAGGAGTATTATTTCTTAGGAGTGAATGCAAGAAATTGGTTACAAAACAATATACACACTATTGCTTTTATTTTTTTTCAAATAAATAAAGCAAAAACACTAGATTGCACGGTTTTCACAAATTTATAATATTTTGTTATATCATTTTGTGTCGTCCACGGACACTATTAGGTTGTTAACAAAAATTAAAAATGAATAGAAATGTTTCACTATAACTATTTTTTATTAAAAAATGAGATGATAGTGTTTCTAAAATGAATGTAGAGATTGAGCTACAAAAATATACTCATTCATTTACTTCTTATGTATTTAAAATCATCGTTTACAAATTCTAGTAACTACTATATGTATCTAGACTGTAAGAGGATCAATACATATTAGATTGATTAGTGATTATAAAAAAAAAAATACCCAACACATCTAGAGGGTGAACTGGTCGGGGTGTGTGTTTTGATCAGTGAGGTCATACTAATAACAAACCTCACATAATCTCTGCATCACTGCATAGTTGTAAGACTAGGAGGTAGGAATCTCACGAGGAAGCTTGCGATAGACCAAATGCGAATCACAACAAGGATCTTAAGAATATTTAGAATAGTACCTAAATAGCTTTTTATAGCCAGATTGTATTAGGTCATTCCAACTCCTTTAATTATAGATGATGTAGTTGTTACTAATTGTGCTGCTCTATATAGTTGGTGCAGTCTATATACCTGCTCATAAAATAGTTTACTAATATGAACCATCAGTTGAGAAAGGCAAGAATAAGAACATTTAAAAATATTCAGTTGATTAAGAGCCAATGCAATAATAAAGAGAGAACAGAGTAATTTAACTTTTAACAATTTAAAAATAAATATATTCATCAATTTAAAGTAATCTACATACATAACTGCAGATAATTTTTTCTTTTGATTGCATGCACTATTTTTATGAGGAAGATATAAGTCAAGGAGGTTAATTAGAGGGTATCGAGGTTGCCCTTACTTAAAAGATAAAAGGAATAATAACCTTTGAAGGTGACTTCCAATATATTCATACCGCTCATATGGGAATTGGAAATCTATAAAAACTAGGAATGGAGCAATAGTTGCTTAAGGTTTAAGGCAAGTCCATGGTGAGACCCAACCTATTGTAACAATTGGAATTGTAAGATTAAGCTACATGGTAGTAATAAAAAAGATTTGATGTCCCAATTGTGTAGTTAAGATATAATTGTCGTTTGCGCATTATCCAGTTGTCAGGATCTCCTTAAACGGTCTAGGTTAAAAAATAATCCAAAACAAACTGCGTAGCCAATGTAGGAAGATTAAATTACCATTTTTGTTCTCGAAGTATCACCCCCTCCTATTTTGTTCCTAAAGTAAATGAAAAATAAAGTCAGTCCTCAAACTTTAAAATATTCATTACATTAGTCATTTATTAGGGATCAGTGAGATAAGATAATGTAAATGTTGAAAAATTAATGTAATAGATATTTAAAATTTCAATAATTATCTATATAATTAATTTAATTTGGGTGCTCATTAGGAAAAAAAAAGTTATTAGTTCTGGACTAATTTTAAACGAGTAAACTAGCAAATTAGTCCCCGACTTTTTTAGGGTCATGCAGTTTAGACCCTAAGAAATAGAAAACCCCAATATAGTCCCTGGCTTCTTATTTTTTCTTTCACTATAGTCCAACTGTGTGTTTCCCATTATTTTTTTTACGACGTGTCACGTTTAGTGACACTTTGTTTCACTGTTTGTCACTATAATGTCCACCATGACATAAAAATGATGTGGTTTTGTCAAATTTATAGCTTGAAAGACTTCAACTCCAACCGTTGTGTGCTTTCCTATTTTCCTACTTTCTCTCTTCTCCCCCTTTTTCATTGGAAGATCTCAACTCCAATGACATTATTTTTGTGCCCCAATGGCAAATAGTGTAATACAGTGTCATGAAACGTGACAAATCATAAAAAAAATTAACGGGAAACACACAGTTGGACTATAGTAAAAAAAAATAAGAAGTATGGGACTATATTAAAATTTTTTATTTTTTAGGGACTAACTACATGACCCTAGAAAAGTCACCACCAATTTACTACTCAATTTTAAAATTAATGTAATAGATATTTAAAATTTCAATAATTATTTATATAATTAATTTAATTTGAAAAAAGTTATTAGTTCTGGACTAATTTTAAACTTTATTCTCGTAGGGATAATGAATTTCGTTTGGGGATCGAAGGTCGTCACTTCAGTAGACATAAAAATATAAGCTCCTAGGAGTTCAGGGAAAAGAGGTGTTTTTTTTTTTCATTCTCTTCTCGCGCGCAATGTTGCTTCCTCTTCCGTCAACCTCAGAAGCCTAACACTGTTAGGGTTACACAGTTGATCGTTGTTTGGTTGCGTTTCGAGCATTGTTGGAAATTAATGGCGTCCGTATACATACCGGTGCAGAATTCCGAGGAGGAGGTTAGGGTTGCTCTCGATCAGCTTCCTAGGGATGCCTCCGACATCCTCGACATCCTCAAGGCCGAGCAAGCCCCTCTCGATCTCTGGCTCATAATCGCGGTTCGTTACACGCTTTGAATCCTTTTGCTATATAAACAAAATGCTCTAGTTTCAATTTCTAGTAGCAACTGCGTGTGATTCAGCTTCGATTTGTTTGCCTATTACTCTACGCTTTTGCGCTTACTCTCTCTGCTTTCATGCAAGCGTGCCGTTATAACAAGTTCAATGTTGAAGATAGATAGTAATTGGTTTTTGTTATGTTGGTTCACATTTAATACACAGTTATACGCGCTTGAGCACGTTTTATTTTGTTCATCATCTACTGTTTCTTCTGATGCTTATTTTTTATGATTGGCCACTGGCCACTTATTCTTTGTTGAACACTTGAACAGCTTGCAAGGCAAAAAAAAAAAAAAAATGCTACTCTCATGTTTTCCCTACTTAAATTAAATGCATATCCATTTACCAGATTTCCTATTACTTGTTTTGTTTTTTTGGCTTGGCGTTGATAATAATTATTCTTAATCCTTCTTCTAAAATCATGTATATTTTCTTGTTATGCTGCAGAGGGAGTACTTCAAGCAGGGAAAAGTTGATCAATTTCGCCAGATTTTGGAGGAAGGATCAAGTCCAGGTATACTTTCTTTATAGATTTTGGTACATGTTCTTTTAACTTGTACTGTTTAAACTGGCTCTGGAATTGATGGGTTTGGTCTATCAACCTGTTTGTCTTTGTTATTGTAATATTGTTTGGTATTAGCTATTTACTTTGATAAATCTAACTATGTTAATGGTTTTTCCCCCATTTTGCAGAAATTGATGATTATTATGCTGATGTTAGATATGAGAGGATTGCCATCTTAAATGCTCCTGGGGCTTACTATAGCTACCTTGGAAAAATAGAGACAAAACAGAGAGAAAAGGAGGAGCATTTCATTTTGGCAACACAATATTACAATAAAGCATCAAGGATTGACATGCATGAGCCCTCCACCTGGGTTGGGAAAGGTGAGTGTAAATTTGCTTATGTTTATATGGTGTATGTCTAAACTCTAAATGGAACAAGATTGTGAGCAAGAATTTCACAATAAGCAACATAATTTGTGTTAGAATTATCTTGGATAGGGTTATACTTATAGCAATATCTTTAGGTATCCCCTGTAGACATCCTAGCTATTTAACCCGGAATCTCTTCTACGACAACATTCATAAAACTCATAAAATTTGGATGTTTTTCCTCTTTGAAAGGAGTTCATTCAATTGTGATTGATCTCATCATGCAGTTGTGTAAATCATGTGGTTGTGCATATTTTTGGCTTGGCTGATTAGTGAAAAAACCCTGTATTTTGGCCTTTTCTGCTAAAACATGTTTGTTGATCAAGATGAATTCAGGGATTATTCTGTTATTTTTGTGCATGATGGTATAGTTATCACCTTCTATTTATGTATATTCATAATGTATTATAAGTTATGAATATCTAAATTGCTAATCCTCATTTTTGTCCTGTCTCATCAGAAGAATGTGTCATGCACGCAGATACTTGATGAAGTTAATACATAGTTAATGCTTGCAGGTCAGCTTTTGCTAGCAAAGGGTGAAATAGAACAGGCGTCTGCTGCATTTAAGATAGTGTTAGATGGAGACCGTGATAATGTTCCTGCTCTTTTGGGCCAGGTATAATAATAGATTTGTTAAGCTTGTTCATCCCCAGGCATGAGGAAGCATTTGCAATTTCAACATCCCCATTCCTAGTTTTTAGAGCTGTGAAATGATTACAGGTCGCCTTCTCTGCATTCATTTAGTTTTTAATTAAATGAAAAAGTACAGTATTGAACTCAACATTGAATACATGTTATGATTTATTTATGTACATATGGTTGATCTGCAACAAGGAATGTGTTATTTTGAGGTGTGAAGAAATCAAATAGAGCCAGAGGATTTACTTTCTCATTCCTTTGTTTAATCTTTGCCAAGTGCCACTAATGACATCTGTAGAACTTTGCAAATTAGAAAGTGAAGCTAAACTATTAGTTACAATTGCCATATTATTTCATTGCTCAGAGAGTGCTTAATTATTTTTCATTAACCATCTTTGAAAGGGTAGATGACTTGTACCGTGACTCTTCTTTATTTTGTTAAGTAATCACAGTGCATCAGCTGTGATGTAGCCTGGTAGATTTGAAATCGTTTTTTTCTGTCTTTGGGAATACTAGAGTTTGACTTGATATGTTAAAAAATGTTATTTGCTCTTATTAAATTAAGATTTAAGGGGCATTTGTTGGAATGAAGAGTGTAGAGTTTTATGGGAGTGTGCTATGTTTGCTGGGATTTGCTGCATCTAATTAGAGTGCAGTGCACCATGGTTATCAAATCGAGATTCGAATTGTGAATCGGAAGACCTATTTTCCGAATCGTGAATCAAATCTTTTTATGAATCGTAAGATACATGACCAATAATAAAAACAATATAAAAACATACATATGTTAGCATTTTAAGTAAAAAAAGTGAATAATTCATTGCATAAGGCTGATATATTACAAAATTTAAAATGATCAAAGATCTCAAGTCATAAATCAAAATCATAAGAAAATAGTAACACACAGCAAGCAAAAAACAATGGGATGGCTACGTGGACAGTGTGGGACAGAACACTTAATAGAGATGGTGGATGACAGTAAGAGTTGGAGAATTAAAAAAGGGAGAAGGGAGACCAGTAGAATAAAAAACAGATGCAGTGGGAGTATAGAGACAATGAAACAGTGGAAGAATGCAGAGCTGCACAGTGTTGGAGGCAGAAATATACTGTAAAACGTATGGGGACCAACCCTAATCAATTTTGTGGTCAAATGGGTCTTTAATTTGACTTGGGTCAAACAGATTTATGATTTGCGGCCCTTTTCTGTGAGATTTGGAAAAAAAGGGGAAAAAAGCTCAGATTTCATGTGTTTCACAAACCGGGTCGCGCACGACCCGACTAGTTTGGTGCGCGATCCGGTTGCTGGAGTTTCGTTCGATTCAGGAGAGATTCGCGATTCATGCGATTCTCTCCGATTCAAAGGCCGATTCTGTGCGATTTCGATTCTGCATACGATTTGCATCGTTGCAGGGTGGATTTGAATCGAATCGCGAAACGTATACTAACTACACTGCAGTGCACTATTAGCATTTTGGTCAACATTTCTTACATGGACTATTTTGGGATAGGATTGTTGGTGTTGTGGCTTTCTTATTTAATGGACACACAAAGTGGGGTTGTAAAGATCTTTTGAGCTAATTTGTTTTTCTATTTTCCATGGCTCGTTTTCTAATTTTCCATTTTTTTCCTTGGGAGAAGTTATTATTCTCTTTCATATTTTATACTTGGTGCTTTTTATGGGATATGTCTGTCGTTATGGCCTCCTCATGTCTTCTTTAGGGAGGGACTACTTTGAGTTGATGCAACCTTGAATTTGTTGCGGCTTCTATGACTTTTCTTTCTTATTCTCCTGCTTTGGACATTTGCACTTAGTCAGGGTGATATTTTCCCAGTCAATGTTTGATCCATTGAAAACTCTTCTGTCATTTCAAATGTAGTAATTGTTTCTGGTAAGATTACAAAAATGGAATCTTGGTAGAAGTGTAAAAATATTTACTCATGAATAAACTGGAAATAGTTTAATATTTATCAATAATTCTCTGTGGTAATTTTCCCAATAATTGTCATTTGAGGGTCAATTGTGCTGGTTTGACTGAAATCTGAATGCATTGCATTCTCCAATTGATGTTAATGTACTGTAAAGTAAACACTATTAAGCATAAGCAGTTATCTACATCAATTGGTTGCTACTACATAGGAATTCAATATGCCATGATTCTGCTCAAAATTTGAAAATCACATGTTTCCATCTACTGTGTGTCTGTTTGTTTTTCAGAATGTGAACACTAAAACCTGAAACCAGTTTGAGGTGTTACTTAGTTATTACATATATGTACTGCATTTCTTTCGGTATCTTTACTGACTATCTACAGGCATGTGTGGAGTTCAACCGTGGGCGATTTTCTGATTCGCTTGAGTTGTATAAGGTGGGTAATATAAGCCTTATTTTTTGCTATTGAGAAGTGATGTATGATTAACAGTTTATATCTGTGCACATTTATCTATTACCACTTAATCTATATGCATTCACATCACACACACACATATTGATCTTGACAATGAGGAATAAGATAAACACCAAATGTCAATACACTACGGAACTAAACCTGTATTGCATCAATCGCTAACTTGATTTAATTTCGGTGAATCAATTCGTGGAACATATAACTTTGATGGCATGCATGCTGAAATTCAAGTGGACTAGGTATTGGTCTTGTATATTTTGTCATGTTAAAGACTAATGAGGGAACTCTCAATGGATTAGATGAACTATATGAAATTCAATGGGTAAATATTTTATTTTGATGGTAGGTTTCATTAAGCCATGAAGAAGTTTTCAATAGAACATTTGAATGTGAATAAAAGGGTGTAAAAACCTAATGTCACCATCATGCCTGGCACATTACTTAAATTGTGGCAGTTCTTTGTGCTATGAATACAACTTAATACCATTTTTTTTCTTTTGACATGCCAACCTAAAGAGGGCATTGCAAGTGTATCCCAATTGCCCTGCAGCTGTGAGACTTGGCATAGGTCTATGTCGCTACAAATTAGGTCAATTTGAAAAGGCTCAACAGGCATTTGAGCGTGTCTTGCAGGCAAGTGAATCTCTTAATGGGCTAGTAGTTCTATGATTCAGTTATTTTGCTGGTGCTGATGTCTGTGTGCTTCATGATTTTATTCTTTTCAGCTAGATCCAGAAAATGTCGAGGCTCTGGTTGCACTTGCAATAATGGACTTGCGCACCAATGAAGGTTCACTTTTTCTGCCTTTATCATGCTCTTATGCACCTCATATGTATTTGTTAATTATATATCTTATGATATTAGTTTCTCATGTAGTGGACTGATTCTGATACTATATAACATCTTGCAGCTGCTGGAATTAGGAAAGGAATGGTAAAAATGCAGAGGGCATTTGAGATATACCCATACTGTGCAATGGCTCTAAATTATCTTGCGAATCATTTTTTCTTCACTGGTCAACATTTTTTAGTTGAGCAACTGACTGAAACTGCATTAGCTGTTACCAATCATGGTCCAACAAAGTCTCACTCTTACTACAATTTAGCACGCTCTTACCATAGCAAGGTTGGAAGCTTCTTTCTATCTTTCTCTTTTCTCTTTTTCCTGTTGATAACATACTTTTGAATTTTGGCTGTGTATGAATGGTTGATTTAACTCTGATAGAGGCTGAAGGAGAGTGATGTTTGAGTTCCTAGATGAAGTGATGCTCTATGTGCATCTGTAAATTTCAGTCATAACACTAATGATCTGTACTTGATTATTTACTCAATGTGTCTATAAATGGAAGAAGAATGCCACTTTGGGCCTTCCTGCCAAATATCAAAGCTAGAAAAGTTTATTTTAAAGCACTTATACTTCAATGAAGGATAAACATAAGAAATGGTTGCCAAAAGTCCAAAACAATCTCTTTTTTCTTGTTAATTAGTATTCAAAATCTTATGTACTAACTGTTCTCACTTATCTGCCTATATTTTTCATATGACTTTCATAAAATGTGTCTCTGTATCTAGTGTGACAGATATTTAACAATATCCACCTTCCACCTGTTTTTCCAATTTCTATTATACTCTCTTGTGAAATAGATGCGTCAGCATTATTATGATCTACATATGCAATATTAGTTGCCCTTGCAGCCAGATATTGTTTAACACGTTGGTCAAATGGACTCTTATTTCTTTGTTGTTTGTTCCTATTTCTAATGGAATTCACAAATTTTACAGATTTATTTGCTTTAATTAACTTTAATACATTTCTTTAAGATACATACATTTTAATCCTTTTTTTAAAGAAACAATTAGTTTTTCTTGCTTGTGTTTTACAATCCTCTTGACTTCCTAGTGTTTTAAGGATGATTCTGAAAATGTTCATAAGCCACTATTATTATTTTTTTGTGGTGGTAGTTCCAATCTCAAGCTTTAGTATTGCTGATGGCACTAATTTTTTGTCCTCACCATAGGGAGACTACGACAAAGCCGGGGTGTATTACATGGCATCTGTCAAGGAAGTCAACAAGCCCCATGAATTTGTTTTTCCTTATTATGGTCAGTTGTGACACAGCTTTGAAATTCTTTACCATTTCTGCAACTTTGTAATATGCCTGCAAAAGTATTAGAATTTTATTATCTATGGTACTTTAAAACATCTAGTTATGTTTTAGTATTGTGATTATGATTTGATGATTAGGTAGATATGTTCACTAATGTTCACTATTATCTCAATAACATTTTTAAGGTCATTAGAGTTGCTCACCTAATTCACTGTTTTAATTTTTAATGCTGTTTCCAGGTTTGGGACAGGTACAAATAAAGTTGGGAGATTTTAGAAGTGCGCTCTCAAACTTTGAAAAGGTTTTGGAGGTGTACCCGGATAATTGCGAGACGTTGAAGGTGAGTGCTTAAGATTGAAAGGATTTTGATCGTTCACTCTTTTTTTTTTTATTTCTCTTTTGTATGCTGTAATGTAAGGTTCAAGATTGGAAAATATCATTTGAGGAAATGCCTCTTTGTTTGGAGAAATTGGTTTAGATTCCATAACATCTGGAACAATCACTGTAAATTGTGGTTAACTATATATTTGTGTATGCCAACAGGTCCAAATCTTTTCCTTCAAATTTGTTTGTGAAAATGGCAGAAAGGAAATCTTGGTAAAAATATTGTTAGATTAGTACTAAATGGTTACTCATTAACCACACTTTGAACATCATTAACCAGTTGAGTTATTAATTATTCCTTAGCTGAAAATATTTTTACAACTTAACCAATTTGTTTTTATTGAAATTTATTGAGAAATATTAGGCATAGTTATCCACAGTGCACAATAGTGTTGCTATCATGGCATTGCATCACAGCCAGAGGCTGCTACTACAAGAACTGCATTGTGGAGTGTTTTTACTTTGCCCCCATTGCACACAGTGATCTGCGGCAGTCGTGGCCGCAATTGTGAACAGGGGGTAAAACCTCTCTTTTCTCCTCCAATTTTGTGTTGTTTGACTATTTTCTGGGGATATTTTTGCCACACAACAATACATGTTAGATAAGTAACATTACATGGCAGCGATGATGTGGCTTACTATTAGCCATGTCATCACCTAACAGAACCAAGTTAACATGGAGGACTAAAAATAGTTGCTCTAAAACAATAAGGGACCACAACGATATCCAAAAGTGGATAAGGACCAAAACCAAAAACTGGTATATTTAGTGGGACTAAACTTATTTAAGCCTTCTTTTATCTCTGGCAGTAGATGTTATTACTCCCTTCTCCCCTATTTTTGTGTTGATATTTTCCTTTTTTCTTTTTTATAGGCACTTGGGCACATATATGTTCAGCTTGGTCAGACTGACAAGGGCCAGGACTTCATTAGGAAAGCTACAAAAATTGATCCCCGTGATGCTCAGGTGAAAGCTAATGTTCTTTTTTTCACCCAAAATTTTATTGTTAATTTTAAACTCCTATTTTTTGTACCATGTCTTGCTACACTTGTTTGATCACTTATGGAATCTCTGCCTTGTTCTAGTTCTACACATGAAAATGTTATTAGTTTCCAAGTTGTTGTTTATGCCTCTATTTGAGTTAATATGAATTGATGTTTAATATTTTATTTTTCTGTCTAAATATGAAAACTGATATAATTTTTGGTGGGATTGAGAATAGATTTTTAATCTTTGGGATAGTTAATCTCAAGAACAGCTAACAAGAAAATTTAATCTTAAGGAACATAAAAAGTTCAAATTATTATTTATTATAAAGCTCTTCCAGAATTTTTTTCAGAAGGGCACATTAGATTTCCTTCAATGGATAATTAACCAGATTCATTTTTCAAACTATTTGCCCAATTAACCAGATGCTATTTTGTTTGCATAGTGCTATAAAGTGATTCTAAGCAGGGCAAAATGCAAGTTGTGGGTCATGGTCTGAAAATGAAAGCATGTTTCTGTTATTAAAAAAAATTGCATTTATCTTATATACGTGACTATTAGAAAAATGATATTATTTATTCGTGCTTCAATAAGCACTACAAATTCTGTGTCTGTCTCTTGGTTTTTAGTGAAGTCTTGGTTTCATTAATGCTGTCATGAGCCCTTCCTGTCGCTGACATGATTCTTTGTTTTTAATCTATTTATAAATTAAAATGTTAGATTCTCTAACTTGATAACTTTCATGTCTTTAAAATTGAAAGTTTATGATTTAACCAACATTATTTATCTAGCTTTTGGTTTGATGATAATATTTTTTCACTGCATTACAGGCATTTCTTGAACTGGGAGAATTGTTAATTCTGTCTGACACAGGAGCTGCACTGGATGCATTCAAAACTGTAAGGGGATAAGAGCTTATCATCTGTTGTTCTTTTGTAGTTTGCAAATGCTATCCTTGTGAAATTTAGGAAAACACTTCATTGTTGAAGTTCCAGAATCTGTCATAACCTAGATTTTGCAAATCTGCTACAGGCTCGGACTCTTTTTAAAAAGGGAGGTCAAGAAGTACCAATTGAATTACTCAATAACGTTGGTGTCCTTCAGTTTGAAAGGGGAGAATTTGAGGTTTGTTCTGCTATTTAAAATGCTGCATTGCTCATGTTATGTCCCCTTCCCCAGCTCAATTACCAGAGTGAAGCTCTGATTTCTTCTATTTATCAGCTTGCTCAACAAACTTTTAAGGAGGCTCTAGGTGATGGAATTTGGCTTTCTTTTATTAACAATGGAAATAAGTTTTCCATTGATGCTGCTACTTCTACTCTTCAATTCAAGGACATGCAATTATTTCATGACCTTGAAAGTAATGGTCACCATGTGGAGGTACCATGGGATAAAGTCACAGTACTCTTTAACCTGGCCAGATTACTTGAGCAGTTAAATGAATCTGGAACTGCAAGCATATTATATCGCCTAATCTTGTTCAAGGTATGGCTTGAGAATTAATTTGTGAAATGTGTGATTTATATTTACATAATTACACAATCACATCCCTATATCTCAGGGATTAGATGAACTATTTGCAGCAAGTATCTTGAATTTCCTAATCTAAATACATAAAAGCAAGAAGATCATAATAGACAAGGAAATAGGGAAATAAAGTGATTAGGAAATATGGAAACCTTAACGGTATGTTTGTGTATGAGATAAGAGTAATTAGTCATATGCATCACAGACAGATTCATGAGAAGATTAACCAATGTGTGTCTTCCAGTCTTAGTTATGATATATTTGTAACTTCACAAAACCAATTATTTTATTTAAAGTGTTGAATGTATAATGAAGCAATCTGTTGTTATTTAATAATTTTAATATGGTAATGTTGTTGAAACCATTTAGTGCCTCCGCATATGCATAATGCTTTTAGCACTTCACTAATTTTTTTGGCATTGAACAAAAAACTCAACTCACTTTCAGGGATGAAAAACCTTCATCGGCATTACTGAATGATTTCTGAAACATGTTCTTAGATTGTTGTTGTAAGTTGTCATTTTCTTCTCATGAGGCTTGATCTGTTATTACTTCACTCTAAACTTGTTTTTTTTTCCTATAAGGGTGTTCTTTTATTTGTATACTTGCTCCATTTTGAAATCAAGCCCATCTTTGTAGTGTACTGCTAGTGTGCAGAGTTGGCCAAGCTAGCTTAGTTCACATGTTTGCAGTTAGTTCAGTAAGTTGTAACAGAATCTGTAGTAGCATCTAACAGAATCTGTTACTATCAGTTATAACAGTGTCATGAGCTGTTGTAACCAATTGTGTATAAATAATATAAGCCACTTGAAGATTAACACAGAATAGAGAATCACTTTACTCTGGAAACTCAACAGTTTCTCTCAACTCTCCTCTATTTTCTTACTTCATTTCACTTTCCTTTGTTTTCTTCTCTTGTAATACATCTCTATAAATACAAGCAACGCCTTCACTGTCACTGTTACACAGTCTCCACTCTTCATTGCTTCCATCACTCTACTCTTACATTCGGCACCTATGTTGCTGGTTCCTTGACACCATCTTTTTATTTACTATTTCGACTTCTATTATCATTTTTGTCATCAATTGGTATAGTGATCACCTTTTCTTTAAATGATTTAAATTTTGGTCTCAAATTTCAGTCGTAATTAATTAGCAAAAACAATTCTTACTTTTTTTTGTCAAGCAATCTTCAAATTTTAATTCTGTACATATTTGTCTTTATCATCCCAATCAGATTAGCTGTTGACTATTTTGTTTCCTTACTGGCTTGAATTGAAAATTGTCTTTTGAATGTTTGTTATTGTCCTGCTCTCTTTGAACCAGTCTGGTAATGCCTGTATCATTGCAGTACATTATGGTATTCTTCTGTATAGATTTTCAGTTATGAAGTACTTATATTGTCAAAAAGTCCAACTGCATGATACTTCAACTCTATTTCATGATGTCTATATTTTGGTACATGGATTTATAACTGGCTTATTTATTTCTTTGTATCTTTGATCTCCAGTACCCTGACTATATTGATGCATATCTGAGGCTAGCTGCTATTGCAAGAGTTCGGAACAACATTCTGTTAAGCATTGAACTGGTCACTATAGTCCCTATGATCTCCGTACTCTCCTTTCTTATTTATAAATTATGTAACTTTACTAATCGATGCTCCTTTCTGTAGGTTAATGACGCCCTGAAGGTGAATGACAAGTGTCCGAATGCATTATCTATGCTTGGTGAGTTGGAGTTAAAAAATGATGATTGGGTGAAGGCGAAAGAAACTCTCCGGGCAGCTAGTGATGCCACCGATGGGAAGGACTCATATGCTACTCTTTCTCTAGTATGTCTACTCTTCAGTGCACATTTTATTTTATTATTCCTGTTCCTGCTGCAATTGGTAGAATCTGTCTTCATAATTGTATTACTATGATAATTTGTTTGATACACTGGTTCTGAAATGAATAGGGAAACTGGAATTACTTTGCAGCAGTTCGCAATGAAAAGAGAAATCCAAGCTAGAAGCTACTCATTTGGAAAAGGCCAAGGAACTATATACAAAAGTAGGTTATCTTGTCTTTCTCATTGTCTATGATAATGAGAGCTATTTTGCATGTATGTGGTTACTTCTCAGATTTTGGTATGTAGACCTATAGATGGTTGCAGAAATTCATTGATCTTGACATTTCTTCTGCTTGATATGCATAGAAATAGAATCTTGTTAGATATAAAGCCATTATCAGGTTTTTACCTAACAGCTTAAGCTCCTAGGACAGTTTGTCTTTGGTATGATATTTGATCTTCTTTGGAGTATGAACAATTAGTCAGGAGTTTGACTCTTGCTGCCTCCATTCTTCATAGTTAAAACCAAATTTCAGCACAAGGTAAAGTAGGTTTGTGTATTGTCTATGTTTGAGGGCTCTAACGTAATGGGGTTGTTTGAAGAATAAACCTGTCGACAGGGTGTCAAAAGAGCATTAAAGCTCTAATTGATAAGATATTTGGGAGATTATCTGGAACTGAAACAAATGAAAAAGGAGAATGAAGAATACAATTCTATTGTTCATGTGCGCATGTGTTCTTTCCCCTCTATTTGAGGAAGACAGAATTATTAGTACACTGTACATAATGGAATTATTTATATATCTTCCTTGATTTACGACTTGTGCTTTATTTGTTTTTTTCCCCTGAAATGTATGTTTTATGTTTGACCTATTTCCTGCATGTATAATTTGAACATCACCCTAACAATAGAATTATATTATTTGACATGTCTTCCTTTTGTTTTCAAACATTTGTAGGTTCTGATTCAGCATTCTGCTAATTTATATGCTGCCAATGGTGCTGGGGTAGTTTTAGCAGAAAAAGGCCATTTTGATGTTGCAAAGGATATCTTTACACAGGTTTCTATGATATGTCAACTTCATCTTTGGAATATACAAAGCATAAATTTTTATATATTGGAGTTATTTCATTTTATGAATTTTTGATAGGTTCAAGAAACTGCCAGTGGTAGTGTCTTTGTCCAAATGCCTGATGTTTGGATAAATCTGGCACATGTTTATTTTGCCCAGGGGAATTTTGCTTTGGCTGTGAAAATGGTGAGCTTATCCTATTTTTACTTTGTATCTCTTTAAGTTCTTATGCAAGTCTTTATGACAGTAATCATATGCTGATGACCTTCTTATTATGCAGTATCAGAATTGCTTGCGGAAGTTTTATTACAACACAGACTCACAGATACTTCTATATTTAGCTCGTACCCATTATGAAGCCGAACAGTGGCAGGATTGTATAAAGACTCTACTGAGAGCCATTCATTTGGCACCCTCAAACTACACATTAAGGTTTGATGCAGGGGTTGCAATGCAAAAGTTTTCAGCATCAACGTTACAAAGGCAAAAAGGACTGCAGATGAGGTTTTTTCTTTATCCTCGAAAATTTCTTAATACATTTATTGACATATTTGTTTAAAGATGCTTATAAATGGTAGAATTTTATGTGGGGATGTCTATTTTCACCCTCAATTATGTCAGCGTTCGTTAAAGTACTAATATGGAACAAATTGCCCCAAAAGAAATACATTGTTTAATTATGGAAAATTTATCTTACTATTGTATATCAATAATGATTTACGTCGAAGGTTTTTGTAATTTCATTATTGCGTTAAAATAAACTTATTGAAGATGAGGCCAAGTAAATTAGACCGGAAAGTTTAACAATTAGTTTCTTAAATACAATATGAACTCTCTTTTTCTTAAACTCATGAGCTCTAGTAAACTTTGGCAAAATCATTGAACTCGAGTTAACCTGGTTTTGGCCTCGGAATGTAAAATTTTAGTTGATTTTGTTGGTTAATTAGGTTGCTTACCTACATTCAACAATATATATTGGGTTTGTGAAGCTTTATTATTGTTATTATGAAGATAATTTGATGTTTTAACTATTATTTTTGCTCTGTTTTGTTTAAACTAGTAAATCATGTAATTGCTAGTCACGGGTCAAGTATCGATGAGTGTTTTCATTTCTTTCATTGTTTTGTTGTGGAGTTAGAATGTTGAATATACATGTTGAAAAACCTGGACCAACCTACCTATTCAATAAAAAAACCAGTGAATCAGTCAAATAACCAGTCCATTTTACAAAAAAAAAAAAAAATCAGTTGATCACAGAACTGATCCAAAATTGGTAATAACCAGTGATAGTGAACCAATTGTTTTTTTTTAATTAAAAACAAACCAAATAAAGCCCCAAATATGAGGCACACACATATATTGCTATTATTAGGCCTCTTATTAGTGATTTTTTATCTTGCAGGACATATCATATGCTCATTTTAAGCTAATTTATATTTTTTAGTTAATTTTTTAAAATTTATATCGATTTATTACTTAATGTATTATAAACATAAAAAATATATATTTAATTGTTTGGTTTGACCATGGTTACAGCCACAGTAGATGAATGAATTATGGACTAGTGCCTTTACTGGTTCAATGACCAATCCAGTTTTTTAAAATTGGTGAATATTAATTGTTGATGTGTTAATAAATTACATTTGGCTACTAGGATATCATATGCTTTTTAAATAATGACATTTGTTTATGAGTCAAGCTTATAGTTTGAGTTTATTAGGGCTATGACTTTTAAGAGAAAATTAGCTTTTGTACATGGATAGCTAAGTCATGGTTTTTTCCCCCTGTTGGATGGTTCTCCTGTCTTAAGTTTCTTTACTGTTCAAGTGATTCCCTTAATTGCCTTTTATTTTTTCAGTTTTGTTAACACCAGTCCTAAGATTTTAAGATACAAAAGTATGAAGTTTTTTTTGGGAAAGAAAGCATTTATTGCACTTTTATATTTCCAATATAATAAATGCTTTGCTTATTTTTTATAGGAGACCAATCTAGAGAAGTATCTAGTTTGATGCTTTGCTTTCTAACCGATATTGGTTTATAATGTTAGGTGAGAGCAACTGTTGCAGAGCTACAAAATGCTGTTCGTGTATTTAGTCAGTTGTCTGCTGCTTCCAACCTACATATTCATGGATTTGATGAGAAGAAAATAGACACTCATGTCGGATATTGCAACCACTTACTTTCAGCTGCAAAAGTTCATCTTGAAGCAGCTGAGCGTGAGGAGCAGCAAGTGCGACAGAGACAAGAACTTGCTCGTCAGGTTGCATTGGCTGAGGAAGCCCGGCGAAAGGCTGAAGAGCAAAGAAAATTTCAGGTGTGTTCTTAATTGCTCTGAGTATCTACTACATGCATGTTTGTTGAGATGTAAATGTTTTCTCCTTATAAATTGCTTTCCTTTTATTGTAATTTAAAATAGATTGAAAGGAGAAAGCAAGAGGATGAGCTAAAGCGAGTGCAACAACAGGAGGAACATTTTAAGCGGGTTAAGGTAAGAATTCGTTGGTCTTTTTTAAGAGAAGGCTACTTAGCGCTAAGATATGCTTTTTGGCTTGGCCCTTGGGGTGTGTTTTGTCAACAGCTAACCAGGAAGGTTATTTGTTAAGAAAAATTTCACTTTTATTCTTTTTATGTTGTATGTATTTTTTTTAATGAAAAATCTTTCAAAAGAAATTTATTTTATTATTAATTTTTTAGAGAAGAGTCTGGTTTGGAAGTTGGTTAATCAAACAATTATGGAGGAAAGAAGTAATAGAGACAAACTGACAGTTCCTATGCTAACTAAATCTTCTAACTCTTGAATTGTCTTTTTTGTTTTGATTTTGAACGTTCATTTCAGGCCCGTGGCTATAGCCTGACTTCAATTCTGCTCCTTTATAGTAACATTACATTTACATATTTACAGTGTTATGCATGCTTATGTGTCTGGAACTGCTTTTGTGAATGTGGAAATTGGAATTGATTTTATCCCTGGTCAAACTAGCTTTGACCGAATTTAAACATGTCTGGATGTCTAAGTGCAGAATTATTTTTTTATTTTTATCAAACCATGGTTTTCCCATAAGCAAATCAGACTTGTTTCTGCTTAAGCCCAAAATCAATTTTTTTATGGTCATTTTTTTTAGATAACTATACACCTCAAAAGCAATTTTGATAAAGAGTATCCAAACAATATTCTCTGCAAAATTTACTTTTTTAATATAGGTTATCCAAATAAAAATCACATTACTTCAATATAAATACAAAATCAGTACATAATCATGTTAATTCAAAATGAATTTTACCAACGAAACCGAACATTCACGTATGTCTCCTAGTGGAATGGAGTTTAAATGAAAGAATGTCCTCTTTGTGAATGTAGTTTATGACTTCTTGGTAGTAAAGGCTGTAGCTCAGATAGATAATATCCATTGTCCTTTGTTTTTTTATCTAAAAAGAAAAATGTGCTTTGAAAACTCCAAGTTTCTATTTGCATTTCTAGGAGCAATGGAAGAGCAGCACACATTCAAAACGGAGGGAAAGGTCAGATGATGAAGAGGGTGGGACTGGCGAGAAGAAGAGAAGAAAAGGTGGAAAGAAGAGAAAGAAGGATAAGCACTCAAAATCACGCTATGACACAGAGGAAGCAGAAGCTGACATGATGGATGAACAGGAAATGGAGGATGAAGATGCTGACATAAACTGCAGAGAGGAGCCCCAAAGTATGATGAATGATGATGTTGAGGAAAATGCTCAGGGTCTTCTTGCAGCAGCTGGACTTGAAGATTCTGATGCAGATGATGAGACGGTAATTTATTGTTTAATTGGAATTATGACCTTTAAAAACTTTGTTATCCACACACTATCCTCTGTTTGGATCGTTTTTGCCATCTGACAATGGACTAATTGGTAGAACATTCGTTTGTATGCGTGGTGTCTATGTATTAAACCCCAATTTTATTGGTCTCCTTTCAAATGGATGAAATAATTCCCTGTTTATTCTTCTTGTTCAAGGCTGCACCTTCCTCAACCCTAGGCCGGCGGAGGCAAGCATTATCAGAATCTGATGATGATGAACCATTACAGAGGCAATCAAGTCCTATAAGGGAAAATTCTGCTGATATGCAGGTGAGTGATGGAGAAATCAGGGACGGGGATAAGACAAATGGAGATGATGGCAGCGATGAGGAGAAACAATATTGATTTTGTGCCCCACAGGTTAGACGTGTATTTCAGTCAAATGATTTCTTCCAAGAATAACATTGTCCGCACATTGTTGGTGATTCATCTCGGTAACGTGATGTATATATACTTGAAAAGGTTTTTATTTAGAAAGGCTGATTTTTTTAATATATCGGAGAAAAAAAATAGCTTTATGTTTATGTCATATGTAAAGCAACATTCATAGCCGATTCATATTCCTTATCTTGTTCATAAATTTAGAACCAATCAATAATTACTTTGATCCAAATGATTTCCATAAAGTATACTAGGAAAACTGTATTCCGAAATTGGAATTTAGAGAAAGATGTTTATATAAATCAATCAACGGGATTCATAGAGAAGGGTAAAAAAAATGGTGTCTAAACTTAAGAAATTTATATAGGCTTCTCAATAATGGTATCTCAAGTTTGGTGATACTATTGTGTGTTTATGGAAAACACTTTGATCAAAGCATATATTTTAAGGGCGGTGGGAGTAATTTATTTATTGGTTAGTTTTGTATGTTAATATTTTGCCTGTAACTAATGATTATGGTTTTTTAAATGTGATTAAGAAGTTTCTTTCTAGTAATTTTGAAATAACGGATGTCGGTGAAGATGGTTATGTATGGCTATGTGATTAGAATAAAAATATTTTGAGAGGTAACTAGGATTGTGAGACTTGTACTAAAAAGCATATATTAATGAAGTCTTGAGGAGATTTAAAATGGATAAGAGTCTGTTTGATTTATAGTTGAATAGAATTGATTCTAGAAATGGATGGTTGAGATGGATGGTGTACGCTTTACGAAGTACGTTGGACGGAAGTGATTTAAAATCAATTTTCAAAACCATGGTTTTGTTTGATTACAATTTAAAACAAAACAGGCTATAAATGTTTAGCATCACTCATTCCAATTAAGAAAGGGAATAAGTTTAGTTTTTGTAATGTCCAAAGAATGGTGTGGAATGGTAATAAATGGAATTGATTCTTTATAGATATGTTGTTGGTAGCTTAATATATGCTTAAATTTATATGTGATTGGAATGTTGGAAAGATATCACAATAAATCTTGATATAGATCATTAGATAACGACAAAAGAAAAAAGTTCTAAGATATTTGCAAGTTACAAAGGTTTATATGCTAACAATAACAAATAGGAGATTTAGTCATCTTGAGATAGTTGACATTCAGTTATTTATTTCCATTAGTTGGCGGGGGTAATCTCTTGGAAGAGTGCAAGGCAATCTATTATTACTACGTCTACCATGAAAGCTAAATTTGTGCTATGATTGGAGGTCATGACTAAGAGGTTATGACTAAGAGGTTATGAAAATTTATTTCAAGACTTGAAATAATAGATATTATTACTAAGCCACTGAAGAATTTATTGATGAATTTGCAAATGCCTTTTTATTTCTAGAAATGACAAGTGTGCTAAAAGTGTTAAACCTATTGAATTGAGATACTTTGTCATTAAAAAAGTTTAGAAATGTAAAGTATAAAAAACATATTAATAATGATCTTATAATTGCTAACCCCTTAATAAAAAGAGCCACTGTCCAAAACATTTATTGGTCATGTTGAAAGTATGAGTATTGTGTCCATTAGTGAATATTAAACATTACTCCCTCTATTTTTTTTATCTGTCGTTTAAGGTTTTTGTACATAGATTAAGGGATGCAATAAGTGTGTCTTTTTAACTCCATTGTTTACAAATATACCCTTTCTCTCTCTCATTAAAACATTTAAAGCTCTCCACCATTTCTAGTCATATGCAATAAATACTCCACCATTTAATAAATTTGGAAGAGGGTAAAGTTGGAAAATTAACATTTATTGTTGCCTTAGTATGTGAAAACGACACTTATTTAGAAACAAATTTTATACTCTAAAATGACTATTAAAAAGAAACGGAGTGAGTATTATTTTTAATAAAATTTTAATGTGAGTTTGACACTATGCTTACTAATATATAAATGGTTTTTCTAACATGTGCACTGTTGTCAGGTTAATAAATCAAAAGTGGAAAGTTTTATTGGAAATTACAACCATCACAGCATTCAATGCATTGATAATATGAAATGTTACATTTTCCAATAAAACTGTTTCACTTTTAATTTATTATCCTATGCAACATTGCATGGGTTAGAAAAATCGATATATAAATTCTCGATATTTTTTGTTTTCAAACTTATATGCTTATGTTGAATGATAATATTGAAAATCGCAAAAAGAAGTTTTCAGTTTTTGATTTTGAGTAGGGGTGGAAACAGGCCAAGCCAGGATTTAGCATACCTGTGCTTGAACTGACTCCTAATTCTTAAGTCTGAACCTAAGCCAATATTTACATTTTACGGGTTGTCCGGGAATTGTTCCAGACACTTGTGTCCGTAAGCCCAATTTTTTTTATAAGAAATTGCTTACGAACATCGTTATTGGGGATCAGTTCTCGAACAAGTTGTCTGTAAATCAATTAATTGAAGGGCAGTTTAGTATTTTATAATTTTGTAAAAAAATAAAGGGGGTGGGAATAGCAAAAACCACTGTAGGAAAAGCAAAGGCCAATGAGTCATGCCAGGCCAGGCCGCAGGCCCCGGACAAGCCGACTGACCTATTCCCATCCATAGTTTTGAGTTGTAAAAGCTTGATTTAAATTTTTTAAAAAATAAAAACTGAAAACTTGCAATCACCTGAACGGAACCTAAGGGTTCGTTTATTTCCAGAAAATATTATGTTTTGATTTCTATTTTTAGTTTAAATTTCAAATAATGTCAACTTATTTTTTTTTCTTTTTTATTTCATGTGTAAGAGTTTTATATAAGAAATAGAATAATCAATATAAAGTTGTTTTCACTATTTCCTGTACAAAACTTTTAAAATAGGAAATAAAATAAAAAACATAATCAAAACTGAAAATATTTTTATAATTTAAACTAAACAAAAAATGGAATCAAAAAATGTTTTCTCCAACCAAAGAGGCCGTAAATTTGTTTTTGAACAATGACGTTATTGTTAAACATATTATGTATTTTCCATTAAAGTGGCATATCACAAGAACTATATGGAATATATAATATACAATTGTCATGACTCTTGTAGCTCTTTTTCTTAATTATCACCTATGATGCAACAAATATATGCACATTTATTTTTGTTTACACACCTTATAATTGATACTTTATTAAATCATGAAGTTATATTTTATTACATTAACTACGTGGTGAAACATAAGAAATGTCTCATATATGAATTAGATGTATGTGATTTAATAATTAAATAAAGGGTAAATTACTCCATCTTTACTTAATAGAAGCTTAAATTACACCATTCTCCACTTTTATTTTAAAATCTACACTCTTCTCTCCTAAGAGATGAAAACGTATTATATTTAACTCCATTTTAATGTAAGCACACTTTTATAGATATTTTCTTTCTTGGTTTGTGATTCTCAACATTATTAATATATAATTTTGAAAGTCTACTATCAACTATAAAATATTAGAAATTAAAATAAAAATTTTGAGCAAAATTTTAAAGTTGATAAAATAGACATTTATTTATTTTTATTTTCTAAAGTCCTAAAATTAGTAATAAAATATTTAAAATTAATTATTAGTGACATTAAAAGTTACAGAGAAAAGAAAATTTTCATGTAGAGACTTATTAGTAATTATCCACCAATTTTAAAAGGTTTATTTATTTAAAATGGATTAACATGTAATATTTGTTAGTCATTCAGGGGAGATGAATGTATGTTTTACAATAAATTTGAAGGGTGGTGTAATTTAAGGTTCTCTCGTGGAAAGAAAGTGTAACTTACTCTTAAACAGATATATTGTTTGACATTTGAATAAAGGAACATGACTTTTAAGAAACTTTTAATTGCTTGATAGAAGCAATTATTTATATATATTGGAAAGGAAACGAAAAAAGTATTTGTCTCTACTTATCAAAGTTATATCCTTTTTATCTTTCATCAAGAATGGAGCATAAAAAAAGAAAGGTCAAGAAATGAAAAAGATTTCTATTATCATTGAAAATTTTAAAGAAGTGAAGTATCAATCTTATCATTAACAAATACTCTTATCCATTTTTGTTACGGACAACTATAAATGTTCCATATCCTTATTAAACATTAAGTTTACATGTCTATTTAACAAAAGTTTTCTATGCCCAATAAAACTTTAAATTCATTTTGAAAAAGTTTAACAACAAAGACATTGATATTGTCTAGATCAAACAAAACTATCCGTTGATAAATGTATTGATGTCTTTGATAATACACAAATGAGTTAAATATATATTTAATCTCTAAAACATGATCAAGATTTTATTTTAGTTCCTATTAGTTAAAATTGATGATTTTAATTTTTAAAAATTAAAAATATATCAATTTAATCCTTATTACATAATTTTATTATGAATTTTTATTAATAAGGATTAAATGAGATGTTTTTAGTTTTTGAGTGATCAAAACCATCAATTTTAAATTATAAGAGTTGAAATCAAATGTCGACTAGACTAATAATAAATTTAACCCATTCCTAAACCCATTTATATTTCGTCCAAAAAAATAAACCCATTTATATATATAAAGAATAAAAATGATTAAACGACCGACATTTATGGGATTTATTCAGAACAATATATGACGTGTAAAAATGTTTTCTATATGTAACATATAACCATCTAACATTTTTCTCTGCCATTGCCACGTATCTTTCACTTTGATGGTGCTCATACAGGACCGAGCCTCGTTGCTTCTGACCTTATTTATGATCAAATTCAAAGGCATATGCGGGTGATGCAGCATATTGAGGTGACAATTTATAGCAGTCAATTGAGACAATAAGAATTTATGTAACCAAAAAAAAAAAAAAAAAACTTGAGCAAAGCAACAAAAATTCAGAATATATAAGAAAATCACTTTGGGCAAACCTTGTTTCTTTCAAGGGCCAGGGTGTTTCCCCTTATTAAGTAAATATATATACTTCGTTGAGTAATCAACGAGTTTCCCTTTGGTTTAACTTTAATGACTAGTGATTACAAAGAGGGTTATACCAAATACACTTAATATGAATGTTTAGAAGTGACACACTAACAAATCCTGGGGCCATGATGCACCCAATTTTTATAGTTGCAGAAAATGATGAACAAAAAAAAAAAGATGTGCCATTGAATGTTAGCCCAACTATTAAACAGATTTGGCTTTGTCACAAAAGAGAGTTTGACACTATGTTAGGAAGGAACAACTGAACAAAGAAAAGAAAGCAAAGCATTATACAACACTAGACATTGTCATAAGATCTCTCTATGGAGACATAAATCCATTTCAACTGCCTTTATGACAGATAAATAAAGAGGGGAGCAATTGAAGGAAGACTTTCACAGCTCTGAATCTGAACCCCTCCTTGTAGATACATACATTATTGGCCTTTGACTCAGGTACAAGGGGACCCCATTATTGAAAGCTATGCTCAACCATCTGCAAAAACAACATGAAGGTTATAGAAAAATGTCAAGTCATGATGACAAATGAAAAAATAAAAAGCATGAAATCAAGGATTGAAAGTTCAATTACCATGGTGGGTTCTGGAATTGAAAGTTGGAAAATCATGAGCAGATGTGGGAATGGAAATTGATAGTTGGGTGGTGGATGATTTATCATCCAAATCAAGCCATGAACCTCTTCCTTTGTGGGGCCATTCATCAAAGAAACGGTGAACTGTTTTCTGAGGTTCTTCTTTTTCAAGTTTCATGAGTGTCTCACACTTGATTTCACCTCCTAATATGTAGCAGTTCTGGTCTTGCTCTTGCTGTTTTGAGTGGTCACTGAGGCTCTGAAGTTGCAAGTAAGAGTAATCATTGGACAAAGCAGAGCAACTCCTCTGTTTTGAAGAAGAAGATGAAGAGCTCATAGTAAGTGGAGTGAGTTGCCAAGTATCATCCATAGAGGAAGCAGAGAAGCTTTTCATAATACCAGAAGGCTCTGTGAAGAAAGCATGCTCATCTACATCCTCTTTCTGTCCATAAACATACCTGTTCCTTTTTTCATATGAAAAACAAAAACAAAGAGAATCAATCAAAATTCACAAATCACATACACTTGAAGGGAAAAAAAGGTACTTTAAAGCACAATAAACAAGCTTGGTTTTTTAGAGAAAAAAAAAAAAAAACCTGCAATCTGTGTTAGTCTGAGAGCAAGAGCCAGTGTCAAGAAACAAAGGAGCACTATTGTCTTCAAATGACAAACCAATACCAGATGACCTTGATGGTTGGTGATGATAGAGAAAGGAGTGTTGAAGATGGGAACCATAGAAAGAATGTTGAGGGTTTGTCTCAGAGGACAGAGAAGAAGATGTAAAGGGTGAAAGAGAATGAGTGGTTGGGGTTAGTGCAGGACTATTTTTAGTGATTGATGAGATTGCAGATGTTGAAGCATTTGTGTTTGTTGTTTTCAAAACTTCCACAGGCTTTCTTGAACGGTTTTTTTCCTCTGTGCATGTGCCTCTCACAGTACTTAGAATCTGGATATGCCTCTTTTGAGCATCTCCATTTCTTTCCATCTGTTCTTCTACACCTACCTGGCTCAGGGTCTATTTTTCTTCCCAAACCCATCTGAAGATAGTTCCATCCAACTGCACACAGTCACACACACCCAAATCCATTTTGTCAAACAAAGAGAGATACTAAACAACACACAGAAAGAGGACTTAGAAAGAGGACTTACAATGTTGTGGCTGGTTAGGCAAAAGCCTAGTAGACAAAGGAGAATCCAAATAGCTCCTTCTAATAGTGAAGAGAAGATCAGGTGGAATAGAGATACCTGAAGCCATGTACTTGTAGATAAGAGCTTGATGTTCAAGCTCTTGCCATTGTGATGGAGTAAAGGGGAACCTGTTTCTTCCGTTCATCATATAATGGAAGATGAAAATAGGAATGAAGAAGGCTAGAAAATATTATATGAGATATAAACAAACAAATGAAACAGAAAAGTTAACTTATTTGAGACCACACAGTGCAGTGAAAGATTCAGATTCAGGTTGAGGTTGAGGTTGAGGGTGAAATTATGAAGTAGATAGAAGAGGAAGTGGTGTGTTTGTGGGCTATTAGTAATACAAGAGCCGTTGGGAGTAGAGTAGGTATATTTATTTCAGGAACCATTGGGCTACAGAATCTGCTGTACATGGATAAAACTAATGGTTCTGATTACATAGCTGCATGCTGGTGATGCACTCTCTCAGGACACTTTCTCTTTCTTTCTCTCTCTGTTGCTACTGCTATTTGCTGCAGCTAAGCTGTCTCTCTGGCAGCTCTTGTCTCTGACAACTCTACGGAAATCCATAAACTAAAGGGTGAGAGAAAGAAAAGCTCCCAAAAAACAAAAGAGGAAATAGTTATAATTAATATTATTGTATTGTATTGTATATGAAAGTATTTAAGAGTTGGTGTCTGAAGGCTGAAGCTAAAGCCTATCTGAGAAGATTGTACGGTGAGAGCTTTTACTGCTACTAAACTCTTTTACTTTTTCTGTTCCTTTACCTCAGACCCCAGAACCCCCCACTTACACTTTGACCTTTTTCCATTTGGGAGATGCAGTGCAGGGCTCTTGTGGGGTTCCTCTAATTTTATTTATTTTTTTACTTTTCTTATTAAGTTTGCACTTATTGATGGGATTGTCCTAAATGGTTTACACTTTAGACTTTTTCACTTTTGCCCTCTATTTTTTCCTCTCCAGTGACATTGTATTTGTAACATGAGACAAGATTGTTAAATAAAAATTATCAAATTAACTTAATAATGTGATACTGTTTATACATTGAACATAATTCCTATAGAAACACCACACCACACCACATTTTCTCTAGATCCATATTTAAAATGAAACAGTCCTCACATGCTTGACCATCTTTTTTCCTTTTCACTAAAGCAATAAGAAAATGGCACAACAGAGAATAGTTTCTGGTTCAGCACCATCATCAATTAATTAATAGAATGAATTGTAGAAAGCACGTGCAAACTGATTGGCTCATTTTGCCTAAGCTAGGCTCCTTTAATTACCATATGGTCACTTTGTTAGCAACAGCAGAGAGACCACTTCAATATCTGAACAAAGATTGCAATCAAAATCAGCAGTATATGTTTGATTCTCCTTAAGTAATATTTCAGATCCAAGTTTTGTAAATGAAAAAAATTCCTATTAGGAGAGTTAGCCCCATGATAATGTGGATGTTCTCGACTTGAGCAAGATTGTCTCCCGTAAAAAATATTTGTGGTTTAAAAAAAAAAATATTGCAACACATAACATAATGCACAAGAAAAAGAGGGGCATATAAGTAAAATGAGAGAGATGGTTGGCATGGCATGATGATATTTATATTGTTTGGTTGTATTAAATTCTCTGGAGCTATTCTTGCAGTGTAAGTATTGCAGAAGCGTACAGTACTAGTGTGCCTTCTTCTGCACAGTTCATATCCCCCCTGGCTGGTCCAATTGGTCCAAACACATCTACCCTTCGTAACAATAACACCTTACTCAGCCAAAACAAGTCTATAATTTTGTTACTTAAAGTTCTATCTTGTTACTCTTAAATTTACACCACATCTTGATTTATTTAACCTCTATCTTTTGAACTTTCATTTTCGTTTAGTCCTTTTTAGCCTTTTGTCAATTTGAATGTATGCTCTCAAATTTACCAATGTCCCTCACAACATTTAATGCATGCATGAAATTGCTGATATAATGGAAAATGTGTCGGAATAGGAAAAATAGATGGTAATATATAGTGTGCATTATATATTTCTGAAGTGAAAATCAAAATATGATAAGCTCTCTCTTTTGCTGGTGTATTCTCTACCATAGACAACGTCAAAAAGTTAGAATATGCATGTTGGTAACAGCATTAATTATCCTTACCAAGAGTTGCAGTGGTTTTATATAATTCAACCTGAAACTGATAATGAAAGTAGAAGAATCAATCATAACAGTCCAAAGTCCAAACAAAGTATATATATATATATATATATATATATATATATATATATATATATATATATATATATATATATGTAAAAGACTCATTTAGCTAATATACTTTGTGTACAGAAATGGAAGATACCCCAACCCCGTAACTAGGGCCGACCGTAGCGGATTTCATTTAGCTGATATACTAATTATTCCTTTAACCTGTAATCCTTTTTTGGAAGTAATTTTCTCTTTTCTTTTTCTTGTTTTTGTCAAAGTATATATATATATATATATATATATATATATATATATATATATATATATGCTTAAATATATTTTAGGTCCTTATATTATAGTAAATGGGTGATTTTGGTCCCCTTAGTTTTAATTGCTTAATTTTAGTTTCTCTTCTTTAGAAATTGAACAAATCTAATTCTACAGTTAGCCTCTCATTAAATATTTAGCAGAGTTTGCTGACATGCATTTAATTTTGTGACGTGCAAACTATCACATGACAAAAATTATTATTTAATTTTATCTCTTAATTTTTTTAAACGAAAATCTGCAGATTGCAGTTCGCTTTCGATATCATTTTAAATTTCATTTCATGCCCGAATGAGATTTCAGTTCGCTTAGTTTGTTTTAGTTTTGGGACTTGTATTTGGTTTATTGTTTTTTAGGAAATTGGAGTGTAGTAGTGGGATTTTATTTTTTTATTTTGTTTTCTCATTGTATTAAATTATGCAGAACCTGATTTTACTTTCTAATTTTTCGTTTAAAAAAATTAAGAGATAAAATTAAATAATAATCTTTGTCATGTGATAGTTACACGTCACAAAATTAAATCCATGTCAGCAAACTCTGCTAAATATTTAATGGAAGACTAACAGTAAGATTAGATTTGTTCAATTTTTAAAGAAGAGGGACCAAAATTGAGCAATTAAAACTAGGGAGATCAAAATCACCCATTTACAAAAGTATAGGGACCAAAACTGAGCAATTAAAACTAGGGGGACAAAAATAACCCATTTACAAAAGTATAGGAACCAAAAATGTATTTAAGTCATATATATATATATATATATATATATATATATATATATATAAACAAAAAAAAATAGTAGTCTAAATAAGACTTGATTCAAAGATGAAAAGGTGTTTATTTTCTCCAATTTATAGTATGTTTGGTTTAGCGTTCAAATGGTAAACTCACGTTTCCAACGCAAGAAATAGTTGCGTTGGGGAATGTAAACTTGAGTTTAGTCAGTTTCAACGCCAAACCAAACACACACTTAAACTCATCATGTTACTCAAGTGAAACCCATTATGTTCTACTCAAGTGAATTTTCTTTTGTTCTTACATGTAGAGTAATAATTTGTTTGATAAGTAACGTTTGTTTTGTTTTTTATTTTCAATAGTTAATAAAATTTTATTAATAATTATAAAACCAAGCACACACTTACACGATTTTCACATCCGAGATGTACTTCACATCCTCCTTACCATATTTACACACGTCTAAGACCCGCACTTACCCTTTATAAAGATACATGCTTACCATATTTAAACAAACCCAAGACCCTTATAAATAGGAGGTATCAACAATTTACAAGGTAGGCAATCTTTACCCAGTCAATCACTTTGACTGTTATACATATCTGACTTGGGCATCGGAATGCTTTGCAGGTACACCCCCCATCTGTGGATAACTCGGATCCACTCCTCAACAATACCCAGATCCGAGTTCGACTTCGCAAGCCCGAGTCCGAGTTCTACACCAGAACATTTCCTATTTCCTTTATAAGTTATAAAAAATTGTAAACAAAATAAAAATAAAATAACATTTTTAATTATTAATGAAAATATATCATTTGAAAAAATAAGAATTGATTCAAAGATGAAAAGGTGTTTATTTTCTCCAACTTAAACTCATCATGTTCTACTCAAGTGAATTTTCTTTTGTTCTTACATGTAGAGTAATAATTTGTTTGATAAGTATAACGTTTGTTTTGTTTTTTTATTTTCAGTTAATAAATTTTTATTAACAATTATAAAAGGTTATTTTAATTTTTATTTTAAAAAATGTAAAGAAAATAAATTTTTTACTATTTCCTCTAAAAAATATAAAAAATTGTAAACAAAATAAAAATAAAAGAACATTATTAATTATTAATTATTAATGAAAATATATCATTTGAAAAAAAAACTAAATGCATTATTAAAGGTACTTCACTGCTATGAAATTAAAACAAAACAAACCTTTAGTTTTTTTTCCTTTTATTTTTTGACCAATGAGATGAAGATTTAAATAGATAAATACATTAAAATCTCAAAAATGCTTATGCTCATATTACTTTAACTTTAATGTTAATCATATTTGAGTATGACTTATAGTCTATAGAGTAGCATCTCTATTTCTGTCTAGTTTTACTCCTACATCAAATAAAGAGGAAGCGAGTGAATTAGAACAAATTTTGATTTTCAGCTTTGTCCAAAGCATTTATAGATGGCATAAAGTATAGGAGCACTCCTTCCATTATTTGTTCCACTTTAACAAAGCACAGTGCCTGTGGTCTCTAAGCATGTCATGCATCTACCAAAGCACAAAGCTCCACAATAACTACCATGTTACTTTAAACACTGTCATATTTAAGAATTAAAAGGAATCAAGCAATAAGGGACACACCAAATGTCTCCATTAATGTAACAGCCCCGGCATCTTCGCTGTAGCACTTGCTGGGATTGTCAAGCTTAGATTTAAAACAAAAAATTAAGAATTTGCATTTAATTTTGTATTTTAAGGTTCATTTGTTTATTTTTAGATTCATTATTCATATTTTCAATAAGCCACCTAGAATTTATTTTCCATTACTTTCAAGGTTAGCTTAATCAAGTCAAGTTTAAAATTAACTAAGGAACTTACAAATATGTACATTATTCATGAGCAAGAAAAGATATGAAATAATTCAATTTTTGTTCACAGACATGTTTTTTATACTTTCCCTTTATTCACATATTTTTAGTATTTTCATTTGTGATTATTTATCTTCACAATGTGGTTATTCAACCTTCACCTAATTAATGTGATTTAATTAGCATATATTATTATTTTCTCACATCATAACCATGGAATAGGTCACATCTTGGACTTGGACCACAATCTCACAAACATTCACCTCACTATTGGCGTATAGTGATCACTTCCCCAACTTGGAATGGCAATGGCAAGTAGACCATAAATTTCCTCTAATTTATGTGAGTGTGAGTAATGACACAAGTTGACAACTAGGGTCAAAATATTTGCAATTGCAAATTGAATATCATTAAGAGTACTCCACCAGCCACTAGAATGCGTTGAAAACTTGATTACGTCAACATGTTAAATAAAGAATGAACCCTGCTTCATGACTATTTCAAAGGATAAATTTACAAATTTAAGGTTTGAAAAAGCTGATATGACATGGAACAGAACATGGTCCTGCTAAAGTGCTAATGTTTCAAGAAATTGGCCATCCTTTTTACTGTTCCTTTCATAATTTTTTTTAAAAAAATTAGTAATGATGAGGAAAAGGAAATGTTATGAAGAGTTTGTCATTGCCATGTGCCATGCCTTTACGTGCATTTTCAATAATCCCATGGCCATGATTTTAAGTATTTAGCTTCATATTTAATTTTACCCTGTAGAAGAACTTGAGATATGAAACAATGGGGCTCACATCCTCAAATAATCTATGAAGACGTCGAGGTCAAAGAGATAGAGTGTACAGTGCATTCAACAATTCAATTTTCCAGTGAGGAATCAGTCATTTCAGTGAACTGAGTAAAGGGTGTCTAAACCAGCAGGAGTTTGGTTAAATATAATAAAATGTGGCCCATGAGTAAGACCCCTATGAAGAAGCCACAACATTTGTTTCCTTCTCTGTAGTTGGGACCCAGAGAAATGTCCTATGTCTCCTTGCAGCCACCCATTTCTGTGGATCACCAAACATGGAGGTTTTACATTTACTGCTTTTGAATAAGTTCCAGCAGAGCTTGAAGTTACGCTCAACCAAGACCCACCCTATTTACAAGCACTAAACTTTTTATCAATTGGTCCCCTTATTTGAGTCATATCTTGTGAATAAATTAAATAAGCACCCTTATGCGCAGTACATGTTTGACTTGCTTTAAGGAAAATATTAAATTCAAGTTTTGTATATGAAAAAAATCTCTATTAAAAAAATTAACACTCCCATGGTATGGATATTCTTAATTTTTTTTAAGAGTATACCCGTAGTTCATACAAAATAAATCTTCATAGACAACTTTACTCTCTTCATTTTAAAATAATTGTTGTTTATTATCACATAAATAAAAAAATATAATTAATATTCTAATTTTTTTAAAAAAATTTGTTAATTTTCTATGAATCCCGCTAACAAATGCCTTAGAACCACACCGTTAAAGAATCAATATATAAATTTTTTATTAAAATTCATAGTATTAATTACATTTATAATATCAAATACTAAAAAACTAATTTTAGTTCCTTAACTATTATTCTAAAATACACTAATTAACATTCTCCATTTTCTATTACACCTTACCTCATGTTATTTAATTTCTCACCCTTTATTGCTTCCTTTTAAACTTCTCTCATGTTGATTATTAAAAATACAATTAAAAATTTATGGGAAAAATATGGTTTTCGTCCCTATACTTTAAATCCTTGATTTTTTGTCCATGTACTTTCTAAACCCCTAAACATTAGTCTCTGCCATTAGTTTGGACCATTAAACCTGTGACGTGGCATGTTAGGCAATTGACACGTGTCATGCTAGGTACACGTGGCATGCTAGGTAATTGACACGTCACATGTTTAACGATCAAAACTAACAGCAGGGACTAATGTTTAGGGGTTTAGAAAGTACAGGGATAAAAAATCAAAGATTTAAAGTATAGGGACGAAAACCCAAATTGACCGAAACTACAGGGACAAAAAACATATTTTTCCCAAAATTTATTTAATTATTTATCGGTATTATAAAGTGACAAACAATATGAAAGAAAACAGTACACTCTTTAAAAGATAATTACAACAGACTTAAACACAAGTGCTCTTAGCGAGAATATAGTCATCATTAACTCAATGGAAGCCATTATGAAACACAGATCTTAATGCTCAAAAACGGGGAACATTTATAACATTTTAAAGCCTACTATTGTTTTACCTTTATAATGAATATCAGTGTTTCCTCCCGATGTTTAGGAAGAGATTTTAAAAGCAGTACATTGCACGTGGATTGCAAGCTCTACATTAAATATTAAAAAACACTTAACCGAGCAAAGTCTTTATCCAGAACAAGTTGTCTTCGATCCCAAACGCTGAGTTTTCAGCATACGTACTCCAGTGGTAGCTTTCTCAGTCTTAATCCTAAGGGGATAGGGATAGTGCCCAAGATAAAGCCTAGCTCTTACATTTGGTGTATGAGAAATTGTCATTTATATAAAATGAAACCCTATAGCACTTATTAAGATTAAATTATCATTTAACTATGTACAGGTTGAGGTTCTACAGAAAGCCTAAAGCAGAAGCGGGAGAGGGGGTTGAATTTTGGGTTACATATAATGGGACAAAATTTTAGCTCATAATTTAGATAAATTATACAACACTGAACTTACGTTCAAGCTTTCCAAGGTAGTATTCCTAAAATGTTTTGCATTTATGCCCTATTCCTTTTGGAAGAAAGAGAGAACAAGATCTGTGTGAACAGAGAAGAGCTGTGTATCCACGAAAAGCTGTTTAGCACAAGGCAACAAAGGAGAAATAATCAGCATTATTAGATACCCAGGAATAGAAAAGCTCTGTGAAGATAGAGGTGTGTTATTTAAATAACACAAATAAGACAAGCATACCAAACTATTTGAGCACACCAACAAATATAAACTATACTATACATATTTAATCCATGTCTATGTATAATTTGCTGCTCATTAAACATACGGGTTCCCACATGAATAGATGCAGCAATCAGGTCTGTTTCCTTGACCAATTCCCCGAGCAAGAGCTATAAGGAGTGCAATGGAGCTGCCCAACCCATATGTTCCAACTTTCAAGTGCACAAGCACGCTATACACTAAAGGTTAAGCATGGATCTTGAGATTTCAGTGAAGCCTTCAAGGGCACTGTTTATATACAAGGAATGTATCAGAGTGAGAGAGTATGCTCTCATAAAAGGAATTAATTTGGACCATCCATGTATAGTCAAGATTGGTGTCTCAAACTCTCCTGGACTCACTTATATGCCCCCTATATATATATAACAAATATGACATTGATTCTCAAGCAGTCATGCATCTGCAAGACTGGCAACCAATTAGGAAACTTCCCCAGTCTCTACATTCAATACCCCCCCCCCCCCCCCCCCCACACATTTTACATGTTGTCTTCAGCTTGTTAAAATATAGCAAGGAAAACTTGCAGCATAAAACTTCCTAACAGTGCCCAAGTTGTCATCCCAAGAATGACAATCATTTAGTTTGAATAATATAAACATGCTAAATATATTTTGGAATTGGGCTAAATTGCTGGGAGATCGAATATATTTGCAAGTCAGTTCAGATCGCTTCAGACCAGAAAGTAAATAAAAATTATATTTGTTTGCATAATTAACATAGGGTATGATGTAAAGTTCACAAACCATACCTTCATGAAAGGCCGATCACGATAAGGGAATGAGTCAATGAAACTCTCTTTCAAAAGCAAGGATACCTGAAGGTACAAGCCATCATACTTCAAATTACGTTCTAAAATATGTTATTTATGATGTGAGTTAATGTTCATAAATGATGATTAGCTTATGCCTCTACAGTTACAATTGTTAAATTCACAATCTCGTTTCAATTATTATTTTAATTTATTTAATTTTTCTTATTGAACTTAAGAATATGATCACCTATCTACCTCTCATTAATTGCCACTTATGTAAAAGGCAAAGCCAATTATAATTTGCACGAAGAGAACAGTGGTAAAGATGGAGCATAGCCTAGCCAAAGATGTACACTTTAAATTATAAAGAAAATACTGTAAATCGGGGCCATTACAATATATTTTTAGCCCCCCATCCCCTCCCCACAACTGAAAAGTAACCATGGATTAACTATACAATAAATAATGGTTACTTTATTTCATAAAATGAAGTCCGAATTGGTCCTTGATTAAATCCTTATTTCCAGAGGGGAAAGAAACAAATGCAAATAATATAATAGCTGTGGATCAAAATGTTTATGTTACTGTTGAGCCAAAAACACAAACCTTATCGTCATTGGATTGTACATTGGTTATTGTATGAGAACGGATGTTACAGCAAAGGGAATCCAAATAAGTCCTTAGCACCGATAAGAAATTCTTGGCAGCTTCTATCTGTGGAAGAACAAAAAACATAAGAATATAAAACAACATGGAGACATGGTAGTTAACAATTTGGTGAGGAAATATTCTACAAATCTATCACTAAACTACTCAGAATTTTTTGAATGCACAATATAATGATGATGTACTATTAAGCAAATGAATAACTAGTTCTTCAAAATTGGCTAATAGATCACTTGACATATATAACATTCATGATGTATACTGATGAGATGATAAATAAGGGCACACCTGCACTTCCGTGCATTCATACACTGGCCTTCTCCTGCCCAAGTAACTTTCTCCCACTAGGGTTGCATGATAAGGACGTAAAGAAGATATTAGTTCTTTCTGTTTTGGCAATTGAGGTATTGTTGATGACTTCACCTATTGCAAAAGAACAGTATAAGAAACCATGTGAATCTCTCTGTAACTAAAAAATAAAGACATATAAAAAGGAAATTAAAAGATAGAATTCAATAGATATACACAGTCATTGTAAAAAAGTTTTACACAAACATCCAATAATGTGTTGCAACTTCATTGAGTTTAATAACACATGATGTGTCATATTCATTAAATGATGTCACAACATATCACTAGATGTCTATGTAAAACTTTGTGTACTGACAGTGTATATCAATTAAATTGTAAAAGCAAATAAATCTCGGAGCCAAGCCCCAATACTTTACTGGGCAAGATTAAAGGAAGTATGCATGCATATCACAAGCAAACCATATATAATAATCAAGTAGTACAAATTCAACCATGGATTTTCAAAGATTATGAAAGATGTTTTGACACTATATAATATTGGGTTGGGAGGGGTGCAGTTTTATTGTTATTGGAATTGGAAACATGCTAAAAAAATTGCACACCTGGTTTCTATTGGCGTCAACCAGCATAACATTGGTTAACTTTGACTGAACTTCATTGGTCTTGTTCCTGACACCAACCTAGAGAATTAATTTTATAGCCAGTCAGATGCCAGATGTTGTGTCATCAATAGAGAAGGGCAAGATAAGAACAGTTGAGACCAAATTTAAAACTACACACTACAGTAACAATTCTAATTCTTTGTTTCAATTTGTGAAAGGTAATATTAAATGGTTTTTACAAGTTCCAAAGCAATATATTCAAATCATTATCCAAGTAAAAACGGTGCATGTATAAGAGCAAACACAGCATGGATTAAAAGAACCAATACATCCAAAACACAAATAAAAAAATAAACATTGTCTGAATTGAAGCAGGTATTATTCTTAGTAGTAAAAGAACTGAATACTCACTACGTAAGGGACAGGTGCATCCAGAAACTCAAGCATGTCATTTGGTAAAACCTGGAAGAGTATGTTATATCAGATACTATAAGGTGGAGGAGAAATAATAAATATGAAAAATAACATTAACTTTGAAAATAGATTAGAGAGAGAGAGAGATCAAACCGGCATTAGCAGGCTTTGCCATTGGTAGGGCCGGATTAGCGGAATAACTGATAAAACTGAAGCAGATAGGATTCCCTGATCATGAAAGAAGTAAACTGTTTCCATCAAGAACTCAGATGAAATATCAACAATTCAAGTGAGAAGATGAGCAATGACTGGGTCTCATGAATAGTATAGCTATTCATAATTCAATATGAGAGTGACTAATTTGTAAAACTAGAGGATAAGCACACTTGCATAAGCACATCAGCAGGACCAAAATGAGAAATCCAAAATACAAATTCCAGTTTAACTGGTCCTAATAGAGGCAGGGCCGCAGGGGCCTATTAATAAAAAGAAATAACAATGAATCTGAAGGACAAAATCATATACAAGTGTATAAACAATGGCTCAGATACATTTGCATCAATATAAAAAATGAATAGGAGGATTAATCATCTTCCAAAGATCATTACTTAATTTGAGGCACAAGACATACCAAATTAGAACAGACGACTACTATTTGCTTCTCCAGTAGTGCTCCCGCAAAGAATGTTAACACCTGCAGAACAGACAGACAAATAGACAATCATTCAATTTCAAACCAACATGTAGCACGTAAATTTCCGGACAATCATTATAAAACAGTTACTCTCATTACTACATTTCAGCTCTAGGGGTCAACCAGATCAACATTAAGCCATATCCAACATTGCATAATTTGCCAATAATTTTGCTGAAGTTAAAGTGAATATTAAAATTAATATCTTCTCTTCAGATCTAGAATCAATAATTATTATTAGAGTGAGAAATCTCTACAAAAAATCACCATCAGGCATGGATTTCATAAAATATATGGCAGAACACGGATTTTATAAAGGCCATAACAGAACCTACATGTTCAAGTCTCAAGGTACCACATAAGCATGCAACAGCCCATAGAGATAATGCAGTTGCCTCCTCCTCAGCCAGAAGTGAGTTATGAGCCTGAGAAGAACAAACAAAAATGAAGTACTTGTTTATCATGAGCATATGACCATCAAACATGAAACAGCCCTGAAGACTCAAATCCTAAATTTTAAGTGGAATGAAAGCAAAAGCAATTTAATTCAATCAAAATTATTGCAACATACCTCAGCTAATTCCAAACCCGTACTGCAAGATTTCAAATCAACAGTTGAACCAGCAAGATAAAGAACTGTCTCATCTGGTCTGTGATATTCCAATGGATGAAGGTGCTCCAAAGGACGAAAGATAATTGATGAGCCCCTTGCAGGGCAACTTAAACGATAATACTCACTAATAATCTGTAATGGTCCACAGTTATTTGCCTGAGAATTGGTATAAAATAACATCAGCAATAAAATATCATCACCAAAGACCAGACAATGACAGCACTACGTACATCTAAAACTACAAACCTTAGCCCATTCAAGAATATCATGTAGGTCATTTAAATCCTCTTGGCCAGAGACTGAAGCCTCTTCTGTCTCAGTATCATCAGCATCACTCCTAAAATTTCTATCCTCACAAGGTGAACCTTGAAAACTGCACAAAGAAGACCGTATATTTAAAATGCATCACTGACAAAATGCACTGGACAATTACAATGTCCTGTACTCACTAAATGCATCAGCTCCATTATTTAATGTTAAGATCGTATAAATGCTGACTAAATGCAGGGAACAATCACAATGCCATGTACCTGCAGGAAGATTCAGAGCTTTCATACTGGCTATAGCGCAGGAGTGGCAAAATGGCATTTGGTAAACGCCTATCTTCTGACTGTTTGTTTGTTACAAAACCATCTCCATACAGATCACTATCTTCAGCATTTGTAGAGTCAGATTCTTCTTTGGCAGTTTTTCTCTCAGTTTCAGAATCAATTGGCTCAACACTGTCATCATTGACTCCGTCCTTAAATGTATGCTGCTTCTCATTAATCATGTGTTTCTCTGGATGACTACTATCACTCTCAATGTTTTCAGGTAGGGAAAGGTTTGATTGAGAAATTCTTGGATTCTCATCAAGCCTGTCTTCTCTTAGTCTATCATTCACCAACACACACACTGAATTTCCCTCTGAGTTCTCATCCTCGTAATTACCTTCAAGAAATTCTAAATTTAAATCTCCAACACTTTTTGTCAACCGCTCTAGCCTTTCTTGCATGAAGATGCTACAAAAATATTAGCACAACAAGATGAGCAAAAAAACATAAAATAAAGATATGCTAGAAAGCAAACAATTTTAAATATCACATGTATCAATTCAATGTGTGTATACAATATGCATAATTCAAATAATTTCAGCCAAATACCAAGATATCAAACAAGATGCCGTCATGTAAGCTACTAAAAACCTAAAACAATAACAAGTCAACAACAAAGAAGAACCCTTGTACAATTTGGAGTTAGCTACATGGATTAATTAATTCCATAGGCCTCTGTCAGAAACCATACTTTCAGTAAAACCACTAATAGCAAGCTCATTTTTAATGGTTTCTCCTAAATCTAATGTTTTCTAGGTCTTGCTCTATCCTTTTCATAACACCAAAAAAAGGTAAAAAATATTTCACTTTATCTTCCACTACATAACTATTAACTTCATCTGAGAAGGCCCTGTAAAAGAGATACGAACACAATCACAAGCTTTTAAAATCTAAAGTTGAGGGAAAGATGAAAGTAAAACAGACAAGTCAAAAAGTTCATTCCCCCATTGTACAGTAGTAAAGTTAGGTTTACTCCTCTTTGCACAAGACCAAATTTAAGTCACAACAAACAACTCGGTGTTCAGGAAGCGTGTACCATTTTCATTTCATTTTTAGCTAATATACTATTTGCATCACCTAATCCTTGGACATCAACGAACCAGGATTTGTTCCTTCCCGGCAACCTATGTTGGGGTGTGTGTTTTAAGCCCAAGTACATGAGTTTCATGTCTACTAAAATTTGCTAAATACATGCTTTTTTAACCACCAATCTAGTTTTATGGTTCATTAATTTAAAAAACACAGATACCATTTTTCTGTCTCCATTTGAAACTGAAAATGTTAATAATACCATACTCAAGCAATCACACTGACAATTCTTTTCCACAAAACATACAAAATACAAGCATGTATAGATTTCAGAAAGTTTAATCCCATAAATCCTCACTAGATCAGAAGTATTTACAGGACATTTTTTCTGCTATGATGCATACATGACAAAATATAACATTTACTCAACAAAATAAATGACAATGAAATTGCAAATATCTTCAACATTTCACCCCTCATCAGGAGAGAGACTCAGGATTATTATAAACACCTACCTATTCAATACACCAAAGTGCAATTCAAAAAATGGGAGCCTTGAGAGAATGCAATAACATCTCTGTGTGGTTAATATATGGCGTCTCAAAGAAGAGTGAGATGACTGCTTCTCCGAAATCAGAGAGAGCAATCCAGAAGGTTTTTGCACTAGCTCTTCAACTAAGACACAGCACCCATAAAGCGTTGAATTATCAGCACCCTATGGCATAAAAAAAAGTACCAAATTAGAAGCAACATCGTCAGTACAGGAATGGCTGAGTACAATATGAAAAATAAAAACGAAATAAGGGAGACTAAGTTAAGGGCCAACTATTAAATATTTAACATTATGGACCAGTTAAACAAATGAGCAGTGAATGGATATGTAAGGTATTGTTTATGTGGTAAATTGATTTGGAAAGGAAAGAAAGGAACAGCTATTCACAAGGTTATTGCAAAAAGAAACGGAAAATAAAAAATGATTCCTTCACAATCTCTAAAAGGGAAAGTTGAAGATAGCTTTAGGATGGTTTGTATGTGTATCAAATTAGCACAGGCAATTAGAAGCAGGTTGTGGGCTTCAATGGGATTTTGTGAGCCTTTTTTATACCACAAGAGGTAAACTGCAAAATTATCACATGAATGTAGGCCAAGACAAATTAAGGTCCAAAAACAACAGAAGAATTCAAACCAACACTGGTCCAGCCAAAAACTGCTTCTAATGGTGAAAAAAGAAGTATTGATTAAAATATTTCCAATTAGGAACAATTTACTACTAAAGTGGTTAACAAAGTATAAAAGTGGCTACTTATTAACCACTCTGAACACTGTTAAACAATTAACTGGTTAAATAATCCATACAGAAATAATTTTACCAATAATTCCTTTTCCAGAAATTTTCAAAATAATATTTGTTAAGAATAATGTAGAAACTATAAAGATACACTGGAGAGGGAAAAAATGAACAGATAGATGAATACTATACCCCATTATCCCACATATAGTTCCAGAATACATTAAAAAAAGGTTGCTTGTGAATTATGATCCTTAGAATGTCAACATATTCAGGAGAGAAAGAGAACAAAAGTCCAGAGTAATAGAGTTCAACAAAGCACTTGGAAAAGCAACAGCTAAAAGAAGAAAAAGTAAAGAAGTTGAAACAATGTATAATTAGATCGCTTCAGTTACCTGTAACCTAAATACAAAAGACAGATCCCTTTGTTTGAGGTGTTCCTGAAAAAATCAATACACAAACATAACAATGGGCATCAATGTTTAAAAACTTAAGATATCCCTCCAACTTAATCAAATAAACCATTACAAATAAATGAAATTTTGACAACAAACAGTTCCAAAGTCTTTAGCAAGACAAGCTTTGCTAAAAGCAAGCATAAATGGTTCAAGAGCCAGATTCTAAAACATGTGTCTGTAGGCAAGGACATCAACTAAAAGCATGATACCTGTCATACATAGGGGCCATGATGAACCTCAAAGGCCCCAAGTTTATTTTATATGCTGCCTTTAATTTCCAAGAAACTGGAATACAATATCTTCCCATTCTCAAGAAATAAAAAGCATGCAAGAGTGAAGTGCCCTTAGCATGTAAGTCTCCAATTCTATATACTCGGTCAATATATAATGAAGTTGTAGATGCCAGGTAAGCAGATCCACGAGGAGATATTTTCAGAGGGTTTCTTAATAACTGATCAAATACTTTAAAGGAGAGGCAAGACATCAATCCAAGATTGACTACGAAAATAATTTGCATAATGCATAATATTGCATGAATACCTGTCCATAAAGAATTTCATTCAACTCACTCATGGATGGGGTTCTCTCCACAGCTTTAACCTAAAATCAAATCCAGGAAAAAGAAAAACCTCAGTAAAAGCTGTAAGTTATACACATGAAAATAAATAAATCTATGGACAGGCAAGTACATAATCCTACAGATGATTCACTGTACATGCACATGCACATACATTAAATACAATCAACCCAAGAATTTAAATACTAGTAAATATTGATCACTCTGGTTCATCAGGGTACCAATAGACAGTGAGTACATAATCTATGTAGATGAGCATGTTTATTTATTACACAAGTGATGTATCTTAGTCTTATCAGCTTTTATGAGAGTCAAGCCTTACAAGTTACACCTCAATCCTATCCCCACCCTGCCCTTTGCCTCTAAAGCTATTACCAAGATGGCACGAACTATGTTCTTTGCTTTCAAAATAACCATAGCAATAAGTTCAAACTACATAAAAACAAAAGTAAAAATTGAAGAAGATAGAGACAGACAGACACATGAAGATATAGTTTGAAAACGTTCATGAATTAAAAGTGAGAGCAAAAATATCTCTAAAAACCTATGACTTTTTCCTGATCTTCTTGTCAAAATAATTCCCTAATGCTAGAGGTAATTTGTGTTATGTGGATACAATATTGACGAGGATGAGGGAAGTAATAGTAAGGATATAAAAAGCATATGAATAGGAGTAAAGATAAAAGTTCATTAAGCGTATATCTAACCTCCAGGCCTCCAGGGAAGCAGAAAGAAAGAAGATCTTTGTCTTTAAGAGGCAGCTGTTTTTCTGGAGGGTAAACAAATAAGACCTGGAAAAAATTGAAGATACAGTTTCATGATATTGATACATTAGATGACAAAACTAAAAATAAAAACAGTGGTCAATGAAAGTTGTAGATTGTAGTGGTCATAGTAGTAATACTGTAATAAAAATAAAATTAGTACTGGTACTAGAGGCAGTAAGAATAACTATCACAACAATAACAATTACAATTATAATACAAATAATTAATCTCAGCAACCAGTGATCAAAACCTGAGGTTCAAGATTGGGCTCTACACGGGATTGATTCTGATAACCAAGTGCACTTCTCAATTTACCAGAGCCTTCAGACTTTCTAACAACATATTGACTTTGCAGTGCCTGAATATCACAATTAGGATGAAGTCCAACAACCACCATGCTTTCAAACAGCTTTGTTGGCTCCTTCCAAGACTTATGATCCTGAGAATTAAAGTTCAAGGGAGTGTATCAATGTGTCTGTGAACAATCTAAGGACAACTTAGTTTATGCGTTTGTGCTGAGTCAAAAAGAAAAGGTATAATATAAAGCCAAAAAAAACTGATAATGCCGTGTGACTAGAAGAAACATGTGTAGATTATGATGGTTTGAAGTTGAAAGTTCAAATAAGTATCTGATGCTAGGACCAAACTACTAAAGGAAGAACAAGAAAAAGAAGCATTAAAAATCAAAGAAAATGTAAAAGAATCCTTCAGTAACAACCAGGTTAAGTTTGTTAATAGTTATATAGTCAAAAGAGTAGAATGAGCATTCAATCAGAAGGCATTACCATATACTGCAAATGAAAGTTTGCAGCCCATTGACGCTTCTGACTTGTCAGGATTTCTGGATTGTAATTTGTATATTTAATTTCAGGAGGGCGAGAAAAGCCTTTTATCATTTTTGTAACTTGATACTGCAGCCTTTGAAGTTGACTACCACCATGATCATTTTTAGATGAATATACCACAGATGGCCTTGGAGAATTCATAGCAGCAGCGACAGCTCTAGCCACATCCTCTGTTGTCTGCATAAAAAACGAAGCACCCCAACTAGGACTACCTGACTCTTCCTCCTTTGCAATTCCAGCCATTAGTTCCTTCCTAAAAACATGGTAAATGATGACTCAGATATGTAAAATTCTCTCAGAAGCAACATCAATTCAAAGAAAGCATCGCTGGAATTTAAGCCACGACAAATCTCAAATCCATTCTAAAATCTGAATCCCCGAATAACAAGAAAGTCGATATAAATAAAGCAAACAAAAGTAGAGCATAGTGACAGCTATGAACTAGTTTAGCTAAACATCACCAGAAAAAAAAAAAAAAAAAAACTGCACCTCTCAAGAACTAATAATTTATATATGCTTAGAAAACGGCTCTTCAAGGTAGACCTTCAAATCTATCTGCTATTCATATTTCATAGCAATCCACTCAAAAAGAAAATAACTTGATATTTAGCTCTTCAAAGTGCCATTAGCAAACCGTTCTCGTTCGTAATGGTACCAACTGAATGATAGAAGCAAATCAAACAAGCTAAATAGTAAAATTAAAAAAAGGAAAAAGGAAAAACAATTTTGGCTCTAATAACTTATATTATCCGATGTCATATTCATAGTTTCTTCAAAGCCAAACACAACAGTAATTATCTTCTGTTTCATATTCTACCCTGTCTGTTACACAAACTGAAGAAACACACAGAGGGTGAAAAACCTGATACATAAACTGAATGATTTACATAAAATAGAGAAAAAAAAACTTAAAAAAATATTTAATTGAATTAAAGCACCCCCCGAGACGAAAAAATTGAAAAAAAAAATAGAGAGAGGACAAAAAAAAGAAAATTGAATCGGACAGACACACAGCTGAAATTGGAATGAAAAAAAAAAAAAGAGCAACGTAGCTCACCTCGGAATAGCGAAATAAAGGAACAATAATAGGAAAGGGAAGGGAAGAGAGATAAGGTTAGGGCGGGTATGAAAAGAGATAAAGGCTTTTAATGGAGACAGGGGAAAAGAGGGTTGGGGTTGGAAGGTGAGAGAGAAGGAGAAGTAGTATTTAAGAATTAAGATAGATATTAATTCAACAAATTCTTCAGGTAGTTTTTTCTGGGAGGGAAATATTAAAGAAAGTCATTTATGATGGAATTGGAAATGGTCCGTTGAATTGGAAACAAAGAGAAAGGAGAAAAAGAAGAAGAAAGATTTGGAGTAGCAGTAAATTAGGGTAAAATAAAATGAATGAATGTGGTGGTGGTAGTGGTGAGAGTGGTAGAAAAGAAGTAGAATAGAACCCTCGTGCGCGTCGAAACGAAAGGAAAGGATTATTGTACTGTTAGGGGACGGGGAGGAAAATCAGCTTCTTCGGCTTTGCAATCCGCGTTTTGTTTGGATCATTGGATGCTGCCGACTCGCCCTCGTCCCCTTCACAAAATCACACTTCTTCAAGATTCTCTGCTATATTGCATATCTTTTTCTTTTTCTTTAAAGTCACTTAATATACTAACTTTTTATTTAATCGATCTGGTTAACAGGACGTGCTTGTTTCAGTTTATTAAAAGATATTTTTTTGTTTAATTATAAAATAATTATTATTTTATCATGAGAAAAACTCTTCCAAACATATAAGAGGTGTTAGTTTTTTACTTAAAAAATGTTTATGATAAACATGTGTTATTCTAGTTTTTTAATAACAACAAGTATACTATGAATCAAACTATTTTGATAGGATACCAACTAGATTAAAAAAGCTTTATTTTCTTTTTAAATATTTATAACTAGTATTTAACCATTCATATAATACGTAAGGTTATATTATTAATTATTTTATTAATCATTTTATTGATATTTTAACCATGTTCAAGAAATGATCGGGTCTATTTGGTTTACAGTTGGATGTAATTGATTTTGATATATTTATAGAATTAATGTTATGAAATGAATGATACACGATTTATAAATCACATTGGAGGGAAGTGATATGAAATCAATTTAACATAATTTATTCTGATTGTTTTCAACTCAGAACCAAACAGGCACTAAGTATAAAACATGATTTGTATAATACTTCATTATGATATGGGATAAAGATTCAAGTAACAATTGTAGCTGATGAATGAGAAACTCGTTATAATTGTTGTGAGTTCTGGTTAAGATGATGAGGAATTATTGATGATAGTGCAAAGAACTTCAATACTTAGATTAGCAAGGTCGCGTCCGAGTTTAGGTTTGGCCGAGCGCATAAAGGTTGAGCTGGTAATTCAGGCTACCTGAGCCGGCTCGATGCGAGTAGCGTGCTTTATTGGGCTGGGCTAAAAATCTCGAGAGTTTTTTCTGACTTCTAAAATATGTGCTCAAGCCTTACATTTTTGCATACTTTTTGCGGATAACACGATTTTTTGTGGGTTTTTGCGAATAGCAGACTTTATCGGGCTGAGCTAAAAAAACCCGGGAGTCATTCGGACTAATAAAATAAGTGTCCGAGCCATACGTTTTTGTTGGCTTTTATGGGTCGGTTGGTCGGGCTATCCCATTTTGACGGCTCTACATAAAGGCAACAACAAAATTTATTGATGAAGTATTTTCAACTCATGTTCAAAGAAACTAATGTAGTTACAAAATGCTTAACTAAGCACGACACGACATGAACTCGTGTGGTGCCTTCAAACTCCATGAATCTCTTTATTCCCACCATTGCAACTCTCCATTTTGTTTTTTTAATTTTCGAACTCTATTTTTAAGGGAGTTGAATATTTGTTTTCTATTGGCCTATTAGGTCTTATAACTCACCCATAAAAAGAGTAGGGGATTTATCCTTTTATTGGAGTTTGTCCCCTTATATAATAGTAAAGTTAATTAATTGTATTGTATAAAACTCTTCTATCTCATTGGAATAGGATTATCAATTACTAGTGAGCTGATTGTGGTTAATTTGTGATATCTAGTAACTAGATTAGAGATATTTTTTCACTTGAGTTATCCAAGATATCAACACAAAACAGAAGGATAAGAAGAAATTCAAAACACATGATGACTCTGAATATTGAGAAATTCAAGTTACTTTTTTGTATTAATGAGGCCAAAACAGTCAAAGAATAACTACTGAGTTATATTATGAGGAAAAAGAATTCCCACCAAGTCCTGCCAAATAAGACGAATACATCCAAGGGAGGGGAAGCTGAACCTAAGGGGATCCTATGCGCATAGTTTGCCAGCCAATCTGCTACTCCATTGTCCTCATGGAAAGTGTGTGAAACTATAACTTGACAGTTTCCCCTTCTCAACCTAGCAATCTCATCGGGCATGGTGCCATGTCTATGAGATGCAGGAGCTCCTTCATTGATGAGCTGAACGGATACCCTGGAATCACTCTCAATCCACATCTTACTAACACCCATATCCTTGGCTATCTCCACCGTTGTGAGAATTGTCTAGAGCTCAGCTGCTGAATACAGTCCCAACTTTTAAATTGTACGCGAAAGCATAAGACCAACCTCCTAAAGAGTTACGAAACACACAACCACATTAATCGAAATTCAAACGTTTATTGTTATGAAAAAATTCTAATTTTTATATTTTTTAAATAAAATACTATATGGATTAATGTGTAAGCTTGGTTAAATTGTATTTGAATGTGAGAGTTCCATTGACGTTAAGTTCAAGAAAATTTTAGCCACTAATGTAATGCATGAGATAACATTCTTATTTTATCTTTAATTACTTATAATATAACTAAAAATAATAATCAAATATAAAAGATGACATGTTTAAATTAAAAAAAAATCTAAGTGATAAGGAGATTTCCATATCTATGAAAATTAACAACATATATTTCTCAATCAACATGTTTTATCTTTTTTTACCAAAAAAAAAAACATGTTTTATCTTTTAAAAATTAAATAAAAAATTCAAGGAATAAAGAAAAGGCTCAAACTTTTACAATAATAAAAAATCATAGCTTATTAATTGATTACTTTATTGTAATTTAAAACAATGTAGGAAGGCCACATGAATATCATTGGATAAAGAGAATTTTAAAAATTTATAATGACAAGTAACTTTCCAATTTTTAATTAATTTTAAAATAAAATAAAAACACATGAGCTAACATGGAAGTTCCATTAGTTCAAAAGTGGAGGAAGTGTGGACTCAAAAGCTATGAGAAAGTACTCAAATTTAATAAAGTAAATTAGTATAATATACAATCATATATGTTATTATAATTCTAATTATATATATATATATATATATTATAAATGAAACTATTTTTAAGAATATGATATCATACAATTTTGATTAAAAAAAAAACCTAAGCCACTAGGATTGAGTTAGTGGTGATGACAGATCTTACATTAAAACTTTATTTTACTTTTCAAATTATTAATTTATTATAATTATAGATCAAAGAAGAAAGAAATGTGAATAATGTTAGATGAGTCATGATAGTTGTACAATATGTACGGTATAGAACAAAGAGAGGTAGAAAGAATAGAGAGAAAAAAGAAGAAATGAGGGATGTGAGAGAAAAATGTGTTGTATAAAGTGTTATATATTTTTTGTTATATGAATTTTTTATCTCATGTTAGATAAGGGAGAAATTTATATTTTATAATAAAAAAAGTTTTCTAAATTTTTATAATTTTTTAAAAAGAATGATATAAAGAAAAAAAAAGATAAAAATGGAAAGTAATTATAAAAGAAACCAGGCGTTTAAAAAAGGAGTACACTCAGTACTCCCTTACCCATTGTGTGGTTAGAATTTTTTGGTTTAATTTAAAATAAATTTTAAATTAGGTAATACTCCCTTACCCATTGTGTGGTTAGAATTTTTTGTTTTAATTTAAAATAAATTTTAAATTAGGGAAAACTTATCATGCATGGATAAGTGTCAAAATTTTAATGGAGGGAATAGCTACAGTAAGCAAAATTTCCTAAAAAAATTACTATACAATAATAAAATTAATTAATTAACTAATGAGTGAGGTAGCAATAATATTTCCTATTTTCAGTGAAACTCACCGGCCAGCACACACCTTCCCCTTCCAACAAGTTCCTCAAATCCATCCTCATCCGAATCAAAGGATATTCTTTCTCCAACTGCATCCTCCACAGTGCAAGCCTGAAAGCAACTGCACCACCCTTCCGTTAGTATCATCCTACACTCATTATGTTATGTGTCAAACTTAAAACTATGTCCGTAAATTTTTTATGGATGAAATTGAGACCCTCTGATTTTTTGTTCAATATAGTATGTTCGTTTGTTTTACAGTTCAATCTGGTCAAACTCAAATTTAAATATTCAACATAATTAGTTTTAGTGTTGGAAACCTGAATTATTCACATTTTAACTTTAAACTAAATATGTTTATACTATACTACCGATCAGGTGGATCAACTGGTAAAGGGCTTTTTCAGCTTGACTAATGGTAATTTGAGTCTTGAATATGTAACTGTGTTAAATATTTGAACGGAGAATTTTGCCACCCATATAAAAATCTTACCCATATCGAACAAGACCGTCTCTAATAAAATATACTTGTGTTCTTGCACCTAACAAATATGTTTATACTCTAGCATAATATATATAGATGGCAAAAACGATTGCCTAGCAGCAAAAATTGCACCTAAGCTTTACAAGGGACGTACTTAAATTCTTAACAATTTATCACTGGATATTTTTTTGGTATATACTACAGGTATCCCCTGTTATCAGGAGTAATCTTGTTAGGCGTTTAGTTACAGTTAAGGCTCTTCAGCCCCTTCCATTGTGTTTAGTGGGATCAAATTCATGAGCTCTTCCCACAATCTCAGTCTGTCAGCCAACTGAGCCACAACTCTTTTGATAATTTTATCACTGGATATACCAGTGTCCTATTGTCAATATTTATCAATCAGAGTAATTAATTGAATGATAATATTGTCGTTACGTATACCTGTGGTAATGGCCAGTAAGAGGCCGTTTCTTTGGTTTGAATGCACGCACTTAAACGAAGATGCCATTTGCGTCCAATTTGAAAAGGCCAAAGCCCTATTTGTTCAATTAATTATTCAATGATCATAATCCCAATTTGTAAATTTAAAGAAAAAAAAATCGTCACCAATACTAAAATGAAAATCAAAGGTGGGTCAACGGAAGATTTGTTGTGATGCATGATATAAAAAACTACCACCAGATCTGGTCTCGTGGTCAAACATTGATAATTTAACAAAGAAAAGTCTCGTTTTCTTCTCCTTTTTATTTATTTAATTAATCTATCATTGAAAAAATGTTTTTGGACCAGCATCAATTCTACCTGGTTCCGAAATCCGAATCAATGAGATGCTGAAAATGCATATATTGATACATAACTATTAATTGAGTTAATTACAAAGATAAAAATTTAGTGTGTGTTTGATTTGTCCCAAAATCATATTTTAACATCAATCTGTGTGTTACTTATGGTGTGTTTGGTTTACACTAGATTCACATTTTAAACGTGAATCCGAGCATAAATTACTCTCAATGTGCATTTGATTTACCTCAAAATCACGTTTTAAACGTGAATCCGAATAAAACTTATGTTCAAATCCACGTTTGAACCAAATACACCATAGTGTTTATCCGGATCCAAATTTAAAATATGGTTTCGGGGTAAATTAAACACACACTTAAAATAACATTAACCCAAATTGAGGTTTGAAACGTGATTTTATGGTAAATCAAAGACAATATTTATGATTTTTCTCATTTCGTTATAAATTGGCTCACAAAGGAAATTGGGGTTTGCAACAAAAAGAGACTATCATCATTGGCTCAACTGGGATTGTTCGGATTTGGATCTTGAAGGCAGGCCTTTACATGATATATGCGGAAGTAACATTATGAACCCTCTGCAAATGTCCAGATTTTAATGGATAATAACCTATTTTTCCGGAATTTTTTTAATTACTCAATCAAAAATGAAATAAAGAAAAAAATATATGAGTGATGACGTAAGATGAGTATGATGAGAATGGCCAAGCTTGTTTCTACTCGTGGTGTTTATGGTGGCCCACAGGGCGTTTATCTTCTTGCCAAACTGATGCTGACATGATTGCATGAACAGATCAGCAGACAGACATGTATGTTAGGAGAAGCCTCACTTTCCCTCGTACTATTAATTAGTTTGTTACTTTGTTCTGTTATGTAATGGATGCTTCAGAATCTTAGGCATAGATATATTAGATATATAGTATATAAAAATGCATACCCTGTGCTTTAATTAATGTTAAGAAGTTTTCTGTTTTAGCCAAGTGAACCAAACGGATGCTGTCTTCCGTCCCATATATAAAATATTAAGAAAGCTAATCTTAAATTAATGAGTTTGGTCACTCTTATCTAATTTTATTCTTATCGCTCACATCCACCAGTAGTTTTTATCGCAAAATTGTATAAATAAACGAGTTTATTGAGAATCAAATGAGAATTATTTAAGAATGGTCTTATCACTTGTGGTTGACTTTAATATTTAAGAAATTGAAACTGAATCTGCAAATTTATTTCCACATAAAGTATAAAAATTATAGTTAAGTACTAAGTTTAAAGACTTAAAAAGCACTTTTCTCCCTCCTATTTTATTGTTTTTTTATTTTGGACCCTCTATTATTCTTTTCGCGATTTTGGTCCATCGAATCAATATTACCATGAAAATACTTCTAATCGCTAAGAATGATAGATAAAAGTTCCTTACATTAATTCATATGTATAATTTCTTTTGTTTTATTTTATTATCTTTCATTATTAACAGTGACATAACATCATTAAAATTTCAAAATTTCTTTGCACTCCTACCATCAATAGCAATATGCATAATGAAACTACTATATATAAAGAGTGAGAATTCTTCCTATTTCGATTTAGGTTTTATTATCCTCATCACTTTCCACTTACTCCATCTTTCTAATCATCCAAGAGTTCCCAAATTCAAATGAAATTTTATCACTTTACAAGACGATGTATTTATAAGGTTTTTATTACCAATATCATTTTAGATGTTTTTTTTTATTCTCACAATACGTCACATGACTATTCATTTGATTAATTAAAACATTATTTAAAAGGCATTAATTAAAACATTCAAACATTAATTTAACTAAAAACATAAAAAAAATTCATATCACATATTAATCAACACTGTTGTAAAAAAAAGAGGCACATTAGCAAAATCCATTAATTATTGGATGAGAAATTAACGGTGGGATCAAAATTGTATAATTAAAAAAACTGAAGAGGACCAAAATCACACAAAAAAAATACTATATATGGAGACTAAAATCACGAAATCACCAAAATAGGGAAACCAAAATCGCGAAAAATTAATACAAGGACCAAAATTACGAAAGCATTAAACTAAGGGACCAAAAGTACATTTATTAGACACATGGTAGCCAACATAGTTACATTTTTGTCACAGAATGATAATTTTATATTTATAAAAAAGTTATTGACACTTTTTTTTACCCAAAATATTTAAATATAATCAATTAATTTTACATGAAATAATTATCTCCTGATTTTTAAATATTACTAAAATAATAGTTTAAAAATTAACATTAATTAAATAAATTTTAATCTACAAAAATGATATTGAATAATAATTATTATATCGTATGCATGTTGCCTTATGGGCCTTGGGGTACTTAGGTCATTTTCGTTTACACTTAGATGAAATTTATTTTAAAATTAATGACTGAAAATAAATTGTGTGCACGAGTTACGAAATACATTGAATATAATTGATTTGAGTAAACTAGCATATCGACCCCTAACCTTTAAAGCATCATGCACTTTAGTCGTTGACTTTTAACAAATCGGTTTTTATCCATAATGTTACTTTTTATCCAACATTTTAATTAGTCCAAAATCCTAACTTCTGTTAAGTTAGTGTTGATTTGTCACATTAAATGACACGTGAGCTACCTAATATGACAAAAAATATCGTCGTTTTTTTCTCTTTTTTTAAATGTGCGTGAGACACATAATCCTAACCGTCATTCTTCTTCATTCATCTTCTCCAACACTGTTTTTTAAGTGACTGGTGTCTCACATTTAAAAATGGATAAAATGATATTATTTTTTTGTGCTATTAGGTAACATATGTGTCAATTAAGATGACATATCAACATCAACTTAAATGAAGTTTAGAATTTTGACTAAAATGTTAGATGAAAGTAATGTGATTAAAAGAAAGTTTGTTAAAAGTCATGAAACTAAAATGCATAATCCCTGTAAATCAAGGTCCAATATGTTAGTTTACTCGAATTGATTTGAAATGAATTTCGAGCGTGCCTGAATGTGTTTCACACTACACTACTCAAACAAACAAACATTTAATTTAAAAGACAATTGAAACTTAGAGACTGTTTGGTAAGCCATTTCAGCTAGCTGAAAAGCTGAAATTAGTAGCTGAAACCATTTCAGCTGTGTTTGGTAAGGTAGTTTTTTTTTGGTAGCTGCTAGCTTTTCTTGAAAAGGTACTTGAGGTATCTATTTTATAAAAGCTCCAATTTTCAGCTACTAGCTGAAAAATAATTACAAATTTATCTCTCAACCACCCTCACTTATCATTATTTAATAATTAATAATGTCCTTGTATGTCATTTTACCATTTCCAGCTAATTTTACCAAACACATTCAATCGAATCAACTAACTTTTCAGCTTTCAGCTAACTTTAAGTTTTTAACTACGTACCTTTTAGGGGTGTTCGCGGTTTAGTTTGGATCGGTTTTGAGGCAAAAAATCATCCGATCCCATCATTGCGGTTTTGTCATTTCATCATCGGATCAGTTTTGATATTTTTTCAAATCCGATCCAATTTAAATTGGATTGGATTGGATCGATTTTCGATTTTTTAAAGCGACAATAAATATTTGATAAAATTGATAAAATAATAAAGTAATAGTAAACGTTTTCTTATTAGAACTTATATTTATTAAAATTAATATAAATTTATATAAAAAGAATGACATGAGCCATGAAAACTAATTTAAAATTTTATATTGATATATTTTTAGAAATATTAACATGATATCAGTTTCATAAAAAATATAATAGTATAAGTATTTTTATCAATACATATATATACAAGTATAAATATATGATTATTTTATAAGTAATAATATATTATATATAAGTTCTGTTTGGATTGAATTGAATTTGTTTTCAACATAGGATCCGAAAACCAATCCAATCCAATAAAAAATTTCGGTTTTTTGCGGTTTGTGGTTTTTTGGATTTCGGTTTGATTCGGTTTTCGGTTTTTTCGGTTCGATTTTTGTGGTTTGTATTGGATTGGATTGGATATGAACACTCCGAGTACCTTTTAAACTTTCAGCTAATTTTACCAAACACACTCCTAATAAATCAGGGGTGAATATGTAAAGTGATCAAAGATAGTAACTTAAATGACAATCTCCAAACTCTTGAATTAATAAGTTAACCCCTTGAAAATTGAAATGGAAGTCATCTCATCTTTACGATCTTTGTGACTTTTTGAAGATTTTATAAATTACAAATCATATACAGACTCATTTAAAAGATAAAAAGTCAAAGTAATTAAAATTTGTACCATACAGCATTGAGATTGGAATTGGAGAGTGTAGAATGTAGATGATATATGCTGGGAACAATTCTGCTGTAGTGGTTGACGCCAGAGCCGTTATGAGTCAAAATTTTACGGTGGATTCTCTGAACAATTGCATTGCACTGGTAGTAGTGCATTTGACAAAATACAACACACTCTCCTTTTTATCTTTATTTATTTTTCTTTCGTTTCAATTAATCTTTCCTTACTCTTTAATTGTTATATTATGCTGATGTTTCTGTTAACATAAACACAATTATACGTAGGATTGGAACCATAAGTTTATGTTCCCGATTATATTATGCCATATAAAAATTACTCCTTCCGGTAATATTTATAAAATAACATTTGAGTCTTTTCATGGTTCTGTTTATAAGATAAAGTACATAAATTTTGAAGTATTTATTATTTTTTTTCATATTTACCCTTATTGACCATTAAAGATTTTAAAGTGACATAATTACTATTATAGTGGAGTTTAATTTTAAATAGAGAGAAACTTGTATGTATAATTTTATATAATAATTTCTTAAAAATTAACGTATTAGTTATTTTTTTTAATATGTATTTTTTTTTCCGGACTCGTGGCTTGATGTATGCTTGCTTGAGACGAGGAATATATATTGGCACTTTAAGTTCTAAGGAAGTATCGTAAACATTTTGTTTACGTCTCGGAACACGGCATTTGGAGATAAGAACGCCTTTACGGGACAAAAACTACACAAGAAATTAAATCATGTCTGGAAATGTGAAGTTATAAAGGCACGTCATGTGGTGGGTTTTTTTATCTAGTAAATCTAATAAATCTAAATATTTGCGGACCTCGTTCATGTACCTGTAACGGTGTGTTTTAATATAAATCTCATCTGTTTAAATTTGATGCAATATATACTCATTAATGTGTTTAAGAAAAATGTGTTCTAGTTTAATTTTGATTCGTTGAAAACTTTTATTAAAGGGCATCATATTATGATAGTTGATGGAAAATTTTAAACTAAATGTAAAAAAAAAAATCTAATTAGGAGTGTTAACCCACCCATAATGATGTCCTTATATGTCATTTTATCATTTTCAGCTAGTTTTACTAAACACATTCAATCAAATCAACTAGCTTTTCAACTTTCAGCTAGTTTTTCAGATTTCAACTACCTTTTCAGCTAGTTTTACCAAACACACTCTTAATCTATTATTTTTTACACTTAGTTCAGGAGTATTCAACTCACCAACCCGTTTAACTAGAGTTGTTTTAACCCTTTTTTACTTAGTCGACTATTTTAATCCGTTCAAACTCGGGTTGACGATGGGTGGAGCGGGTTAGTCATCTTAACTTATTATAGATAATGTTGATTTATTTCGTATAATTTATTAATTTGCTAAATTAATAGACTTTAATATATTTGTTATTATGGATGATATTATTTATTTGTTCGTTTTTTTTAATTTATTAAGCTTTTTAGATTTTATTTTTTACATTTTTTTTTGTTTTTGTGCCAATCCATTCTCATTCCATCTATATTTTTCTATGTTATAGAGATTAGTCGGTTTAGCTCGTTCATTATTAGTGGGTTGGGTTAAAATTTTCAATAATGGTCAATTCATTTCTTATATGGTTTTTGAATGATTAATAGGGACAAGTTACCCATGTTGTCACGCTTAAATCTTAAGCTTTGTTTTGATTGAAAATCCAAGGAAACGATTTCAAATATAAAAATTTCCTTACAACACACTATTAAATTTTTATCATATATAATGCAATTATGTGCTGTATAAACAAATTTTATACTATTTAGTGTGTGCAATCCATTCGAATTTTCTTTAGGCCCAAGACATGATATTTTGGCCCAATTAGACAACCATCAAGCATGAAAAAGTCAGTCAGCGACCTATCATGCTTGGGGGTTGTACTCCATTCAAATTTCTATTAGGCCCAAGACATGATATTTTGGCCCAATTAAACCCTCAAGTATGGTTGGGTCCATTATCTAGAAGCTTATCCAATGTATCTTACGAATTCAAAACTAACTACCTCATTCTTTTAACCCTCTAGAAAGATAATAAATCAAGAAATCCCCTAAGAAAAAGTAAGGATAAAAACTAACCGATAAAATAGGAGAAATAGATAAGAATGTAGAGGTTATAAAATGGTCTCAAGAGGTGGAAGAAAATATGTTTGACTAGAAAAGAGAAAATCCTAGTAATATCCAAGGATCTACCTTTAAAATCTTAGGCCATCGGGATTCTTTGGATGGACAGTATGACTTAATTCTCTTTTTTAAAGCTATATTCTCTTTTTTTTAGCTTAATTTGTTGCCTTTATTTTTATAGCAATAAGATAATTTCTTAATTAATTTTTTTTCTTTTGAGCTCTATTTACTTTAACACATAATTTACAAGTTCTACTAGTTATGAAATAAGACTTTAAGCTTATATTAATAATCATGAGTTAAGGATGGGAATTAAACTTTAAGAAATTGTTTTTTTTTTCACTTGAACTCTTCAAATCATAAAATGAGTTAACTAATTTGAAGTCAGTGAAATGTAGGTTGGTATTGAAATCTAGATATTTTGTTTCAAAATTATGGATAATAATGGTTAAGATGTTATAATAATATTGTTTCAATATCATATTTAAAAAATTCTCATGCTCGCGTAGATAATAAATTTATAATCTATACATTTATCTATATACCTGATCCATGAAACCCGACCCATGTCATAATTAGGTTCAAGCTAAGGTAATCCAACTCGATTCGGATTACCTGCTTCTTTTTTATGTATATGATGTTTTCCAATGAAAGAATATATGCATGTCTTTTTTTTTTTTTACATCACTCTGATAATTGTTATAAATTTCTAGGCTAATGTTGGAATAGTATGACATTTTTTATTTGAAATACGCATAATTTTTTTTATAAAATTAATTTATCACATCAATATAGTGTATACCTAATGGATTTAAACGAACATTTTAATTGATCAATATCAAATATGTATTTATGTTAGTTATATGATGTATAAATATAAAAAATGATATTTTGATTAATGATTTTTCCAAACTTGAATTGGGGACAAATAAACAAACAATTAAAATATTGGGTTAATCTAAACAAGATGAAAGTTGGATACCATTTTAGAAAAACGGACAGAATTCTAGCTTTTATAACTGAGTCCTTTATAGCTTGTGAGTTGTGACCAACAACAATCAACTCATACCGAATCAGATAACTTGTTTTGTCAACTCTAATACTCAAGCACATGCTCATTTAGTTGATACAAACCTTATCCATCGTTTGATATTTTCTACCACACATTAGATCTATCAATCCATTATTAAACCTATTCAAAGTTTTGGTGTTGTGTGTTCTTTTAATTTCTACATGAAATAAATCAAAAATAAAATTTATTTTAAAATAAAACCTTATTGAAATTGTCTAATTGATTCTCTAAAATTATTAAAAAAATATATAAAATGATAATAAGATACTTTTTATTACATAATTATCCACATTTATTACAATAAAAAACTTTAGAAGACTTCTCGACCGTGACACTTTGTAGTTACACTCACTTTTTTTTTAACTAAAAACTTCAGACAAAAAAACTATAACAGAACATAGAAGACTCCGCAACGACGCACCATCTCCCCCTTGGAGGGCTCCTTCCCTCAATTGTGGGGGGTTTCTCCACCCAGTTAAGGTGAGTTATCCCCTCTGGTTAGTGAGAGCATTTTTCCCTCTATTTTGTTTTTTCACTGCCACTTTTCTCACCCATTCCATCCTCGCCGACCTCTTTTTACTTTTCGCTGACCTCCTCTATCTCCATCGTCTATCATCTCCTTCAATCTCCCATTTTCCCTTCCCCCTCTCCCCCTCAACTCTGGTCGGTTTCACCGCTCCTCTTTGACACATTTCTGGAAATGCCCTTAATAATAGATGGAGTTAATGTAATGGCATCAACAGAGCCGACTAGGCCAAAAAAAATAGAAGAAAAGTTGTGAAGATGGAAAAAAATGAAAGATCCAATTTTTCACTTAGTTGTTATTATATTGGTCTGGTGACAAGGTTTGGCACGGAAGCTACGGTTTTTTTTTTTTTTTGTATTTGTTGGTATTGTTATGTATTTGAGCGAGCCTACTAGGTTAAGTGTCTCTTTGTTTCCCAATTAGGCACAGTGCATAATCAATTACATAAAATTGATTTTAAATCATCTTCGTCCAACGTGTTTCGTAAAGCATGCATCACTCATTTATAACCATTGATTGTAGAATCAACTAAACTAGCATTAAGCAGTGTATATATTTTGGTGAAACATTGCAGAATCGCCCTTTGAGATTTTGTTTCCATTTATCTTTGTAAGAGCATGTTTGGTTTAACATCACGTTTTCAAATAGTTGCATTGCAAAATCCAAATTTAAGTTTGACCAATTTCACGGTCAAACCAAACACACATTAAGCTTTATTTGGCTTAAATCCAAATATTTGAAAAAAAAAAACTCGCGTTTTTAACTAAAATTGGTATGACGAATTCCTATTCGATTTCCAATATTGGCTTCAACATCTACCTTAGTCTCTTCTTCCACGGTCAAATGAGGCGTCCTATGGTGGGAGTTAAGCACACTAGGTATTATAAAGGTAGGTTGTTGACTAGAGTGATTTTCTCAAGTTCCGAAAGTAAAAAAGCGGTTTTTTAAAAAATAAATAGTATTTTCAAGTTGCAACATCGTGTATAAAATTAACTTTTTTACGGTAACATTTTTTCTGGTTAAAATTTTAATAAGTAATTTGTATAAAGAATTACCATTAAATCTCTGAAAAAATATTGAATCGGTTAACTTAATATCTGAAAGAAGTAAATTACTTTTTTAATCATTGAAAGATGAAAATATTAATTAATTTATTTTTAGTGATTAAATTAATATTAAAATGATATATTAATTAATACTTTCATTTTTTTAGAAGCTAATTAAAGTGCTTATGTTCATTTTTAACTAAAATAACCAACTATATATCATCCAGGGATTGAAATTATGTTTTACTCATTAATTACATATGATAATATGAAATAAAATTATACAAGATAATAGGTGACAAATTAAAATCATCGTTGAAAAAAAATTATTTTTGATCCATTATTAATATAAAATACTTTTATACACAACTATCTAATAGTTTAACTGTTTAAGCACATAGTTTAAAAACTTTGACTACGGACGAAAAAAGTAAAACTACTTAAAAAATTAAACTTGAACTCTATTAGATGATATATAGAGTAAATACATTTGCATTAAAACAAAAGTATTATTATTTGAAAAATTAAACTTGATTCACTATTAATGTAAATCACCAAGGTTGACACCTCTAACTATATATACCGTACGTCAATCAGCAGTTCTGATAGTCTTTTTCTTTTTCATTTTATCTTTGTTTTATTTTGTGATATTTATAAACTATTGTATTAATTAGAGCTGCCTAATTTCCCTATAATTCCGAACAAAATAAAAAGAGACACTGATGACAATCATATGACACATGCTGCCGTTTTAATGTTAATTTTTTTTATAAAGAGTATATGTTGTGTTAGGCACACTGCGTTGAAAAATGGCATGAAACCATAACTACTTTATAGGACATGCGGTCCATTGAATAATTATGAATGTATCTCCTTTTTAAGGGCTCCATAATAGAAACCGAGTAAAAAATCAGTTTTGTTTGATTTATCACTATCATATAGCCATGCGTCCGCTTGGCCATTCCTATGAACGTGGATTTGTGGTCCACATTGACAAAAGTTAGATTCCTTTAGGCCTAATGATGCATCTTAGTGCTATAGACACTAAATGAACTTTATTACTTGTTGCTTCGATGAGTATCAAAATCAAGATAACTAACTGCACAAGATGTTGAAACCACCATACATCACAAACTTTATTAGTTACACTTTAGAAAAAAATTCAGTTGTTAATTTCTTTTTCTTATAAGTGATAAAAATATTAGAGTTTGCCTCTTGAAGCAAAACTTTTTGCCACAAAATTAAGAAATCATAACTTATTTCCTAATGTTTTCAAAACCATATCAATCACCTACTAAAGTGCTAAAGAAAGATGTTTGAAGTATTGAGGTTTAACCTATATTAAATTGGGTGTTGACCCATAGAGAAGCATTTTGATCGATCCTTGTGGATTAATCTATATATCTAAATTAAAGTTATCCAAGTTAAATCTCTACTTCAAAAGATAAACCAGAGAAAAAAGGAGGATGCATATTGACCGTAGTCAAAACTAAAAACACATTGAGCAATATCACTATGTGGTAGAATGTTTTCATTATGGGTTGATTTTCCTCAAAAAAGAAAGTCTCTTACGGTAGATACTAAATTAAAACCCCAATCTGGGTGATCATCTCTTGTAAGAAAATGAGAAAATAAAGGACATTCATGTTTTGAAAGGATAGGGTTTTTAGCCATTAAAACCAAGGTCTTGGTGTTGAATTGGGGTTGTTTTAGTAGTCACAAGACGAAGGTATATATGGGTTCAAAATGATAATATTGAATTAGTTTGAATAAATTTCTATGTAAGCACTTATAGGGAAAAAAACATAAAATTAATCAATAAAATAAAATGAGTCAACTTCTTTCCTAAGTTAAAATTAATTCTTGTAATTTAATTTTTATTTTTAAAAACTCTCATCTAACTTCCCTATAAACACTTAAAAACTTATAAGGATTTTTCTTATACGTGTAAATTCAAGTACTAATTTAAGGTGAAAAATTCCTATAAATTAGAAACTAATTCAAATTGGGCCATTATTAACATTCGGTTAATTTTGATATTGTGACAACATAGAAAATAAGGAGCGGGTAAGGTGGGTATTAAACTTTCTTTTAAGGATCGATGTTCTTATTTGATATTGCTTCGTTCGGTCGAATGGCATAATTTCAAGCTTTTCTATCTTAAAAATGGTGGGACTCGATTTTTGAAGCATATATTGAGTAGAAATCTAAAGGCTTATGAGCTTTAGATTCTATTAAGTTGTAAGTAGGGACGCCGAAGCTTGATTTTCCTCATGATGAATTTCTTGAAAACCAAAAATCCTGTAGTTAGGGGGTTAAATCTAATCTCCTTACCCATATTGTTTAATTCATCTTTAAGTAAACATTTTAAAGCCTTGTCACTTGAAGATCTTAATTGTCATGTAGTCATCTTATTTATGCACGGATCTTATACTTAAATTCATAAAATCTAGCTAGTGCCTAAGTTCCTATTTCTCAAGGCTACAGTTATAGTTAGAGGCTTAATGGCTGAATTTAGAATAAAAATCTATCATTTTATTGATGGATAATACCGTTAATATATAACGAAAAAGAAACTTTGTTAATAATGTATCCAACAACTTTGATGGAAGTACTAATCAAATCAAATCAAAATATTAAATATATATATATATATGGATGGAGCAGAACGTTAGCAATTGTTGGTGGCATGGCCGTTAGTGTGTCCATCGGCAATGTTATGTTACTATCACTAAACTTTGTATTCGTCAATGCTGAATATTCTAATGGTATTTAGCGAGGGTCTTATATATTTGGTAAGTTCGTTCCAATCCAACTAATATTATACTCAGCACCTGTCATGAATTTCTCGCTATTTAGTATATTTAATTTTTCTTTGTTTTTATTTTTCAATTTAAATAGTATTTAAAACAACTACCAATTGGAGTTGGACTTTTTTTTTTGACAACGATTAGGGCTTTTTTGTCAAACAAGCTTTGATTTTTTTTTTTTTTGTAAAAAGAGCACTTCATTAATGAAATCAATTACAATTTGTGCGGCCCAAAGAGACAAACAGCATCAACAAGTACAAAATTAGGGCTTTGATTGTATTAATGCAACTTGCATATGATTTTCATTTGGTCTATTCTAGCTAGAAGCCTGTGTGATAACTAAATGGATTGGACGTGTGCAAAATTATGAAGATTGGGCTGGCCTCCTATTCGCTTGGCCATTACTTTTACCCACCGGGTTTTTTTGTTATTCCCACTCCTTTTTTTGAAAATTTATAAAACCCAAAGTTGTCATTCACTTAATTTGCTGGATAAGGTCGTCTGGGAATAGTTCCCGAACAACTGTGTCCGTAAGTCATTTTTTATAAAAAAAAATGACTTACAGATTATTCGGGATTTGTTACAGATACATGTGTTCGTAAGCCAAAAAAGTGGCTTACAGACATAGTTGTTCGAGAGTTCCCGGACAACCTTATCCATAAGCCATCTCTTATCCCACTTCAAAATCCTCTTTCACCTTCACAAATTCGACCTAATCATCTACCTCTTCTCCCAATTTTTAAAACTAATTTACTTGATAAAATTATCTAATGATAAAATGCTTTAATGGTGCACCAACATGAAAAATGGAGTATAGTTTACCATTACAAAATAGCTATTTAAATTCATAACTATTTTTTTTAGTTAATTCATAACTATTTCATTGCTAAATAACTTAGAATTAAGATAACATGATTTACTAATTTAGCTATTGTTTAGCTATAAAGATTCATAGCTAATTTTTGTAGTTATTGACATCAAATCGATAACTATCCATAGTTATATACTAGTGTATATTATATGCAATTAAAATTTAAATAATAAAAAATATCTTGATGATAATTTGTTCCACATATTTTCTTTCAACATTTATTTATATTTTTATTCTCTTTATATCGATTATATTATGTTACCATGCAACATAGAATACAACTCTAAGTATAATAATATAATAAGAAATTAAGATAATTCTTATTTATATCTATATTTCTTGTCACAAAATTTGAAAGAAAAAAATAATCAATCAATAAAAGTTAGGACATTGATATATAAACACTCCGTAATTTTCACACCCGCTTGATATCTCTCATTTTTTTTCTCTTTTTTTCCGTCACATCATATCACCTATCATGATATCACCTCTAACCTCGCTCCCTAGCTATTTATGTGTGTAAGCACAACCAGTATGGGCTAGAATAAACTTGAATACACTAATTAGTGCCCACAATAATTGATACGGTTTTTGTTGCTTGCATCCATGTAAATCTCGTGTTGTCATTCTACCAACGAAACCACAAATTTAAAATAACACAAATCAAAATGTTATAATTATAATTATAGTAAAATAAACACCCAAATTTTTTCTTATCTTCTATGTATTGTTTAACATTCATACCAATCACTTTTTTTATTTATACTTTGTTTTGGTTGAAAAAAATTAAAAATGTTAAGTAAAGAGAAAATAAAGGAACATTAAATTTGTTCTTATGAGAAATTTTTATCAATTCACATTTGAAAAAATGGGTAAGAGATAAAAAGTATGCATAGAATGATAAATTTACTTAATCACACATTTACTTACCACTTTAAAAGGATGAAAAAGTTATTTAACATGAACAATTTTCTTTCTTCTCATTATTTTTTTCAAGAGGAAAGTCTCCATTAAAAAAAGTATATTTATTTTAAATTTCTACTTATTTTCTATACTCTCATTCTCTCTCCGCATGTAAATAAACTATTAATAAATAAATCATCCAATTAAAAATTATTTTGATTAAAGTCGAAATCTATACATCCCAAATCCTCATTTTTATACTAAAGAGGGGTTGGTTGGAGAGTTAACCTTAAAGTAAGGTAAATGTTTTTGTCTCAACTAAGATTGTCTTACATCACGACGGAGCTCTTCTTATCCAATAATTTTAAATACCCAAATGGTATCAGCACTTATTTTACATAATCATCTCTCCTTTCCCACCACTTCACGTATCATATATCTATTTTCTCTTTCTATCTTTATGTGTGTTTCTACCTCTTTGGGTGTTTACAAATCATTTTCCATTCTTGCTTCCAATCACGTATCTTCAAAGGTGCCCTCATACTTATGGTAGGCCTTATTCCACCGGAGTCGGGAAAACTCACCGTAAACTTATCTTTGTTATTTAAATATTATTATCAAATTAAAATTAAGATAGGTATTTATATTCCAAAGCCTACCCTTTTATCTCATCATTTATATTTCTAGAAATACCTGACATGCCCCAAGCCTACCCTTTTCCTTCAAAAATGCCCAGTACAAACATACCGGTCAAAAGATGTAGAAGTGATTTAGTGTAAATAAATAGTTTTTCTTTTTTTAATACTCTATTCAGCCACACAGCAGGAGAGATTGTTTACAGTTTACACACTTCACTCTTTTCTTTCTCCCTCATTTTCACCCGCCATTGAAACCATCCAATTCAAGATATTTCTAAGTCTAGACAAAATTTACGCCTCCAAGTCCTGAATTTTAATCTACCTAATTAACCAATCTCTAAGCATGATCGTTTTGATGTTGAAACTGGTACACCTCAAATTTAGATTGTAAATACAATTATTTCTACAATTAAGTAAACCACGTTTCTACACTAAACTATACTCTATAGCTAGCTAGCCATGATTCAGGAAGATTACAAAACAAAGTAGTTAAGGAAAGAGCATGGCAGGTCATATGCAATTTGTACATATGCGGAACGTATCCCAATTACAATCTGGCGCCTTTTTCTCGAAAAGTCCATTTCAGCTTCAAAATATCTTGAGAATCATATATGCAATGTAACTGTTGTGGCTATTGACCCTTGCTAACATCTCAAACACAAGCAACATGCAACACTAGCTATGCCTATGACAATGATAGTGACACCAATGACACACTATCCCTTATTGGGTGGCGCTTTGGTATGGAATGAATGGCCACAGTTGATTGGCGCGCCAATCACAGACTTATCCTTATCTGCAGTTGGAGGAGCATCCAACCAAATTTGTAAGGAAGAATTGGTAGGGAGTGAGGGACCAAAGTAAAGAGTAAGCGCCAATCACTGCAACAGACTCTGAGACAGAATATAGGCCAATCCAAGATACGTACAAAACAAAATGTCAACAAGGCCCTTTTATGGATGGTTTTACCTAATTCATCAGTGAAAACAGGGTTGGTTCCCTATAAGATGGGGAATTTGAGATAACCACAAATATATAAATATAACAGTGTCTGTGTGTGTGTATGGTCATTGGCCATGCTTTGCTTCATATCTAAAGTCAGCAAGACTTGCAGAAGGGGTCATTCTATAGCTGTCAAAATGTCTTCTTCTGTCCATCATTTCTTCCTCATGCCTTGTGCTTGTGGACCACGCTCTTCATTTTCTTTACCCCTTTTTTACCCTGAAATTCCATGAAGAATTTTATTCGAATATACGCAAGCTTGCATTAATCTGTAACTGAACAAAACAAGAAGGAGTAATATTGAGAAAAACATGGCCTTCCATTTGTTTCAATGGTTCACATTTTATAAATAATCTCATCTTAATGCTTGAGTTATGATTCTCTGGGCTATAGAAAATGATATGACGGTTTGGAAAATACCAATGTAATTTATAGTGTGTTTGGTTTACCAGGAAAGAAACCACGTTTCAAATATGGATCTGGACAAACGCTACTCTCAGTCGCGTTTTAGAGTAAACCAAACACACATAGTCTCATATCAAGTATAGGTTAACTCACATTTCAAACACTATAAATAGTTGCGTTGAGGAATTCAAACTTGAATTTGTCGAGTCTCAACGTCAAACCAAATGTACACTAAATTGAATATGACAAGTTGAGTCTAGAAATATTTTCACTTTAGCAGATATTTTAGACAAGTAAATTGGTAATCATACTTTAATTGATGCTGTTATGTAATCTGTTTGGTCACTCCACACAAGTTCAGATGATGACACTGTATTTAATAGAACATAGTTATATGTTAAAAGAACTGTAGATAATGAAAGGCATAAGCATGTGGTGCAATTGTGAACTTCATTACTAATTACTTATATATAATAGAAGCAATCCTTTGATGCTCTAGTACTTTCATGCTCCTCCATTATTACTAAGTTCTGCATATAAATGGCCAATTGACTGAGGTTAATTAATTCCAACAATCACCCTGGAAAATTGGAGTAACAGAGAACTTTTGAAGAAGAAACAATATCTTTTAGAGTATAAGATACGCACGCAGAAGATCCTGTTTTTGTCAATTCAAACAAAAAATATGCTTCTTGTTGTTATCCAAGGAAAAAGTAGACATTCACGTGTAAGCACCGACCTCACCTCAAAACCTGTCGATTCCACACACAAAGTAACAAAAATCTATCTATCCATATTTAACCATGTTGAAGTGAAGCAACTCAATGGTAATTAAAATGATTACTACTATCCAATCCACCATCCACTCTCTATATATAAGAAAGCTAAACCCCCTTAGATACTACCTCAGTGGTACTTGAATTGTCTACAACAAAATGAAGATGATTCTAACCATCTTCTTCTTAATTTTTTCTCTTCTCTCCTTCTCCCATGCTTCTGTAGTAGATTTCTGTGTTGCAGATTACACATTTCCTAATGGCCCTGCAGGGTATTCTTGCAAGAAGCCTGCAAAGGTGACTGTGGATGACTTTGTCTACAGTGCCCTTGGCATAGCTGGTAACACCTCAAACATTATCAAAGCTGCAGTTTCCCCTGCATTTGATGCTCAGTTCCCTGGTGTCAATGGCCTTGGCATTTCCATTGCCCGTTTAGACTTAGCAGTTGGTGGAGTTATCCCACTTCACACACACCCTGGTGCTTCAGAAATACTAGTGGTAATTCAAGGAACAATCTGTGCTGGATTTGTTTCTTCTGACAACACTGTCTACCTTAAAACTCTCAAAAAGGGAGACATTATGGTATTCCCACAAGGGTTGCTTCACTTCCAAGTTAATGGAGGTGGAACTCCAGCTTTGGCATTTGTAAGCTTTAGTAGTGCTAATCCTGGTCTTCAAATCTTGGACTTTGCTCTGTTCAAAAGTGATTTCCCCACTGAATTGATAACAGCAACCACTTTCCTTGATGCTGCTCAAGTGAAGAAGCTTAAGGGTGTTCTTGGAGGTAGTGGTTAAAACTATGTACATGGATATTGGTATTGTTCATGAAAGAGACATGTCTCAAAGAGTTGGCGTCTCTTTTGTTAGATTTGTTTCTCTCGTGTGGTTGCTTTCAACTTGGATTTAGCATGCATGTGAATGCATATGGTTTTCTTCTTCTTTAGCGGGCTTTGTTAACTGGATCAGTGATCTGGTTTTCGTTGTGTGTTTGTTTCTTGTTGTCGAGTTTCTTTTAGAGAATTAGAGGCAGATAATAATTTCTTAGTTTAGAAATTTGCACCATGAGGTGAATAAATGTGTGGCATTTTCTTGCATATTTGATTTTTATCTGAAAAATCATACTTTTGCATCCAAATTGGGTTGTGAATGTGATATGTGTTGAAATAAAGAGATAGAAAAAAAAAATAAAGATAAAGAAAATGAAAAGATGAAATGAGATGGAAAAGGAAAAGAAAAAAGAAAAAATGAGCCACAAGGATAAATACTCTTTTATTTATTTATAATGATAAATATAGGATAAGGAACTCTTTTTTTGTGTACATTTCATAAAATTAGTGTACGAAGAATAAATTAACATTTTATAAGTAATATATATTAACAATGAAAATAATTTTTATGTATATATACATCGTGTGGAGTATATACTTCAACACGAATATCGGACATGACATACATGTATAAATGTAAAAAATATAAATACATTTAATGGTGTAATCGTTATTGTAACTTAGCAACTTAGATTGATATAGTTTGATTCCTCCACACACCTATATTAATCATTTTTTTCACACTCATATTTTATACATTCATTTCAACACTCACCTTTTCTTTCTATTCATCTTTTTGTTTCCTTTTTTCTTTCAATCTCTCTATTCTTCCACACCTACCACACTCAATTTTTTAGTGTGAAAGTCTTATTACCCCTCTCTCTATTTATATATATATATATATAATCATGACAAAAATCTAAATTGGGAGTCAAACTTTGGACATAATTTACTTTATCAAAACAGAGTTGATAATCTTTACAATTTTGATATCTTTATGACATAGCAAAAAATAATAACAAGCATCATTTCACAATGCAAGAACCATATGTCTCTTTACAAAAAGAAAATCTCAAAGATAAAATGATGAATCGCAATTTCTGAGAACAACTTGTTATATTTTTTTTGTAATTTATGTTGATTTTTTTTAAATAAACTATGATAATATTGTTAGAGGAGTGTCAGGTCAAAAAGAGGTGTTGATACATTGACTTGACTTTTCATTTCCTAATGTGTTCATTCTCCACGATCTAATCATTTGTCATATAATGTCAAGTTTACCAATAGTTAAACCATCATGTATTTTATTTGTAGCATTTGATAAATATGCTAGAACAGGTTAGAATGGAATATATAAACATTGTTTTATATTTGACCTAGTTTAAATATAAGGTAAAGTAGTACAAATTGGTTCTATGAAAAGGCCATAAAAAACAAAAAAACAATTTAATTATAATTTTCTACTAACAAAAATACCAATACACTTCTTCGATCTTATCTACAATTGTTCAACTAATAGCCCATATAAAACTGGGGAAAAACTTCAATCTTTAGTTTCTTTAATATTTTTATTGCTCACCTGAAAATTGTAATTTGTTCATGAATTACACACCCGAAGAACCCATTTTAGATTAATTAGGATTTGGATCATTTCTAGCCTCTTTATCCTTTCTAGCAAATTTAAGCTACGAATCACTGTGAAACTAAAAACTGTAACTAATCCCTAACTATTTTGCAGCTAAATTTTGCTAGAGAAAATGGAAAGGCTGGAGAGGATCCTTACACTTTAGGCTATTACTTAATGGAAACTTGTCTACAATTCTTAATTTTGGGCTTTTTAGTAGAAGGGTGAGTTTTTGAAATGTTATGCTACAATTTAAAACCTTTAAAATTTTATACCTTTTAATTTCCAATAGAGTTCTCCTTAAAATCATGTTTGTATTAATTGATAACTTTTTTATACATTGAAAAGAAAATAACGACAAAGTTTTTTTTATCAAGTGTTTAATCATTTTTCATCATGTAAAAATATTAGTATATCAATAAATTTTACATGATAATCATCACAAAATAACATATATAAAAAATATCTCACACTAGTCAATTGTCAATGGATCTAGATCCCTCTCTAACAAATATTAGCTACGGAATAGCTAGTTAATTAAATTTCGTAGCTAATCCATAGCTTTTTGGTAGCTATACGCGACTGCAGAGGCAAGACGACTGTAAAGAATCTTACACATTGTCAATATTCAACCAAACATTAAATAAGACACAATAATACATATATAATCATAAGGCATAATCCACCAAAAAATAAAAAAAATATAAGACACATTGTTCTGTTTTTTAAAAATTGTCAAACACGATATGCCAAACATTATTCTTCTGTACCAAAGAGTTATAGCTCAATTGGCAACGAAGACTGAAATAATGGGAAAAGCTCTCGGGTTTAATCCTCACTAAACACATTTTTCAGAAAGGTGTGATGAGCCTTAACTGTAACTAGGGGTGCAATCGGGTTGGGTCGGGTTTGAGGCATCATGAAGTCCAAGCCAATTAAATGGTGACGGTTTGGGTTGGTTCGTTTTTTTTTTGTAACAAAACCCAAACCAACCCTATGGTTATCGGGTCGGGCCATTAGGTTAAAAAGTTAATTATTCTTTTGTTTGCTCTGGAAAATTAAAAGCGACTAAAAAATAGAAAAATATCAGCCCATTCTCACAGCCACAGATTACAACCCTAACCCACTCAATCAGATTCAAAGCCGCCTCAATCCCCCAATAACTTGCAATTTAGAGCTGTTGTGAGCAAATTCACTGCAATCCCAAATCATCATTCATCAGATCATCAGATCCACCATCCATGGCCGACTAGCTGCCACACGCAATGGCCACCACTAGAAAAATAGAGACGGTAAGCGAGCGGAAAAACGAGAGAGGAAGGGAAGGGCTCACTGTCATTCGTCGCATCCTCCGAGGTCACCACCAGATTGCGTGTGCAGCGACCACCGCCAAATCGGCTTCATTGCATTCAAAGCACCTAGCCAAAGGAAGATGAAACGAGGATGATGATTGATAATGGCAGAGACACAAACATAGGAAAACAGTGGTGGCGACAACGACTCTGTTTGGTGGGTGACAATACAAAATGAAGCTTATAGGGCACAAAAACAATGAGATAATGAAAAGGTGATAGTCTAAAATTAAACAAGTTTGCATATAGATTGGGTCGGTTTCAATTGGTTTCAAAATCATCTAACCCAAAAACCTGACCTGTTGGTGTTTGGGTCATATGGAAATAAATCGAACTGAGCCATGGACCCAACCCACTTATTCGTTGTCGAGTCAATCAGGTTCGCGGGTTGGCGCAAACCTGCTTATAACCCTAACTGTGATTAAACCCTGAACATGATTGCATCTAGTAATAAGGGATACTTGTGGTTAACAAAAAAACATTATTGTTCTGTTAGGTTTTATTTTGGAGGGAGGGGGAAGAAAAGGTAAATATTTTTGCCCTCCCATCCTTTACTTTCTAATACAAACATATCCCCAATAGACTATGATGAAAGATATTTTACATTTGATACTTCATGCTTTTTATTGAATTTGCCAGTTTGGTGTCTTGATTTTTATTATTCTGCGATATATGTTTGATTGATGTTACCGTTGACCATGATACTAATTTTGAGACTAGGAAAATGTAGTTATAATATTAAAATATTTTAAAATTAGTATTGTTCATGAGAACTTGAGAACCGAATTAATCCTATGCAAATTCAAGAACAATATTATAAAAATCGGACAAGTGATCGACTTGGTCAAGGTACTAAGTTACTGGATCATTGTCACTGGTTGAATTGATATATATTAAAATTTATAAATGTGCACTTAAAAAATATAATGTTTGTGAAAATATTTAAATCAAAAAATAGTTTCAACCCCATATTTTTAATACCATAATGATAATTTAAATGCACCCATTTGTGATTTTTTAATAAATAATTTTTTATAATATATTAAATAAAAATTAGTATACTAAAAATATAATATAATTAAATGATATGAAACTATATTTATGGTCAATAAATATATTATAAATACAAAACATATTTTATATTAGATAAAAATTTTAAATACATTTATTATATTAAGTTAAAAAAATAAATGTTGTATAAAAAGAAAAAAAAGCAATATGATTACGTAGCTCAAAAGCATTAAAATGATAAATATAATAAAACATGCACAAATATACTTATAAGAAGCAATTTGACGTAGTGGTTGGTGTACACGTTCGTTGGTGCAACTATCACACATTTGGTTGAGCCGGTTCCATCTGATTTTCATAACATCGTTTAAGAGAACTTAACCTTATTCTACTAACTAATGTAAATTAGTTTAGATTGATATATTTGTGAGTACCACTTTGTGTGTTACTATTGCAGAGAACCACAACTACAACCATGTCAATGCACCATTGATACAAGCATATGACAACAACAACAAAAATAGTGTTGCTCTTTTAGGATATGTCTAAAAGATTTATATGTATCAAGAATATGAAGAATATGAAAGGTCGTTGAGATGATTGTGTAGTGGGATAGAGGTATCATGATGGTCGTCGATGGGAGGTGGAAGGTTATAATATGAGAAATGAAAGGGGTAGAGGCTGATAAGGCGTGAGTCGAAAAGGTTAATTGGGTTAGAGTTTAGGTAGAGCTACCAAAATCAATCGATTATTTTGAGTATGGATCCAGGCTTTTTAGCTCGATCCATTTTATTAAAATGGCATGCTTAACCTACAAAATCTACTTAGAAAATAGAAAAGGCTCACATACAGCTAAGATTGGGCATCACTTTGAAGCCAAAATTAAATCTCTATTTTTTTTGGCCCGGTTTGTTACAGTCAACATTCTACATCAGGCCAATCTAAATCGGGTTAAGTAGCTCATTTTGTTAGCTCTAAGTATATTGACCTTAGTTGTAAATTTATATAATCCTAATTGTGGATGTATTTGTGTTTATTTGAAAAAAATGCATTATTTGTTATATATTGTATGTTTGACTTAACCATAAATGCATGTGTTTGCTTTTATTATTTATTTGTCGTGCTATCACTTTTATTGTTGTCAATTTAAATAATTTTCACTATTATTTTAAATGATTTTGTAATATTTGTATCATAACATTGATTAAAAAACATAAAATAACGTAATAATTGATTAAAATTAATAAATATTAAAATGAGAGTGAAATCACGTGTTGCAAGGGAGATGAGAATACATTAGGAAATTTCCTCATATTTAAGAGTATGTATTTCATACACTACAAACACATCTACATTCATAATAAAATTTATTGGACATTTCTCAAACTTTTTCTTGAATTATTAACAAAAAGTATTTAGAAAAAAATTAATAATGATTTGAATTGAAATTTCAAATATAAAAAACTAAAAATAAACAAGACACGTGTAACACATAAATGAAATACCATTAAAGATGTACTTAGTTTTGTAACTAAAAGTATTAGTTGCGAGCATGATGAGTGAAAATACCGATTAATTGTGACTTAATTTATAAAAAAATGTTTATGATGTTTTGGAAGAAGAAAACAACTCTCAAAAATAGTATCTAGCATGAGATATGTAAATAGAAACCTTGTTTCAGGAAATAATAAACAATATAATAATATTAAATTAGATAATATATATATATATATAATCAATTAAAAAGAGAAGACACATGAATTTCCTTAAAGAAACGAGCAAAGAAAATTATTTTATGTTGATTATTGTCATTACAAATGCTAAGTAGGTGGTGCCATGGAAGCAGTGGATGATGTCATGAACCAATTATCTCAAAAGCTTAAATTGTTGGGTGGATGACACATAAATAAATATATTTTTAACACGCCTCCTCACGAAAAAGCCCATTGGATTATTTTTTTTTGTCGCAAGTACGATACTTTCATATAATAAAGACCCAATATGGTGGGCCAAAAGGAACAAAGTCAGGGGCCCATACAGGGACTTTTTTTTTGTCGTAAGTACGATACTTTCATATAATAAAGACTCAATATGGTGGGCCAAAAGAAACAAAGTCAGGGGCCCATACAGAAAATACATGGTGTCTATTCCAAATGACAAGTACACATCCTAAATACGCTATCTGAGGGGAAGTACAAACCAATCTAAAAGATTGAACCCTAGATTTAGGTCACAGACTAACATTCAACAACAAATACAACTCAAAGGAAAGAAGACTAAAGAGAATTGAAAAGGAGGCCAACCATCTATTCCAGGGGTGCTTTAGTCACTCTTAAACGGTGAGTTGTAGCGTCTATGGCGTCCTATGAGAGCAAACTGCGAAGGTCTTGAGGGGTGAGAGTGAGAATACCCAGTTTGGTGGTAAAGACTCAGATGAGGCCATGACAGCTAGGCAGTGAGCCACCCTATTTTTGTTCTACTTAGCCATGTGAATCCGCAGTGAGTAAAGTGTTGTTTGGTGTCCTTGATGTCTTGTACCAAATTAGCTATTCCTCCAGTTGAATTTCTTCTCTGCAGGCTTGAATAAGAGATAGAGAGTCACTCTCCAACACCACTTTTTGGATTCCAAGATTGAGAGTCGTGATTAATCCTTTTCGGAGCGCTAGGGCCTCCACTACAAACGGGGAGGTGGCAACTATTTTACGGATACCTCCAAACTCTATCCCCCCTTTATGATTTCTAGCTATATATGCAATACTACCCCGTCCATTAATAGCTGAGAATATGTCGCATATGTATTTATTTTGGTAATCCCTTCCCCGTGAACTTTCCATATTTGTGTTAAGGTGACTATGCTATTATGAGTTTGATCCCGTGCCCATGTATGAGAGAGAGAGAGAGAGCGCAACATTCACCGTGAAGTGAAATTTCCTTAATTAGGGTACCCATAGGATTAGGTGATAGTCTTTGGAAAACCACATAATTTCGGCCTTTCCAAATATTCAACATATAGCATGCAAGCAGTGAACTAGCGAATAAACCCTTATTTTCCCATTTTTTGAACTCTGTGAATTTCTCCATGAGTCAATGTGAGAAAGTTGTCATATAATTCTTGTATGGAATTCCATGTCATTGGTTGCCAAACCAAACAACTCTTGTCCAACTATAGAATAGGAGAGCATGTTCTACAGTTTCCTTCTCTTCCCCACAAATGGAGCTTTTATGGGTTTGGGGCTATCCTCTTATGAAAAAGGTTTTCTTTGACTGATAGTATGTTTAGGGTTGCTTTCCAAAGAAACATTTTTAACATATGATTGGATGACAGAGGACCCATTGAACTTGAAGCGTGGACAATGGACATAAATGAATATTTTTCTAACATATGATTGGCTCACAAGGGGACCTTCAACATCTTTCATAATTATATTATATTACGCAATTGAATCCAAAGCAACCATTGCATTTTCTAATTTGATAAATTATAAATTAAGAAAGTTGTCATATTCACCAACAAATTGGAATCATTTTTTTTCTTTGGTATGGTGTCAAATTTATTTATCACGAGTTAATCCAAACAATACACATCAAATATTATACCCTAAAAAAGGTTGTCTCATTTTTATGCTTCCATTGATTCACCATTAAATTTATGTCTAAATTCCTATTAACTTTATCTTTTTAAAATAAATTCTTCCAACTAAAACTAATGAAGAGTAAAAAAATGGAAAAAAAAAACTAAAAAGAGGAAAAGAATATATGCCAAGAAAAAAGAAAGATAAGAATAAGAATAGGATAGAAAATTAGGAGAATTGAAGAAAAATGAAGGAGAGTATCCGGCAGAACCAGCCAGGTAAGCATATTGCAGGTTGGCAAATGGAGTTTTTGAGTTTCTCTCTCTATTGTTGGAAGAGAGAGAAAGGGAGAGAGAGAGACGGAGGAAATGACAGACTGGCAATAAGGGGAGGTTAAGCATTCTCTGTCTCTATGTCCTATATATAAAAACTCGTTTTCGACATTCTTCAATTCTTGGTTTGTGATTTTGATAGGAGGAGCCTCCCGAATTTGGATCTTCAAGAAAAAGAGACGCTTGGGATTTCGACGCCATGAGTCTCTTCGGTCTTGGAAGCAGGTACCCTCTTTCAAATTTCTCTCCTTTTCTTCTCCTCCTTCATCTTTTAATTATAGATTCTGGATTTAAAATTCATTTTATTTAATATTTTTCTTAGTTTCTTGTTTTACCCTTTTGAAGATGAACTGAGATTTTGATCTTGAGGCCGCCGTTTTTTTTTTGAATTTTTATCCCTTTTATTTGATCCGAGAGTGTTTTCTCAGTCTCTTCGCACCTAATTATCTTTTATGCATTGTTAATTGGGATGACTGATCATAGATAGAACTATGACAGACTTCATGATTACCCGTGTTGATATATGGCTGTGAAATATTTATGCTTCAATTTGATGATTACTTTGTGTGATAGTAATGTGAATTTGTCTCGTGAAGCTGCTATTGGGAATTAATTCAGGAGATTCAGGACAGAGAATTCAAATAGAAATCTAAATTATGTTAATGTTTTTAAGCTGGGTGTGATATATATATTACTATTAGGTTCTGCTGTGCCGAGAATGCAATTTCTGGGCTTTGAAGGATGCTGCTGGGTGGGTAGTGTTATGATTTGTCATGTATGCTTGTGTGATTCTCAGCTGGCCATAGTTGACTTGGTATTACAGGGATGCTTTTGATGAGTTTTGACTGCTTCTTCAATGTATATAAGTAGCTCAAAAATGGTGAATGATGAACATTATGTTGTCTAAATTTACTCTACTATTGACTCTTTCAAAATGTAAATTTTGGATATGTAAAATGGTACATAAAAACTACATTTCTTAGAGTTCGCAGGCATGTAAGCTGCCTTCAACAATAACCATTTCAACACTGGATGAAAAAATTTGAAGCCCTACTGATATCACCAAATTGCTCCTATCTGCAATTTTTTTCTCTGATTTTTTTTTTAGGGAAATGAATTGTTTGATTTTATTATTCCCACTTTGTTTTTCAGTATTTTTAAATTTTTCTAGTTCATTGTATGGTAAACTTCTGTTTTATTTATGTTGATGATTACTCAAACATAACCAATTTTTGATCCATGCAGAAACCAAAAAACATTTCGTCCAAAAAAGAGTGCTCCATCTGGAAGTAAGGTTAGCATTTTTACTTCTCGTGGAGTGGTTACTGGATTCTTTTCTACGTTTTCTTTATGGTTCATATTCAATCAGTTGAGTCTTCTATGCATTTTGCTTATGAAATGCAGGGTGCTCAACTTCAAAAACACATCGATGCCACCTTGGGTAGTGGCAACTTGAGGGAAGCTGTAAAGCTCCCTCCTGGTGAAGATATCAATGAGTGGCTAGCTGTGAACAGTAAGTATCTTTAATCAATTGAGCTTTTGGCAATTGTGCTGAAGTTTCAGAGCCATCTCTCACCACTTCTCCATATTATTGAGGATTATTTTTCTTAACCTCTTTTTTGTAATTGATTGGCATTGCATGTAAATTTCCATATTTACACACGGTCTGTTGTATAGTTTCTTAAGTAATTTATAAATGGTATTTTACTGCAAAATTTCTTATAAACGATAAAATTTTCACATTGGCATTTATTTTTTATTTTTATGTGCAGCTGTGGATTTCTTTAACCAAGTGAATATCCTGTTCGGCACGCTTACAGAATTCTGCACACCGAGTAACTGTCCTACAATGACTGCAGGACCAAAGTATTGTTTGATCCTTCAACCAAACTCTTCTTATTTCAGTTTCATAGTGTTGTTGCAGCTAGATCAGAATAGCTATTATATGTATCTTTTCTCTTGTTACCTTGTCTGCAATGTATTTACAGCATAGAAACTTGTAACTTCTTATAATAGGTAAATATTGATGCATGGTTTGTGTATTTGATGCACTGATATTATAAGCACCGCTTGCGTGCTAAAAGTAATTGCATAGTTTAGTTGCTGTTAGTAGTTTCAAACTTTTTTATGAGGGTCCCTAGAGGTTATACCACCCTGTTTCATATTTTCATTACCAATTTTCCTTTGTTTTGTAGTGTCCACTTGGTCAATTGTCCTGAGCTTTATATTCTTTAACGCACAAGTTAAATCCTTATAAACAACATTTCATATATATGAGACAAGTAATTTAATGTTATAAACTCTACAGGTACGAGTATAGATGGGCTGATGGTGTTACCATCAAGAAACCAATAGAGGTATCTGCTCCCAAGTATGTTGAGTATTTGATGGATTGGATTGAATCTCAGCTAGATGATGAAACAATTTTCCCTCAAAAGTTAGGTATGTTTGACATATCAATAAAGCTAGTGTGCCACATAGCTGAATTTTCTGGACTGTTATTTGCTAATTTTATACATCATATCATAGCACTTTTTTTAATCGATTGCTGTATTGCTGTAGGGGCTCCCTTTCCATCCAATTTCAGAGATGTTGTCAAGACAATTTTCAAGCGATTATTCCGTGTGTATGCTCACATTTATCACTCACATTTTCAGAAGATAGTGAGTTTGAAGGAAGAAGCTCACCTGAATACTTGCTTCAAGCATTTTGTTTTGTTTACTTGGGTAAGTGATTGTAAAAAAAAAAGCTCACTTTTTATTTTCCTGTTGAATTTTCTGGCTGAGATGCTTTTTTGTGTTGTAGGAATTCCGTTTGATCGACAAAGCAGAGCTGGCACCTCTTGAGGACCTTGTCGAATCTATTATACTATAGTGTTGTTAATTCCTTCTTTTCTCTTCCCTATCCTTCTTTTTGAGGAGGTTAGACATTGAAACGTTGGATATACATTTTTGTGCACTTATGTTGTCCATGTAAAATACCTGCTAAAATGGAAAATCTTTAGCCACCCCTTGTGTTTCTCACCATTGTTGTGATGGGTTGCTAAATAATGTTGTGAATCAAGTAAAACCTCCTTGTGCGGCAAGCAAAATAATATATGCATTGACGCTTTGTATTTCTAATATGCCAATGAGTCTTATGTATGTAGATACATCAAGTGAGACATCACCTTCAGTAGCATTCAACTTTACATTTTGGATCCATGGGAAGAGTATTAAGAAGTTAAGGAACTAAGATATTTTTATCCTACAAAAGGGATATCATGTATTTACATTGAAATATATAAATGCCTTTAAAGGACTAAGCAATTTCCAATTCAAGGAAGTGACAGGGACCACCAAAAGCTTTTAGTTAAAAAAAAAACTATTGCACTGGGTGTTGAACAATGTGAATCATAGCTAGATCCAAGCTTGTAAGAATGATATCATCCATATAAATAAGTAAAATATTAATGAGTGACCTATGCCAATAGTGGAAAGTGAATAACCAGTCTTGAACTACTTGCATCCATGTTGGAGGGAGTATAAGAAAATTTATGGAACCATTCCTTGGATGCAAGAGTCTATAAATTGATATGTGAAGCTTGCACATTAAATTTTGTCCTTGATTTGGATATCTTGGAAGCAATTCCATGTAGACCATTTAAAAGAATTCCCATTTAAGAAGACATTATTGACATCCAATTGGAACATGGACAAATGTTTGACAACCATAGCTAAGAGTAAAATTCATGCATTGGTTGACGACTATATGGGAGAAAGTGTCTAAGAATTTAGCCCTTACTCATGTTGTGGAACCTAGCTTTGTATTTGTTCATACATTCATCTTATTTATATTTTACTTTTATAAAACTAGGTGCAACCCTTAGCATGTTTACTAGCAAGGATCAATTGACCAAGTGTTGTTTGAATTTGTAACTTGTAACTATTCTACCATTACTTGCTACCACTCAGGATATATGGTCGCTTAATGGATAAAATTGAGGTTAACAACTTTTAGATACTTGGCTAATGAACTATTTGTGAGTATGGGACAATTTGTTATTTGAAAGGTGGTGGATGAGGTATTTCAGTGTGAAATTTAAGGGGGAATAAGTATAGTCTTGGAGATAAATAGGGGATTTAGATACCATAGAAGATCTCCTGATGGAAGATTAGTCAATGTAGGGGCCAAGTTGCTTGGTATTGATAGTGGGGAATTCGGTTAAGGATTAGACTCATTAGAGAACAATTGGAAGGAAATTAGAAAGATTGTCCCTACTTTCACCTGATACACTTCTATCCTCAATATTCCTCAAGTGAGTTCACCTAATTAATTGGACTCGGGTTATTTAACGCTCAATGTGACTTTTAGATACATAAAGTCTTAAACAAAAAAATAAAGTTGTTTTATCAGTTCAAACTTTATTATCATTAGTCGGTTAAAAAAATATTATTTATTATTTGTATAAAAATTAAGAAATTATAAAATAGTTTTATTTTTTTAAAAAATAATTATATTTGATTAAATTATGTTTTTACTTAATTTCTTTCCCTAACTTTTTTTTTATAAAAAAGGAACTAGAAAACTAAATATATATATATATATATATATATTAAAAATGACATATCATTTTGAAATAAATTTAGCTATATAAAATGAATTTAATAACTATACACTGTCAGTGTAAAATAATTTTACACACTCATCCAATGATGTGTTGACACATTTTAATGAGTTTAATGTCAAATGATGTATCATATTTATTAATTAATTTGGTAAAATATTATTGGATGACCGTGTAAAACTTCTTTTACACTGACAGTGTATGGTAATTAAACTCATAAAATAATAATCATTAAAAAAGAATGAAACTAAATATCACTATTGGTGTTGGTTAATTATCAGGTCATCAAATATCATTTAGTTAAAGATAATGTTTGTTGATACGAATAATAAGTTAAAAAAACCACTTTCTTACAATTTTTATTTTTTAATGTTCACATATTCATCTATGCTAAATAACACAATTCATTAATTAAATGGTTGCAATAAGAGTAAAATAATATTATTCACTACAACAAGATAAAAACACAACTATGTAAGAAAAGAGAAATAAAATAAAAATATTATAAGTAGAGAAAAAATTTAAAAATTATAACTAAATATTTATATAAAAATTAGAAATTAGAAAACACTTATCATAAAAATAAATTAGAGTTTAAAGGTTGTGCACTGACAGTGTAAACTATGTTTACACGGTCATCCAATTGGATTGTTCCAATTTGCCATGTCAACATATCAATTTTAAAATTACTATAATTAATTTAAAATAAAAATAAGATATAAAACAATCCAATTATTTTAAAACTGCACAACAAAATCGTAACTGAACTCTAACTTCCTCACATTAGCCACTTTCTTCATTCAAAAGCAATCAATTGGTTTTTATACCCAATAACCATTCGGTAGAAGAGCAAAAGCAATCAATCTGCACTTCTGCAGTTTTTAAAATCAATAATCATACCATACAAGAGCGAAAACAATCAAGAAAGAAAGCTTCCCTCACCCAAGTGCATTCTGTGCTATTGAACCGTTTTTCTTAACGTGCATTCTTGGAAAAGAAGTGTGTTGCAGTTGAGTATCTTCATACCATGGAGGATTCATATAATCCCATTAAGAATATGAACATTGTATATGAAGAGCAAGTAAATAAACTCCCTCAGTCCCTCAATCTCAAACTCCTCCTTTGTTCGTCCTTTCTTTTTTCGATATTGTTAATTATGCATAAATTTGAGTTTCAATATTGATTGTGTTTTTAAATGGTTGTTCAAATTATTGTGATGGTGTAGTTGATGGAAGCAAACGAAACAAGGGATGAACAAGCTAATGACAGCACTGTCCAAAGGGCTTCTACAGTCCATTACGCGCCTCCAATGCAATTGCACTCCAACTCTAACCCTGACATCCCTGTCACCGGTAAGTTTCACACCTTCAATCTTATTTCCAAAATATTAATGTGTTTTACTAGATCTAATATTAATATATTTCCTCAATTACGAGAATATAGAGTTATTAATAATTATTAAGTTATTTTCTATATCATTGGCAGCTAGGAACTTTCTAAGAATATTAGATTAGATTTGGTATGATTTAATTGATTAACTTAAACGCATTTGATAGGTGATTTCTAATTTATTATAGATCACATGCTTCACACCTAGAAATGATGAATGATAATGAATTTTTTTTTTGATAATTTGTATACATGTGGTTATTTACTATTTTTCAATGTTTGTTATATAGAAAATAATATGACAGACGTGCATGAAGATCCCACTATAGATAGTACTCAACAGCCATTAGTGCCTCCCTTAGAGCCATATGAAGGAATGGAGTTTGCATAAATTGAAGATGCAAAGAACTACTATACAAGGTACGCCAAGAATAGAGGTTTTAGCTTTCGTATGGGTCGTATTACTAAATCAAGAACAAATGGTATGATGATCGGTCAAGAGATCGTTTGTTCAAAGGAGGGATTTCGGCGAAAAAAAGATATGGGAATGGAACATAAAAGCCTTGCACATGATGAAACAAGGGTAGGATGCAAAGCAATGTTATATATAAAGAAAAATGAGGATAGATGGCTTGTTTCTAGATTTGTAAGAGATCATAATCATGAACTATTTTCCCCAAGAAGCTCACAGTTTCTTCGAGTGCATAGAAAGAAAACTCAAGTGCAAAAGAAACTTATTGATGTGCTTGATGATTCTGGTTTGCAGCCTAGTAAAATAACATCTGTCTTGTGTACTGAAAGTGGTGGTATTGATAATGTTGGATTTAGTCAACAAAATGTTATTGATTACTTAAGTGCAAGGAGACAAAAACAATTAGAAAAAGGAGATGCTCAATTGATGTTATCATATTTTAAGAATTGCCAATTGAAGAATACTGGGTTTTTTTATGCATTTCAAATGGATGCAGAGGGACAGTTAGCAAATTGCTTTTGGGTTGATTCAAGGTCTAGAATAGCATACAAATATTTTGGTGATGTGGTGACTTTTGATCCAACATACTTAACAAATAGATACAAAATGCCTTTTGTTCCATTCACTGGAGTTAATCATCATCAACAATCAATTCTTTTTGGTTGTGCTCTATTATGGGATGAAACTGAAGAGAGTTTTGTTTGGTTGTTAAGCACTTGGTTAGAAGCAATGGGTGGAGTTTCTCCTAAAACTATTATCACAGATCAAGACGCTGCCATCACTAATGCAGTTGCAAGGGTATTTCCAAAGGTCAATCATCATTATTGCATGTGGCACATTGAGAAAAAGGTACCGGAGTACTTGAACTATATCTATCATGAACACAGTGAGTTTAAAAATCAATTTTACAAGTGCATTCACCAATCTGTTAGTATTGAAGATTTTGAATCTGATTGGGAAGCAATGATAGATAAATATGGGTTGCAGGATAATCAATGGCTAAAGAAAATATACTTTGTTCGAAACAAATGGATTCCTGCTTATGTACGACATAATTTTTGTGCCGGAATGTCTACCACCCAAAGGAGTGAAAGCATGAATAAATTCTTTAAGGATTTTTTGAATTCAAGCACTCCATTAAGCAAGTTTGTTACACAATATGAGAGAGCTCTTGATGCACGTTATAACAAGGAAAGGGAGAAGACTTTCAAGACAATGAATTCAAAACCATTTTTGCGAACATTATATCCCATGGAAGAAGAAGCTTCAAAAACTTATACAAGAAAATTGTTTAGGATATTTCAAGATGAATTGGTTGGCTCTCAATTGTTTACTGCAGAGAAAGTTGGATTTTCCACTGAAGTGTCCACATACAAGGTTCATGAAATTTTAAAAGAGAAACCTAACTATTATGTGGATTTTCATGTTATTTCAAAAGAAGCAAGTTGTGGATGTCACATGTTTGAATTTTTGGGCATTCTTTGTAGACATGTATTAGCTGTATTCATAAAGAAAAAGGTCCATTCTCTCCCTTCAAGGTATATTCTATGTCGATGGACCATTAATGCTAAGAAAGAGAAAGTTAAAGGATTGGCAAGTGATGAATTCCAAGAAGGCGACAACAAAGCTTCTAGTACATTATTGTTTAATAGTGTTATGGTTCAATCTCTTGAACTATCTGAAAGAGCTTCACGGTCAGAAAAGCATCATGATGTTGCAATTCAAGGTTTACAAAAGTTAATTGAAGAGCTTGATCTACTAGAAGTTGAAGAGTCAAAGGAAGAGCATGGTAATTCAACAACTCAAGTTATGCCGAAAGTCTCCAACAATGCTATAACTTTGCGTGATCCTCCACTTGTGGCAACTAAAGGGCGTCCACGAACTTTGCGAATGAAAGGTAGCTTAGAATTGATCAAGAAAGGTTCCTCTACTTGTAGTTATTGTAAGAAAAAAGGCCATAACAAACGTAAATGTCCAAGTTTAAATCAAGCAAGGTATCTTACAAACACACATTACCCAATTTATTTTTATGATTCCTGCCCTTCAGTCCTTTTCCCTTTGCTCTGTTTTTCATTTTTACTGTGCTAAGTTTAATGTTTGACATACAATGCTTTTTAGGTGTGATATTATTAATGGTGAAATTCCAGACTCTAATGTTGAAGCTTCTAATTTGGTTGAGTCAAAGGTAATAACATTATTGTTTTATTTGCAATCCTTTATAATTACTATTTTTATCCTAACAATAATTTTGTTACTACTTTATATTGTAGGAAATTGTGGAGGCATAGTAACCACTTCTAGCAAGGTCTCAATATTAATGGTGCAGAGGATGTTATCTTACAACTACTTTGACATCATACTATGTTCTTATACATTCTGATTTTTTTCTCAAATGTATTTGGTTTCTGTTTGGTACAACTTAGCACCTTTTTTTTTATAGAATTTGGATACTATTTTTTGGAACTTGTTCGTTTTTCATTATTGAGTCAGTGATGTTAGAAGAATTTCTTATTGACATTCTGCAGTAAGGCACATTTGAATAATCTACTGTGTAATAAAAATTTCTGATGTTAATCTTATATATCATGTTCTAAGCCACAATACATTTGTTTGAGTCAATTCTGTTTTTTAAAGTGCTGTCAATTATGCAATTTAATAAAAAATGCAAAGAAATGATAAAACTACAGCAATGCCATGAATATAATAATCACAAACAGACATATCTCCAGCTGCATTCTCATTCATTGTAGATGATAAATACATTTTTCATTTGATTACAGACTCATGATATAGCCATATCATTTGTGACTTGTTACAAAAGAACCTACACTACATATAGGCAATGAGTTTCTTGAGCCTTCTAATGAATTTCACAGTAAACCTACTTATTACCATAATTACAGCACCTGGATTGCCTGCCATTTTAACTTTCACAAGGTGCAACAATGTCAAATGAATGCTTTTGAGAGCCATTTTTACCCTTATCCTGTTGAGAACCAGCTTCAGTGTGTTCTAATTAACATGGTTGCTCAGGGTTACCCACGTGAGCAATATCAAGAATTTCAGTATTTTGTGGTCATAGACTTTAAGGCTACCTTTGACAAGTATTTTGTGGTCATAGACTTTGAGGCTACCTGTGACAAGGATAAATATCAATTAATTGAGTTTCCAACTGTCATAGTGAGTAGTGTCACTGGCCAGCTTGAAGCATGTTTCCAAACATATGTGAGGTATTTGGTGCTGTGAGATGCAATCTAAAGGAGGTTGTTGAGATAGTTGGCTTGGCTTGGCAAGGTCATGCTCATTGTGGCCTGTATGATGCCAAAAATATTGCTCGCCTGCTGGCACTGCTCATGCACAGGGGTTTTAAATTTTCCATAACCAATTCCATTATGTGGCAGACCGCTTATCGATCATTGATGTGGAAGCAGTCTGTAGAACAACCAAGCATAGAAAATGCATGAGCATATGCATATACCACTAATGGTCACCTAGGCCCCAACTACAACTGTGGAAGTTGATGCTGAATACACTAAGCCATTCACCACAAAACAATGATGCTAAGACCAGGCCAAACACTGAATGTTCTTGTCTCTGTTGATCAACCAGTTGGAAAATACTCCATGGTTGTGGCACCTTACAAGTCTGGTAGGGTTGTCAAGTATCATAACCAGCAAGCAAACATGCACCTACAACAGCAGGTAATATGTTTGCACCAGCACCTTCGAAGAGTGACTCCGCACACCAGCACCTAACTTGTTGCACAGGGACAGTTTGATCAACACCCTCATCCTTGTGGAAACTGGCCCATTTACTAAGTTTTCTGAAACCAGGGCTTCTTCTACTATAGATGTAGTTTTGGATACAAAGGAGGGTGGCTTCTTCACACGTAAATCATCATTTTACCTCAGTTGTCTTCTTGAAACACATGTTTCATCCTCAATGCAAGTGCACGAATTGTCACCTGCTGCACTGCATCGTGAACCACAAGTAAAAAGCTCCTAACACTGCTTGAAAGGGTACTGATATGCTTTGCTCGTAAATATTCTGAAAATGAAGTACAATAGTTCATAATCATTAAACTGTAGCACAAAAAGAAAGAGGTTGGAATCTGCAAAAGGATGCCATTTTTTCATGAACTTTCTGCACATGACAAGCTCATCATGGCAGCAAACAAACAACAAACCAACCACTCCAAAATGCATATGCAGACACTACAGAATCAGTTATAAAGTTGTATTTGGATTAAAGAGCAGTGCCAAAAACTAAAGCACCAACACGACAAACCGGGCATGTGCACATTTTAATCATCAAACAAGCCTTATATCAAATTAGCTACCATTGAAATAAACAAGTTCACCAAAAAGAAAGTGTTACCGCAATTCCATTTCATTTAGCAGCAAAAAAGCCTACTAATAGTAATAAAACCAAAAGGCGGCAAGAAGCAAACTCAAATGGTTCAAAATTCAAACAGCACATTCAACAAATCGAAAGTTCTTGCACTGCCAGAAAAAATGGTATGAGCTTAAAAGATTCTATTCCTCAAGTTGTTATTAGAAATCAAAGCTTGCAGGGTGAACTTTTTTTATGAACGGAAAGCACTTGAAATTATACTTGGATGCTTCCTGGATACATGCCTTGTATAAGCAGGTGAAGCCACACTAGAATTTTATTCAGATGGTGGTATGGTGGTTGCTTACACACTGTTAAAAAATAAGTTCGTACATAGCAAGTACATGTTGACAGCTTGTAACCTTGTCTTCAAGTACCTCAATTTCAGCAATTAAGTCTTTTGTCTAAGAAAGGAGAAAAAAAGAAGAAATAATTAATTTCCACATAACAAATACTTATATAGGAGCCATAACTTTCATGAGAAAAATTACAATGAGCAGTATGCATGACAATCAAAATTTAAAATCCAAGTAACAAGTCCCTTTATGCTTATTATCAAGCTATACAATCCTTTACGCTGGGTTGAAATGAGCACCTCTGCCACCAACTATATTTAACAAGAAACAACTTTTTTTTAAACTGTAATTTTTGTAACAAGCCAAATTTTCTCCCTGAACCAAAAAATGCATTAATAAGTAATAACCATATATATCCGTTAAAGAGTATGAATTAAGACCGAGAGGATGAGTTTCATTTAAAATTTATTTAACAATAATACTAGTGCCAAAGAGGCCCTAAATTTTGTTGATTGGTTTGTTCAGTCTTTCTCAAATCATGTCAGTGACTGACTCTGCATTTCATTTGATGTCTAAATTGATAGTTTTTTATAATCAGAATAAATTGGTGTAAGGAAATTAATTGTTGATAGAATTAAAATCAGGAACCTGATTTGGCTGTTAAAGTAGTTTCCGTTGTTTGGAAAGAAAATAGATAAAATTGTTACCTTGATCACATGTTACTACACACTTTATCGAAGAAACTACGTCTCTCTCAGGCATTTTATCAACCAGCTTGCGTGCAACTCTATCGCCTATAAGTATTTCATCAATTATCTTTCGTGCAACACTGCTTGACACTAATAATACCACCCACATCAAAACCATCACCTTGAAGTAGAAAAATTTCAAACAACTTCATCCGCTATGACAATAAGTGCCCAAATAGAACCGTAGATAAAAAGTCAAGTGCTAATAATGTTTTGTGGGGTGGGAAGTCATTGTGGGAAGTAGGAGATAAAAAAAATCCCAACCAGAGGAGGTGTAGTGGGAAGCTGCAGTTGAAGTTAAACGAGAAATTCTGAGAGGGAATGGAAGAACGTGTTTCACTTTCACATGGGCTGCAGGAATGAAAAATTATTACTCATCTTTTAGGATTAAACAAATTATATTATTTATTTTTTAAAAAAATTAGATTATGACATGACAAATTGGAGCAATCCAATTGGATGACCGTGTAAGTGCACAACCTTTAAACTCAATAAATTATATAAAAAATGGCACTACCATATAAATGGCGGGAAAATATGTCGAAGGAAGTTTATCATCAGGCGTATACTCGTCTCCGTTGGAAACCTAACGCGCGCTCCCTCTCTCTCTTTATTTAAGTCTGCGGTTACTGCGGGTCCCTTCATTCCGGCATCACCACCCTCTTTCTGCCTCATTTCCCCTCCAAATCTCTTCGTTTTCCCTCTTCCACTCACTCTCTCACTCACTCACACACACACCGATTTTCTCGTTCACTTTAATTTTCATAGCCTCCTCTTCCATCGCGTCCTCGTGAAATGGGTCGTCCAACCAAAACCACCCCAAAACCCTCTAAACTCGACGACATCCACCCTCTCACTCCCGCTCAAATCCACGAACCTTCTTCCCCTTCTCTTCCCCTCTCCACTCCTCTCCGTAGACGGAGCCTCCGTCTCGCCTCCGTTTCCACCTCTGATCCCGCCGCCGCAACTCCTAATTCCACCGCTAGGGTTTCTAATAGGAAGGGGAAGGGAAAGTTAGAGTCAAACGATTCGGAATGCGAGGGAGATGAAACGGAAAACGGTTTTCTGAACTTGCGGTCAGGAAAGAAGGTTCAAAAACGGGAAATGGCCAGTGAGCCCTGCGATGATTCGGAAAACGGTAGGAAGAGGAAAAAAGAAGAAGAAAGAGAAGAAAATGTTGCTGATTCGCCAGAGAAGAGTCAGGTTAATGATGGAGCAAGTTCGAGTCGAAGGAGGAGACTACTCAGCGCAGAAGAGAAAGGGAAGGCAATAGTGGTTGATGATGAATTAGACGTTGAATCCAAAATAGGTGTTAACAATTCAGCAGATAACTCAGCCTTGCGATATCGAGAACAGTTTAGAAACTCTAACAGAAGAGTGCAACGCTCGAGGAGGAATGAGTACATGGAACGGTTTCGGGACATAGCGAGGGAAAATGCATCTCGGTTTGCTCATTTCGTAAACCTTGACGATGAGCAATCAACTCCCGAGCCCGAGGAGGAGCAGCAGCAGGAGATTGAAGATTGGCCCGGTCCTTTCTCAACGGCTATGAAAATTATCAGAGACAGAGAGGAGAAAGGCATTCAAACAGGATGTGTTCCTTCGCAAAAAAGTTTAATCGATTCTATTGTGTGGGTTCCTAAAACGAAGAATACAGGGCACGCAGGTGCAAGGTTTTCGGTCCCCTCACTTCAAGAACTGTGCCTTCAAATTCTGGCCAGGAATGTGGATGCCATTGTTTCGCTCGAGAGTGTCCCGGATGCTCTGAGGCACAGGCTTAGCCAGTTGCTCTGTGACTCGAGAAAAATTAACAACCACTTTTTTGAACTTCTTGTTGGTGGAACTCCCACAGAGATTCGGCTAAGAGATAGCTCGTGGTTGACAGAGGAACAATTTACCAAGTCTTTTCAAACATGTGATACTTCCAATTTGGTGGTACGTTACTTCAAGTTATTTGGTAGCTTTTAATGTTTCAGTGTTTCTTGTACTTCTGCTGCACTTGAAACTTGTGTTGTAAGCTGCTATGGGTCCATGACCAATGTGGGCGCTGTTTGCCAGATTATGTAGTAGTTGCTAGATTGTCTGAGTTATTTGGTAGCAGCATTTTTTAAGACCCTAGATTGTCTGAGTTATGGTTATTTATTTACTTGTGAAATAGGTACTGCAACTTGACCAATGTGGGCGCTGTTTGCCAGATTATGTAGTAGTTGCTACTTTGGCACAGTCACCAGGACATTTACCTAGATTAACTACTCTATCTCTCAGTGGTGCATGCCGACTTTCAGATGGGGGGTTGCGTGCACTCGTTTCTTCTGCTCCAGCACTTAGATCGATAAATCTCAGCCAGTGCTCCCTTCTCACATCTGCCAGTCTCTATATTTTGGCTGAATCATCAAAATCTCTTCTGAAAGAGTTGTACCTTGATGATTGCCAAGGCATTGATGCTGCACTAATTGTGCCAGCACTGGTGGAGCTTGAACATTTAGAAGTGTTGTCAGTGGCTGGTATTCAAACTGTTTGTGATAAGTTTCTCAAGGATTACATTGTTGCACGTGGTCACAACATGAAAGAGCTTGTTCTGAAGGACTGTATGTAAGTACCATTATAGCACTGTCTCATGTCTTGAATCTCCTTAAGATGTGATACTTTGTAGAAGTATTCTCTTGGACAATTCCATCCTAGAAAGTTTGGTGATTGAATTTCCATTTAGAGAAAAATTTAACTTAAGTTGGGATTTATATTTAATCCATTTGGTGTTTGGTTAACTGTTGATCATTCTTTGATTGGGGATTAACCACCACTTATGAATTTGTTTAGTTCTTATAAAATTATATATGTTTCCCAAATTGTAAATTCCTTATTTTCTTTTTCAACAGATATTTGTGGTTTAATCTTGTTGATTTATATTTCTCAATGTGCAGAAACTTGACCGATGCATCAATCAAAGTTATTGCCGAACACTGCCCTGAATTATGTGTGCTTGATCTTATGAACTTATGCAAATTAACGGATTTATCCATAGGATATCTTACAAATGGTTGTCGTGCACTTCATACTCTGAAGCTTTGCCGTAATCCATTCAGGTGTTTGTTTTTCCTGTTCTCTTGTATTTTCCTTTGTTTTCAATTATCACTATATATACTGCTTCTGCTAGATGCTTGTTATTTTTATTTTATTTTCTTACCCTAAGACACTTATTATGTTACCCTCACCTTTTATTGCGCACTTTCCTGTTCCTGTCTCCGATCAATCTGCTTTTTGCAAGTGAATTATAGTAGTTTCTAACTTCTTAGTAGTATGGTTATGTTTGTTCTCATGCACTGTTTGAGTGGTGTTTTATTTTCCAGAGTCAAAATGTTGATACTTTTTTCCATATGCATCCGATTGATGGGAATTGATCCTATTATGTAAGTTTTTCACATGACAGGGTCATGTGAAAGGATAGCCATGAACTCTAAACAGGATCTGGCAAATTTTACTGGTAGGCCCTGTTTAGAGTGTCTGTGTCCATCTCTATTTATTATCCCGTCTTACGAAAAACTCATGAGAGGATTCCTTCCCTCCTATTGATTGTTTCCTTACTTCAAGTCTTGGATGCAAATATTTCTTTTGTACTAAGGATTTGAGAACATCTTCTGTTCCATCTATCTTGTCCTGTATGTGCAATATGCTTGATGTTTCCTTGGTTTTTGCACATGATATCTTCCAATTAATGAATAATTAACCCTGATCTTTTTGTCATTGCAGTGATGATGCAATTGCTGCATTTGTTGAGACCACTGGAGAGTCCTTGAAAGAACTGTCACTTAATAACATTAAGAAGGTACACTGTTTATTTGCCTCCATGATTCTCTCTCCATTGGCTTGTAGGAGTTATGGGTGCATATGCTTATAAGCACACAGAACACATGGGTACCTGAACATTGTGACATGCTTGAAGAGCTGCTCTGTGCTTGTAAAAAGATTTAACTATTCTATTTCTAGCTTAGCCTCCAAAATGTATAGTTACTTGAAGTGTCATCGTAACACCCTTTCTATTTGCTTCTTGTCCAAAACTTAGATTCTCTTTTTTATAAATGCATTTCGAGAATTAAGATGCTGTTATATTATTTCTCTGGTTCTTTTGTGGAATTACATTGCACAATGCCCTGCCCACTGGTTGAAGGAAGCTTTTAATAGAGTTTTAGCTAATTAAGGCCGTTAAAAATTTCTGCCTTTTGCTGTTAAATTATCGGTCTAGGTGCAGATTCTTGGTTATATCGTTACACTTACGTTTGATTTAATCCAGGTTGGTTACCACACAGCCTCATCACTTGCAAGCCATGCGAAAAATGTGCATAGTCTAGATCTGTCTTGGTGCCGAAATTTGACAGACAATGCTTTGGGTTTGATAGTGGATAGCTGCTTGGCGCTGAGACTACTTAAACTTTTTGGATGCACTCAGGTTTACATCTATCATTATTACTGCACTTCAATTTATTGTAGCCGTATAAAAGTATTTAATTCACAAGTTTGTGTTCTTTTTTATTTGGTTGAGTAAAAAATGCTTGTAAGTTGTAATGATAATTGATATGAGTAACCATGCCTTTATAAAGAAATGGTTTGTATTTTTGCAGGTAACAGATGTTTTTCTGAACGGCCACTCAAACTTGCAGATCCAGATAATTGGTTTGAAGATGTCTCCTGTTTTACAACATGTCAAAGTGCCGGATCCTCTTCAAGGTGCGTTGAATTATTCATCAGTCACGGTAGATTTGGTATAAATTATAATCAGAAATGAAATACACAAATAGCGGCATTGGGCAAGATATGTCTAGTAGAACCAGATCAGATGAAAACCTTTTGCTGCCTCAAATTGAAGAAGTTTTGACTTTTGACATCTCTCAGTTGCCCCATTGGTCATGTATTGTTTTGTCTGATAAATGATAATTGAGTGATAGTGAAGAGTAGTTTTTTCCTTTTGCAAGCATTTAAAGTTTATCAAGCCAAACGTTCCCCCGACCATTTTCCTATTCCTTGTGCACCGAGCATAACACTACACAAAGTATCATGTTAAGATCCCTTTTTCATTTATGTATTTCCATTGAGCACCGCTATTTAGATCGGAAAAATTCACACGGGAAGTATCACGAAAAACTAACAACCAATCAAATGGGTTTCTAAAAAGTATGAGTTGGTTATGATAATACATAGATCCAATAAAAAAAAATAACGTGTTCATTGCTGTTACATGCCAAATTTTTCGCATCCTTTAACATTTCGGTAAATAATAACAATTACGTAGTGGTTCAGATTATCATGCATGCAGCATGCTCAACTAGCTACTCGAATAATATTAGAATTTACCCGATTTTGATCAATGGAATCAGCAGAGTTGCGTGGTACACACGATTTTTATTCTTGCGTTGTCATTTAATGGGATTAACCTATTTTCTTTTCCACTATGAAATTCATCTTAGAGTTACGTTTTTCATAATACTGATCTGATTGGTCCAGGAATACTGCGGCAATTTATCTCAAAAGTTATTTTCAATTTAATCCGCATTGAAGTGCTTTCTGTTGTAAATCATGGCCTAGTAAACCCGTTATTGTTTTATCAAGAACTTTCTGATGTGCAAAAATCTACAGGAGTTACACTGACAGTAGTAAGCCATTATATGATTAATAATAGTAATTTTGAACCCGGTTAGCAAAACAGAAAGCAGATTTTCTTTCTTGTTATTTACTGCCTGTCTCCTGTTGTGCCTTGAGGGTGAGGCAGCAGTGGAAGGTGGGTGAAAACTTTTTTTTCCTTATTCCAAAAGTACATACTCCTTGCATTCAATGATCATGAATGTATTTTTGTTCCTTTTCTTTTTTAAAATTTTTTCTATTATAATATAGAAGAAAATTACCTTTAATAATTAGTTAGCAAGAGAGTGGAGTAGAAGATTTGCTCGGGGCGATGATGATTGAGACTCTAAAATGCTGGTGATATGAGTTCTATAATGTCATGCATGCTCTGGTTATTTGGTTTTCAAGGGAAGGAAACCGAGATGTAGATTCATTGGCAGGATTCTCTCATAATTTTGCTTTAAGGCTTAAGCTTACATTTGTTAGACAACTCCTGTGGGATGTGGTAGATTGCTTTTTTTAGGATTTTTTGGGTGTTTTCTTTCTTCGTAATATTTTAATTTGGATTTTGACCCTTTTATTATACCAAAAAAAAAGTCATCCATGTTGATTAAAATGTCTGATGAGCTGGCAACAGATTTTGGAGCGAATAGTTGGTTATATTTAATTTTTTATATAGGTGGGGGTACAGTGGGTGAGTGGTGTGCATTCGTTATAATATGTGGGTATCATGAAGGGAGCGATGATATTCTACTATATGTGAGGTTGGGTTGGCTGTGGTCATTATTGAGGGAGAGTTTGCCCCGTAATGAGCTGGCTCTTTAGAACATCTAAGCCGATATTGTTCTTATCTTCCACTTCATCTACTATTAATAAATTATCCCCCATATAGTTTCATTTTTATTCAGTCCTGGATTTTAGGATCCAATCAATTTACATAATTAACAGATTAGCAATTTAGTATAGTATTACAATTTACAAATAGCAGTATTGTTAGTAAACAGAAAGCAGAACGTTTCCTTGTTCAGTATTCCATTTTCCCCCCTTAAAAGCTCTCTATGTCAATGAAAACTTGAAATTTGAGATTTGGGCCTCTATAGTAAGAAATATGCTTTGTTATATCTATCTAAAATCTAAGTAAAGTAATTCCAAGGAAATTAGGAACACAGTAAAATCGAGGAATATGATCATTTAACAATAAAAATCCAACACTGCAATAAAAAACAATAGACATCCTTGTTCAGTTTCATCAATCTATTTTAAAATCCAATACACTTTTTGTTTGTTTTTCGTCAATTTAAATCATAGGAAGAAAAAAAAACACCTAAAGATCCATACGTTAAAAAGAGAGAAAAAAGAAAACTGATTTATTTCATTGCAACATGGACACCTACATGCATTTACATAAACTACTGGTTATACCTCTAATGATTACAGGAACTGGGGGTATTTGAATTTTGAAATTTGCAATTGTTCCGAAGCTATCCAATTGAAGAATAAGTATTGACCTTTCCAATTTCACGTCAGCAAACGTAGCAAGTATGTCTCCTCTAGTAACGACCGGGAGTTTGCCGTTTCAACCATCTGAAAAAGACAAAGAAGCTCCCAGAATTATTGCACTTCACAAGTAACAATAATCCATTATAGGAAATGGGAAGTAACGATGAACTGACAATTATATTACCTCGAAGCCCATCTTTTGGTACAATAACTGTGCAGGGCTATTATTTCTGTCCACATGCACATATACCTGTGTCACACCTGCTAAATGGATCCAGAAATATATGGTAATCTTTTAGTCTTATTTCATGTGTCACATTAGACATAAATTATACAAGTTACTCTCACTTCAATGTTCATATTACCATTAGATTTTGCAGCTTCAACAGCAAAATACATCATGTTGCTTGCAATTCCCTGTCGGCGAGCTGATTTGGCAACACATAGGTTAGCAATATAGGCATATCTGCTTGGTGGTGTTCTGTTGATGCTGCAAAAAAGAGGAGCCTTTACCCGTTCCTGCAGAAATTATGATTAAGTTGTGAAAAGCATCAAAACCATAAGTTTCGACAGAGAAGCAGTTGAGGAAGATTGTTAATACCCCAGGAAAAGTCTCCCCTTGCAGCAAATATCGGATATTCAAATCAAGGGTTCCTACAACACTTTTTAATATCGAGTGCTTTACATTCTTCTGCTCCTTCCTCACCTGTTAAACTTGACTCCAAACACCTTAAGTTGAAACATACTCAAGGACAATCAACTATCAAAATGTAAGTTATTCAGTAGGTGTTTTATCATTTTACATTAAATTATATCTTTAAAGTATATATTTCAACCTGAATTTCTCAATTTAATCAGAATTTAAGATGAGATTATTTTCCTTAAAAAAATGAGATTAATTTACCGTGATAACACATGTGCAGCTATCCCCAATTTGCACCTTGCACCGCTTTTTTACTGCATTAAATTCCTAAGCAATAGGAATTCTTGTAAGACACTCCACTATATACAGTACACACCGAGCAAAGTAATTAATATAACTCCTACCTGCTCAGCAAATTTCCTTTTGTAGTTATCAATATATCTGGATAAAACATAATGAGAATTAGTTGCACCCAAAGTTTCATCTATGAATCAAGTCAAGTGAATTAGACCCACCACTGTCAGGGTCTTTCAGATTTCTTCCTATATTCTACTACTGTTAGTTATATCAATGTTTGGCATTATCCATCTCAATCTGGTTTATCATATTCAATCTGTTCTTAATTCAAGTGCCACATTGGCACAATATGTTCTGTGCATGTTTACATAATAAGAGAATACACCATATTTCTAAAAAGCCAAAACTGAACCACAATGAAAGCAACAAATTGCTTCAATTCATTCCTCAGAATCCTTATTCATCACTATCAAACAAATTTATGAAAGAACATCTGATCTTTCTGAGGTATTCTATGTGTCATATATACCTTTCATATGTTCGATTCTCCCAATGACTTTCTGCCCTTAGCCATGCTGCTGTCTATCACAAAATTTAAAACATACAAAAAAATAAATAGAAAAAGAGGCCAGTACCTTACTCACACACACACACACACTCATTCATTTTCCTTTTATTATCCTACACTTTATGGCATACCCAATACTCTTCATCAAGCACGGCTTCTCGTGCAACAAATTGCCCAAACTCAAACCTATTTTCTCGAACCAATTCTTGGTCTGATGGCTGCAATCGGTCAAATCGGAGATTGTTGGAGCTTAAAGTTTCCACTTTGGGAATGGGTGGCGTTGAAAGCTGAACTGAGAGTTCTTGCTTCTTCAAATTATCATTATTATTATTCATTGTTGGGGAAAATTTGGAATCCATGGTCCTATTCATGTCAAATATAAAACAGAAGCAAGCTAAGAACCACACTCAAGCAAATAAATGGTTCCAAATAACGGAAGGTGAAAACGAGAAAATTGAAACTCACATGGTCCATGATGCAGCAATTCGTGCGCATTTGTATGGTCTGGGAGACCCATTGAAGTATAAGGCATGGAATTCAGGTCTGTGAATTGGAATCGTTGACATGGGAGGCATGATTTTCCTCTAGATTCAAGAGCTCACTGAAACCCCAAAAAATAAAAACAAAATATTGAAAAGAAGATGATTATGTTTCGGTAGCCTCAGAATTGAGTTTGGTTGTGTAGGAGGATTAAACCCCTTTTGTTGGTCCAATATGCCGTGGATGCAACACGCAAAAACCAAACATAAGAAAATTGAAGTGAAAGAGGGAGAAAGAAAGGTGAAGAATTTGGGAGAGGAAGGGTGCGTTTATGATTTTTGTGCAGGTAGAAAACTAACCACTATTTTGTTTCTGGTTCTTGTGTCACAAGTTTGGGACTTGGTTTTGATAGTGATGACTTCGTCTTGTTTCTCCGCCATGGAGTTGAGTTCCGGATTGATCACGACAATGGATGGATATGCCTATCAATTCATTTTTCCTTTATTTTATTATTTTTCTAAGAGTTCTCTTTTGCAAATTGCACCTCACCGTTTTTAATTTTATTCCTTTTTTATCTTACCTTTTTTCCTCACACTATCATCTTAAATCTTAAATAGGAAATGTTTTCCTTAATTATGTCGGACAACTTTTGAATTTTAAATTAGAATACACACACCCACCTAATATAGGGAAATCCATCTTTTCCATTTACTGGAAATTCCCATAAGAGAGAGATAGACTCACACATATCTCCCCTACTGGAAATTTTTAACCTCTCCTAAAAATTTTCATATACATGACATACATGGGAGTGATGGGACATATTTAATGACAAGTTTTAATGAGATATTATAACACACATAGGTGGTCAAAATTATTTTATTTAATTATATTTTTAATAATGAATTGATAGTAATAATAAAATGTCAAGGATTTAATTTAAATTTGATGTGTAAAAATTAGGAGATAATTAATTTGATTTTTCACATGAGTAATTAGTTTAAATTTTGAAAACATGAAATGAAATAAAAAAGACATAAATTGTTTTTTAGAAATGAAAACATAAAATGTTTTCTTAAAGTAAACGACCTTTTAGGTTCAAAAGTGAGATATATACAATCTTTTAGTCTCATTTTTTTTACTATACAAAGATTGATTACATATGTTTTTATGTTTTAAAGTATCTACAAAGTTAAGTATCTTGGATTTAATTAACTTTGACCAATCTTTGATAAGTGTGATTGTTTTTGGATTTGAGGACTCAAATTTGGTGAAAGTTCTTTAAACTTGGACCAATTTTTCATAAGTGATAAACAACTTTTAAAATTATTTTAAAAAATGTGATTTTTTTTTATTGTTTAAAGACGAAAATTCTAAAACTATTTTGAGATGTTTTGGAAAAGTGTTTTTTAATTTTTCTGTTTTTGTGTTCAAAATATTATAAATAAATCATTTTATTTATAAAAATAGTATTTAAAAATGACTTTGTAAAACGGTTTTCAAGAACTAAAAAATAAAATTGAATCAAACACACCATTAATCACATGTGACCTTATATCATAAGAGCTCAAAGAAGTGGGTGAGAATCAAATGAGAGATGAGGTACTTAATCTTTGATTTTTTATATAAATTGTTTCATATATAAGTTACTTTAATGAATTTATTGAAATAAGTCGAAAATAACTTATGATTACATTATAAGCTCGTTTATTCAAACACTTATATAAGGATTATATCATAAGAAGAGATGAGGGTAGTTTGAGGAAAAAATTTCTAAAAGAGGGAGGGTGTTAATAGCAAAACGTGTGGGGTGCTAAAAGCAACTCAATATCAGCAACTACTAATTGGGAAAGGCCCAGCCCAGTAAATTCATGCCGCGCCGCTCTCACTGAGCTTCACTTCAGCTCAGAACCAGCAGTGGCACAGCGTCGAAGTGCACTGCACACACAGACAGTAGCGAGCACCGCAGAGACAGAAGAATGGTAGCCATGGCCGGCACCAAGAGAATAGAAACCTACGAAGAGTTCGCGAAAGTTCACGCACTGTTACTCGCGGCGTCGGGGTTGCCTGATTCACTGCACCGCCACCTCTTCCAGAAGCTCTCTGCCGAGACCTTCGACGGCGGCGACCACTTCCAGATTGAGCTCTGCGAGGACAGCCGCCAGAGGCGCCTCGTTCTCACCTCTGATTCCATGGCCAAGAACTCCGACGTCTTCCTCATCGATCACGCATGGACATTCAGACTCTCCGACGCTTACAAGCAGGTCCTCACCTTCTTCTTCCAACTCTAATTTTCTCTTTCTAGGGTTTGCTTTCCGTGTTAACATTTTATTGTTACTTGTTTGTTGGCGGTTGTAGCTGCGTGAGGTTCCGGGATTGGCAGAGAGGATGGGTTCTTTGATGTGTGTGGATATTGATATGAATTTGGATGCTGAAGCTGAGGTGAATGAGATTGCTAATGGAGTTTCGAGTGATAAGCCCGATGTTGTGGAAAAACTGGAGTGTGATGTTCGTGAGGCAAAAGAGAAAGGAGATGGCAAGTTGCGATGGTTGGAGCTTGAGGGGCTTGACATTGATGATGATATGCTTCTGTCTCTCGGCTTATCTACTAGATTTCCGGTTTGTAACTCATTATTCTTACTCTTATTGTTGACTGTGGTAGCTTACTATATTTTGATAATGTGACATGGTTTATTCAGCACGTAGAAACCATGCTTATTAAACTTAGAACATCTTTGGTTTAGCATTGAAATGTGATAAACCCACGTTTTCAACGTTAGAAATAGTTGCGTTCTGAAATCCAAACTTGAGTTTGGTTAATTTGAACGCTAAACCAAACACACACTTAGTAATCTTATAGTATGATATGAATAATGGCAGGATGGTTATTATTATTATTATTTGACCATCGCCAAAGTCTCTTTGTTATTAAGTTATTCTGTTATCTCAGCTCCTGTCATTTCAGGTGTTGTCAGCCTGTTTTAGTTTTCATGTTTCTCCTTATAATTTGAGTGCTTATGCACTCTCTTCCCCTTTCATCGTTTCAGGATTTGGTGGCACTTAGCCTATTTGGAAACAAGCTCAATAGAGCTGAAGTGATTGTTCAGGAAGTTATCAAATTTAAACATCTTAAAGGACTCTGGCTGAACAATAATCCCGTTCTTAAAAATGGGTAAGTTTTCTCACTTTTGAAAAAAAAAAAAAAAAATCTTAAACCACATGTTCCTTTTATCTGGTCACTCCTTTGTACTTGCTGTTAAAAAGAACTAAATTACGTTACTTCCAGTGATGATGAGCTTGCAGGTATTGTGCTTAAGGAGTTACCAGAACTGGAGATTTATAATTCAACTTTCACAAGCAATTTTGGGGAGTGGGCCTTGGGCTTTTGTGCAGGGATATATGGAAAGGATAACCCAGCAAATGCTGATCAGGCTGACAGTTCACTGCAGAGCGTGTCCACTCTTGATCTTTCAAATAGAAACATTCACAATTTAATCAACAAGGTTGAACCATTTCTTATGCTTATTTTCTATCTGCTTTGTGCACCTTTATTTATTTATTTATTTATTTTATTAGCTTGTGTTTCCAAAGTTTAGATAGGAGACATGAATATATTTTTTTTTTACTAGAACAAAAGTTGATTGCATGAGTTAAAAAAATTGTGAGTTCTGTATGTCTCCTTGAGTCCTTGCTCAGGAGATGCTAAATTCCATCATTTTTTCAGGCATTTTCACCCATTTGTTTGCCATCTCTTTCATACTTGAATATTCATGGAAATCCATTGGAGCAAAACTCAGTTGGTGACTTGGTAGATCTGCTTAGGAGATTCCCTAGCTTATGTTCATTGGAGGTACTTTGATTTATATTATCACAATTTTTTAATCCCCAAATTGCCACTGCTATATATTTAGTTTTCTTTACTGGCACTCTGATAACCAGTGTTTTCCCCTCTGGAAATTTGAGCAATTTTTAGGTGGATATTCCTGGTCCACTTGGTGGAAGTGCCATTGAAATTCTGGAATCTCTTCCGGAGATTTCTGAACTAAATGGTATCAGTGCATCCAAAATATTGGAAACTGGAAAGCATGTTATTGATGCAATGCTTCTTCCTCGTCTTCCTGAATGGACTCCTGATGAGCCTCTTGCTGATCGTATTATAAGTGCAATGTGGCAATATCTAATGACATATAGACTTGCAGATGAAGAAAAGCTAGATGAAACATCTGTATGGTATGGCTTGCCTTTTACTTGTTTTACTTGGTTCTAATGTAAAACTAGCTCTTTTTTATCAGTATATGCATTGGAGTTTTTTATGAATTTTTGCACGTCTCATTGAAATGCAAAATTTTCATCAACGTCGTCTGATTTATACCTTATTATTTTAATACTAATTGAATCAATGGGTCAATATTTGATCGTTCAAACTGTAGGGTTCGGTACATTAAATGGAACGAAAGCAAAATAGAAGTGCCACATTAATCATGAATGATCAGTTTGATATTTTCCAACGATACACCAAATTAACAGCACACTGTTTTGGATATTTTCTAGGTATGTGATGGATGAACTAGGTTCTGCTTTGCGGCATAGTGATGAGCCAAATTTCAGAGTGACACCTTTTCTTTTCATGCCAGAGGGTAATCTGGCATCAGCAGTGAGGTTATCTTCTACATTTTCTTTTTCAGATTTGTGCTTTGATGTGGAAGCCATATTTTAATGCTATATGGTTATGGATGTACCTGCTGGTTTTTTTGTGTGATAAAAAATTTCCTTCGGTTCCTTAATTCTTTCTCACTAATGTATCCTGACTTCATTACCTGTATAGCTCATGCTAAAGACATCTATATGTGACCCCCCCCCCCCCCCCAAAAAAAAAAAAAATGAACTACATGTATTTATGCTTATTTCACGGCATGACCCTGGATTTGTAATAATTCAAGAATTGTCATTGCACAACTGATAACTCTCCCATTTTCCCCAGCTTTTCTATTCTATGGCCAACACAGAATGTTCAGAAAGGTGAGGAATGCACTCGTGATTTCCTTCCTGGCTTTGGGGAGGATAAACAACGTTCTGCCAGACTTTCTGCCTGGTTCCACACGCCAGAGAACTATTTTATCCAAGTATTTATTCTATTGCTAAGATAAATTATGATTCTCATTTGTAGTTAAATTTTTATTTTATTTAAGTATCAGGTAAGTTTGAAGCTAATTAATTTACTACTCTCAGGAGTATGAGAAGCACAACAAAAAATTGCAGTCTACAAGTTTAGTACCACCCACAATACAGTCTTCGGAGACTAGAAGTATTCGTCAACCCGATGGGCGTCCTTTACGTGTTTACACAGATATACCTCACGTGGAGGAAAACTTGACACATCCTGAGTTTATGATCAGTGAGTTTAATGCATGCATGTGATAGATACTGGTTCAAAATATAGAGATTAACAGAAATAAAGGAAATTTTATTGTATATCCTCCAACAAGTCTGGATTTGAGTGATGCACGTTTTACAAAACGCGTTGAACGGAAATGATTCAAATTCAATTCCGTGAAACCATGGTTTTGTACTATAGCAACGCTAAAACAAACAGGCACTAACTCACTCCCTCTAGCTTTTTTGCCTCTGTATATGACAGCCTAACCAATTAACTACTCTAAGTCTCTAACAACTTTCCTAACAAGGCCTGCTCTTAGTTAACAATTCTGAACTAACAGAGCTTGGCCCAATTGATGTAAGATTTTTTAACTGGGGCATGTTCCTAACAGCATGCTTGAACTTTCTCTTAATTTTTTGCTCTTGGCAGAAATTCATAAATAATAATGAGATTATCATGTAAGTTGGAACATATTAAAAATATACCAAATTTCAAGTAATGATTCTAAATTGAATTTTTCTTGTTTGATGTGAACCTTTTCTCTTTCTGAACAGGATTGGCATATCTTGGTTGGTCCCTTGCATTTGATTTTATGGTTGTCTCATGTTAAAAAAACTACTTTGTATTGCTGACCTTTTGCCTCTCTTTTGAATGTTTGTTTGCCTGCAGCAAAGGAACCAAAAGATGCAGATATAATTTGGACAGGTGTGCAGGTAGATGAGGATATGAAGAAGGCCATGGGAATAACAGATCAGCAATACATAAACCAATTTCCTTTTGAGGCTTGTCTTGTCATGAAACATCATTTAGCGGAAACAATTCAGAAGGTGATAATAGTTAACTCATATTGTATGTTGATGCCTATAAGATCCTAAATGATTGACCTGTGTCCATTATCCATTTCTAATGAAAGACCATCATACTCCTCAATATATATACACATACACACACACACACACACACACACACACACACATATACACATATATATTATACTCATTGCTGGCATGGAACCAATTTATTTCCTTTTTCAAGTCAAAAGTTACTGACAAATTGAAGTTTTACCGTCTTTTCTCCTTTGAGAATTTTTAATAACTTAAATCAATCTTTTTCTTTTTCCTTTTTTTTGGGGGGGGGGGGGGGGGGGGTTGTTTACAGACACATGGATCTCCTCAATGGTTGCAGCCTACTTATAATCTTGAAACACATCTATCTCAACTTATTGGTGACTATAATGTACGCAAAAGAGAAGGACAAGACAATCTTTGGATCTTAAAACCCTGGAACATGGCCCGAACTATTGATACTACTGTGACCGACAATTTACCTGCCATCATCCGGCTCATGGAAACTGGTCCAAAAATTTGCCAGAAGTATATTGAACAACCTGCTTTGTACCAGGGGAAAAAGTTTGATCTCCGTTACATAGTACTGGTTCGAAGCATGCACCCTTTGGAGATATTCCTGTCCGATTGTTTCTGGGTATACTGATTCTTCTTTTGGGCTCTAACTATAAGTTAGTAACTAAATATGGCGTATGAAAAATATTTGTTTCAGTCTTTTTCTTTACTTTATTGTTATGCAATTATGCTATTCTAATGGCAATGGGTTTTATATTTTATTTCAGGTTAGAATAGCCAACAACCAATATTCTTTGGACAGAAGTAGTTTTTTTGAGTATGAAACTCACTTCACTGTTATGGTATGTCTTGAGTACTATCATATTTAGCAATAAGATCTTCAGTTGAAAATTCGATTGAAATATTGAATATCTCAGTGCTTTCCTTTTCTCAACAAGTTTTAATATTGTGAATATATGGATCTCAGAATTATCGTGGAAGAATAAATCACAAGAGTGTTAAGGATTTTGTGGTGGAATTTGAGGAAGAACATCAAGGTAATGAGGACTGCCTCCTGTTCATTTTAAAGATGAATTTTTAGAGGCTTCCAGAGCACGGTTTACATTTTGGATGAATCCTTGATACAAATTCCTGTCCCTGTATCTTTTGTAGTTAAATGGTTGGATATACATACAAGAGTAAGGAATATGATTCGATCAGTGTTTGAGGCAGCCACTGTTGCACATCCTGAGATGCATAGTCCAACATCAAGGGCAATGTATGGCGTAGATGTCATGTTGGACAGCTCTTTCCAACCTAAGTTACTAGAGGTTGGTGACGAAGCAGTGGCCCTCTTCTGATGCTCCTTTCAATACCAAAACGTTTCATATTTGACCTGAGATTATTTGTTTAGGATGTATTTCCTATGTGAATTATGGAATTATATGTATAACTTGTATTTCCTTATGCAGGTGACTTACTGCCCTGATTGTACAAGAGCTTGCAAATATGACATGGATATCGTGGTTGGTGATGAAGGTGTTGCCAAAGGTTGTGATTTCTTCAACAACGTGTTCAGGTGTCTCTTTTTGAATGAAAATTCGCAGGTTAGCCCATTGTAATGTAGTCATCATAAAGCAGTAAAGCTTTCCTCCTCCAACATCGGGCTGCAAGTTCTTTCTTTGCTTAAGGCCCTTTTTTTTAATGGATGATTATCATGCGTGTCATATTTTCTAGCAAACGTCGGTTGTTTGGATGGAGACGGCCACTCTCATTGCGATATTGAATTGCTTCTATATAACATAAGAAATTTTGTTTCCCAGGACAATGAATATCGTGATAGCATTGTTGTCTGTTTATGATTGGATTGCAGTGGAAAAAAAAACAGTTAAAACAAACCACCCACTCTGAATGGTAACAAACTCATAGGGATAATAAGCAGGTTTTGTTCAATTCGGGGATAACTAATTTGTTGTATATAGTATCACTGATTTAACATTAGGCTTTAGGCCTAAGTTTGATCAAGGTTTAAAAGGTTCCCCCCAAAGATTTTAGAACTAGTATATGTACATTGGATCTCCCAAGTTTGATTAAGGTTTAAAATTATGTTGCATATATTCCCCCACTCCACATATTTTTCCTCATTTACCTTCTCTTTCTCTCATCTGGTTACGTAGAAGTTTAACGTTATGAAAACATCCTTCGATGTAACGCAAAAATTGTTCTGGAAAGTGGATACATGCAAAAGCAGAACACAAAAACGCACGATAACTCAGAATCGAACATCATTATGGATTCCTCTTAACAAATAAAAACAAATCCCTATTTAGAACTAGTATATGTACATTGGATCTCCCCGCAAACAAAGTGATGGTGCTGCAGAGACACGTTCACAACATGTTTCTTTCTTTTTCTTTCTTTTTTATTTAACAGTGAGAACGAGATTAACTGCTTGACATGAACTGAGGATATAACACGCGCATTTGGCTGTAAAGTGAATTAAGCTCCTTGTTCAGTTGCTTCTGCTGACGTATGCGATTGATTTCTTAGTGTTGAAATCTTTCTTTGTAATTCAAGATTTGACATCCGCTCAGTCTCCAGTGCTCGCTCAAGCTTTCATTATATCATAAATAAAAATAAAAGGTTTCAGCACAACAAGGATAAAGCCCAAAAAAATGTATTTGAACACTCGGTAGATGTTCTTTTGTTACAATTATGATTATGATGAATAATACCTTGGCAGCTCGGGTGCTCCATTCTCCTAAAATAGCTCTAAGTCTTTCATTCTCTTCTACATACTGTCATGAATTTTACTGTAAGCACCTTATAGTAAGGCCACATACTATTTAGTATTAGTAAAACCTGTAAGATACCTGATTGTTGGTCATGCGAACATGTTGGATCTCCGATTCCCTTTCGGCAATCAAGGACCGGGCAAGCCTTAGCTCGGATTGAACTTGGTTCATCTGTAACATAAGTTTCCAAGTGAGGATCCTTTTAGTTTAAGGTGTAGTTGAATGATATCTGATGACTCCCTAAACTTAGTTAAATTCTTATAGATTTCACATAATGAGACAGCAGGGTCAAACGAAATAAGAGATGCTGCTCAATCACTTATTCATGTCTTCATTGTGTAAACATCAATTAATATATATTACTTTCCTCTGATGAATATGTTAGTCAATATCTGACACATACAGAATGTTTTTGTATCCCCAATTTGATTCAGTAGCAAAACATCATTTTCCTTCGATGTCAACATACAAAGTAAACAAGTTTTAGAAGAAAATTAGGGTTGGTAGGATTTCTAGAGCTTAATATTTAACTGATTGTTCTATTTTAACATATGGCATCCCACAAATCACAATGGATAGAATCTTATGACAATTGTTGTCCTTTGAAATTTGAATATTCCAGACTGGCAGCCTTTTTCAAGCTGGGATAAAAAAAAGAAAGAAAAGAAAAAGAAGAATACAAGCTGTGATTTTATCAATTTCAAACAACTTGACTTATCTTTCATAATTTCTCAGCTGAAAGATAAATAGCATGGTTCTACTTCTAATTTAACTGTCCAACCCAATTTATAGAGTTATCTTCATGTAAATGTAATGCAATCAAGTTATGAGAGTGTGCTAGGTAGGTACTTGTAGTTGTCTGCACAGACATTTAAAACTAGAACAGATAGTAATTACCTCTGCAGATAGTGTTCGTAATTCCTGATCACGAGCTGCTAGTAGATGAGCAAGGTCAACCTGCAATATAACCAATTTATTCCCAAGGAAAAAACAAAAAAATGAAGATGGAGCGCCACCAATATTTACCTGAAACCAAGGGTTGTTAACAAGTTAAGCTAGTTCGGAGTTTCTCATTGCTTGATTATGTAAAAAGTATATTTGGTTTGACTAAACTATACAATTTAAGCCTAGCTCATTGTCATTTAGCCTAAAAGGGTCGAGTGGAACAGAATTCGAGCTTGGCTCATTGAGCTTGAGTAGCTTGTGAGCTCAAGCTAAGAAATTAGGCTCGCTCTTTTATCAAGTTGATCCTGACATGAAATATTTCAAGTGACTAAAACGAGATTTACAATATACCTCAACTAAAAATATCCTCCAAAAGCTATCACTTAATGAGAAAGGTCAAAGTGCAACAGAAGCATTTTCTTCCCTAAAAAAATTGAAAAATTGCAGACAGAGCTACAAACTCTACTGAAAACAAGATGCTGACCAACTTTTTGTTGATCTCAACAGAATAGGTGGTGCCATCAGCCTCAGGTCATTGAAACAAAATTATGAGAGTTAAAAATTAAATTAGAGACCCACATAATATTGTGGCTTTAAATAAAATCACAACCTTTGGATTACTGTCCCAAGTACCAAAAAGGGACTAAATAGTAAATACTACTAAACCTACAATAGCAAAGAACTGCCATTATGGGGTTTGAAGTTTACAATGAGAAGCCCAGATTACATAACAACAATTTCCTACATATATCTTATATTACATGATGTAGTAAAGAAGACTAGGAAGAGAAATAGTTTTATCCATGTTCATTATTACCTGTGGTGTGCTGCGATCATCAGTTCGTTCATATTTGCTTAAACACTCTTGCAATCGAAGAATCTGCAAGACCAAATGTTGATGGAGAACTAATTTATACAGGTTACCATTAGTTGCATGCCTACACTGACAGTATCAGTTAAAGCTATATAATCAACAGTAAATGAATACTTCAAATTGTCATATACCTCCTCACTCAAAAAATGAAGATTTTCACGCTGATATTGCAACAAAGCCATTTGCTGATCAGAGAGCCTACCGTCATGGTACCTATTACATCAAGACATACTAATTAAAACTCTTCACAATCCAAGAACCAAGTTTGATTTGTGTTTGCAGATTTGATTTGCATTTGTGAATTTGGCATAATATGAATGCATGCATAACAGGTAGATAATCATGCATTCAGAAACACTATAGTTTGCCAAACAAAGTTTAAATTCTGCAGTTTGAAAATTAAAGAAGGATATTGAGGCATGAAATTAATTAAAAAAGAAACTATTTTACATAATGTTTACCTTAAACCCTCCAAAGAACTTGATGGTTGTAGTGGTGAGTATAAGGACTTCAGAACATCAGGATGGGAGTTCAATGAATTGTACTGGTGTATGTAACCTGCTAGCCCAAAAATGCACACAGAAAGGATTAGTTAAAACTTGAAAAAACTACTATACAAGAGATCTTACAATTATAAAAGTGAGGTGAATTTAAACAAAATATGTCGATATCTAATTAAATTAACAGGATAGATTGGTAAAATGCAATACATTTTTCCAGCCTTTTCATCCAATGGGGGGCTTCAGCCCCCCCCCCCCCCCCCCCAAGGCTTAAGACCTTTATAAGTTATTTTTAAGAACTCTTAAAATTATTTAATTTTTTTGTGTATGTGTCAATACTCTTGGTCAGGTTTTTCGTCCAAAACAGGGCTGTGGCATCTGAAGGCTCAAGGCATCCCTTTAAATGTTCTTAAATTTGTTAAATTTTTTAATCTAATCTTTTGGCCCCATCAAAAGAAACAAATCGTAATATGAAATTCCTAGCTTTATCCATTCCCCCACAAAGAAAAAAGTGTAAAACTTACCAATGTAAAGACTCATAAAACATCCAGCACATACTGCTTCAACTACCATAATAATCCTGCAGAATTTTAAAGCAACCCAAATAAGACAAACATCTTGGTAAGAAAGTGAACACCCAATTTCCAGTTATACACTGAATAAAGATAGCAGAGGGAATGAAACATGCCACATGGAAGGACTTGATGATGAGTAGTTGTATCGTTAGGTGACAACCGCACAAATCATGGGAGATTATAAGCATAGTAGAGCTATAATATTTTTTTTAATAAATTGCAATAAGATAATCTAATAGAAGAAATTTATTGCAAGTTCTGAAATACCAAATTTCATTAGAGTACGGCCATGCTAGAAGTATAATTGTTAACACAACTAGATACTAGTAAGGGCCAAGGGAGATAAAAACACAATATAATATACTGAGAAGTGTCAGCCAAACTCTCTATCTCCTACCAAGTATATATACTGCGGCTAGAAGTTCTGTAAATTGCAATATATTGAACATCACTATGACACTGTCTACTAGTAAAACTATTCTTAATAAAATATTATTTTAAGATTAAGTATAGTCATTCAACCAACCATGTACTGTCTCTGAAAAATATGGCAAAAAATTGTAGCATTTAATCATCAGTCAAATGTCATTAGCACCTTTTATTGATAGGAAGAATCAGATTAGGGATGTAGTCCTTCATATTTATAAGCAGCATACACTTGCTGATATACCGTTTTTTAATTCAAGTTAATCAGTGCCAGAAAAATGTCTTAAATAGACAAGTATAACCAAATGATAAATATACCTCAATATTGCAGAGATTGACAGAAAACCGGTGTAAGGTTTCCAGACTATAACAAGTAGCATTGCAGCAGTTCCTGACATTAAATCAAATTGTTGAAAATATTCACATTATAATTTACAACTCAAATAATTTAAACTATTCACATTATTATAATTATTAAAAGATTCATGTGCCTCCATCCAATAATTAGCTTTTGGGTTGAGTTGGTTCTTGACACACATGTATCAACTGACTTCCAATGCTAAGCATGACCTGAATGTTAAAAAAGTTTAAAAACTGAAATGCATACCATAAGCTGTAATGGCAAAGGGTATGCGAACAATAAATTTCAACTTCTGGCTGAAACTATAATAGCCCTGAAAAATCATAGTAGTGATTAAAAAACAAATTTAAACAGTAAAATACCACCAAACACAACTCAAACCTTTAGAGATCTTTGTAGCAAAAATTCTATTGGTAAATCTATTATTTTATAGGTCTCACTCTGTTGATGAACTTTCAGATTCCAGAGTCCTAGTAATTAAAAATTCCAAACAAACGCCCATGGTGCACATGCACGTGAGAGAGATAGACAAATTTAAAAACTGCTTTGACAATAAAGTACTTGCCATTGATTGAATTACCTGCAAACGTATCTTCTGCACTTGATAAACCAGATATTGTTGAAAGATTCCTGAAACAGTAAAAATATAGCAATCAAACCTAATAAAACTGCATGCTTTAAATATTAATTATAAGCAGTAGAAGCTTATAATGCTTAATAAATTAAATTAATACCAATTTAGGTCCTTACAATATTATTAATTTTATACACCAGCATTTATGAACATGATAATAATGTAAACTCCAAAGCACTATCTGCACTTGAGTTTGGATTCTATAGGGATTCTATTATAGGTTTTACAAAGTTCAAAGCAGCTATATTGAAAATTAATTTTAACAAGTAATGGCATGCTAATACATTATATGCAGAGTGTGTTTGGTAAGACATTTTAGCTAGATGAAAGACGAAATTAGTAGCTGAAATCATTTCATCAGTGTTTGGTAAATAGCTTTTGTATGTAACTACTAGCTTTTTTTTGAGAAGCTACTTAAGGTAGATTTTTTGAAAAAAAAAAAACTCACTTTTTCAGCTACTACCTGAAAATTTATTATAATTTTATCGAGTAAACTAACACTTTCGCCCTTGACTTTTACAGCATCTTGCAGTTTCGTCTCTGACTTTTCTAAAATAACACTTTAGTCCCTGCAACATACACTTTGGTCCTTAACTTTATTAAAAAACATGCACTTTAGTCCCTGACTTAGGGACTAAAGTGCATTTTTTAATTAAGTCAAGGACTAAAGTGCTATTTTGGAGAAGTCGGGGACGAAACTGCAAGACGCAATAAAAGTCGAGGACAAAAGTGCTAGTTTACTCTAATTTTATCCCTAAACAAATTTCACTTATCATTATTTAATAATTAATGATGTCATTATATGTTATTTTACCATGTTCAATTAATTTTACTAAACACTTTCAATCAAATCAGCTAGCTTTTCAAGTTTCATCTAGCTTTTTAGCTTTTAACTAGTTTTACTAAACACACTAGTTGACTAATTTCTTTTTGGGGGTGGGGTGGGAGCATTGTATATTCTCATACACATTTTCTGTTTTCGGGGTCACCTAAAAAAATAGTCATCAGGTTCATTAGGTGCCACTCTAACATAATGAAAGCTATCCATCCTCATGTTTAATTCTTGGACAAAATGGCTATTGTGACAATCAACCGTGAAGTTATATCATTTTTCTCCTTATGACTAACTTCTCTCTCAAAAAATGCATAAACTAAATAGGAGTAGCCAGTAGCCATATCAATATAACAAAGAAAGTTTAGTTCAACGGATATATATCAAATATATATAAAAGAATACTCACTACTCTACTAGTAAAGAACAACATTTTGGATACGTGAATCTATTTGAATGTGTTAATGCTTAATAATAATTGTAACTTTGAAATTTTCACTAATAAAGTAATAAAATGAGTAAACTACTTTACTAGCAACGAAGAACGATTACATATTTCAACCAAACTCAAAATGAATACAAAATATACCAAGCTAAGAAGAAAGATACAAATAGAATTTTAAAACTTTGGGGAGCAGGATGCATCAGGACTCCTAGATTGTTCCATCACCATTCTCAAATGAAGAAAAATGCCCTGCAAGGGTACTTCTATCATGTTTTAAAATAAGGAAATTGAAGATTGGAAAGTATTGCATGTGGCAATCTAGTTTTTTGAGATTTTGAAAAGAAAAAAAAATGTTTGCAAAACAGATTGAACTGAAAGCAAGGGCATTGTCAGATATGTAATCCAATTTATTGTTCCAAAATGGAACATGCTCTCAGGATTAACCGGATACCATTTGACCAGACCGGATGCCGTCTGACCGGCTCCTGCTTAACCAGTTACTCAGATATATGATTAGTAGGATTGGCCGGACAAGACAGATGGACAACCAAGGAATTTGATGACACTTGTCCTGTAACAGGATGACACGTCCCCTGTTGCATGTAGCCTAATTGTGCTATATTTAATATTCGTGTTAATGACTAAGCAATCATCTCCATTCCCCACTAGGTAGGTGGCAAACCTCCTAATGATGATTAATCCACTAAGCCACTTATGGATTAGTGCAGATTACGGATACCTATAAATACTACACGCACTATAAGGTACGTGATTTTTCCAAATGCTCTCATACACCTAAAACCATCACTGACTTCTGGGTTGAGTGTCTTGCAGGTACACCCCACTATTCGCCCACTACTATACATTGTACACTGGAGCTGAAGGATACTATGAAGAAGACGAAGAACAGAACACCACTTTGAAACTTGTAAAAAAGATATTATGCCAACAGTGGAAGTTCCTCTGAGAATGAAATGGTAGCAATGCACGGATAAGGTTATCCCGTTACCCTATGTCAAACTCAATGAACTGTAGTTCAGAATATCGCTTAGTTCCTTCAGAAGAACTCAGTAGATACAGTGCACCGATCAAAAAAATATTCACAACTAGAGATAAGAACTAAAAATGCCTAGCTTAGCAAAAAAAAAAAAAAGGAATTAAAAATGCCTAATTCAAGGCAGTTCCAATGCCAAACCTGTTAATAGCAAAAGAAGAACATCGCAACTACAGAGCACAGGAGAGATCAGGCCTTGAACGGGACGAAATATCCATTGAGCTCCAATGGCCAAAGCAGCATAACCTGCCTAAAATGGAAGAAACAATAAGCAATTCACAGCGTAATTTTTTAACATAACTAACTTTCAATTCAATCAAAATCATCATAGATTGTCAAATCAGCCACAGTGAAATGGTGAGAAAATTTCAACTTGCCAATAATATGCAATAGAAAACGCTCCCAACAACCCTTGCAGCTTTGCGGTGAGCAAAAAGAGGAGCCTCATGCAGTATATCAAGAAAGCTACAGACAAGAAACATCAGAACAGTAAGAATCAAACACACCCCCAAACAGAGTTTGATTTGATTATGAATGCATCGTCACTGCATTAACGGAATAACAGAAATTGAAGCTCGGAGGGTAAATCAGAACCGAACAGAACAGATTAAAAATCAAAATTTGGAGTGCTTTATACTCACAGAGCGTTCTCCTCCGGCGATGTGGCTGGCGGAGAAGCATATCTCTCTGTTGCCATCTTCTAGATTGTGACTGTCTTCGTTATTCCCACAAGAGAGATTCGGATCGCCGTGAATCGATGCATTGGGTTCAATAAAACGGTACGTTAAGGAGTTTTTATTTTCCCCCTTCTCCGTTAAGAAGTTCTTGTGCAAACAAGTAATGGTATTTTGTAACAAAGAAAAAAAAAAAGAGTAATGGTATTTGCACATGTCATTTCTCTTCTCTCACCCTATCTCACATTAATATTATTTTAGCTTATTTAAATTTATTTTATGAGCTTCCCTTAAAAAATATATTTTATGAGTTATGGCTTACGCATTTACTTATTTATATACTTTTTAGAACTTATAATTTTTTTAATAAATTTATAAAAATTAGTTTTTGAGATAGGATTTGTTAGAGTCGAATTCAAATTTGCAAACAAATTAACAAACAGAGAAACAAAAAACTCACCATAGATGAAGAAAACAAGTAAAAAAATAGTGCATGAAAAGGAAAGAAAAGAGAGAAAATGACGATGGTCTAGTTCAAGTTGGTGAAGCCATTTTGGCTCTCCAACAACAGAAATTAAAATGACCGAAAGTAAAGGGGAAGAGCTGGAAGTAAAAGGAGGGGGAAATTGAAATAAAAATGATAGAATTGAAAGGAGATAAGTAGGAATTTATATTTGGATGGGAAGAACATGAAATGTAAATGATTGAAAGTAAATAACGAAATTGAAAGGGGATGAAAAATCAAATGTAAAATGGATTGGAGAAAAAACGTAGGTGAACGATCTTTTAAAGAAGCAAGCCAAGAATACGCTTATTCTTACCACACTTCACCAACAAAGAATCAAACACAAAAGACATAAGATGAACATGAAGAGACAATTCATCAAGCACCTAAAGGGATAGAGAAGCGCGCACATACAACCCCTTTTAAGGACCAAATTCACGCATCAAACATCAAACAATTGTTGAAAGATCAGTAGAAATAGCACACAGATCAACAAAGACAAGTGTGAAATTTGGAATTCAAGTATCAAAAATTGAATGAAAATGAAAATATAGAAGAGAATAGAAATGAAGAAGACGCCACATATTGAGGAAATCCCTCAGACTGACATGGTTTGGTGAAGAAAAGCCACCAACTCCTAGAGCCAGATAAGTTTCACAATGGTTTGAAGAAACACCATCAACCTTTCTCAACTCACAAAGAAGAGGAAACAAGCATAAGCTTTGGTTCTAAATTGGTAAAAAGAATACAAAGGGAGGCCCCTCCAATTTATAGCCTATGGGGCAGTTCATAAAGGGAATGAAAAATACAATTAAAATTCAAACTATCCTATGGGCTTTTAGAACACTTCCTAGAGCTATTTAAACCTAAAAGTAGTGGATCATACATGAGAATGGAAAATACAAAATAAACTAAAAACTATCAAAAGGTGGTTCTAAGGCTAGAACCCTTAACACTAAAAATCCTACTCTAAAATGGTGTTATGAGGTCAAGCACCCTTCATGATGGTCACTAGTGTCCTTTCTAAGGTCTATGTCCTTAAAAATAAAGGATACTAATTTAGAAAGCCCTTTCCATAATTTTCTTGGCTCTTCCTCTAATCATAGGCCGACTCAAGCTTTCCAACGCCCATTGTCCCATTGATGTAGGTGTGTCCTTAACCTTAGTGCTATTACACATAAAAGAGTGAAGTTCATATTATTTTATTCTTGAATTACGTCAAATTTCAAACATATTTAAAATTTTAAAAGTGAAACATGGTTGTGTGTCCTTTTAATTTATGAGTTTTTTCTAATTTTTTAAATTATATTTTATATGATTTTAATATTTTAAACACAAAATCTTGACGGTTGAGATTGATTTCATTAATTATTTAACTTCATGTTAATGAAATGGCTTATTACAACAATGATAAAAGTTTAAGGGTTAATCAGGGCAAAATAAAAATTTACAATGCCTATTTGCAAAAGGGTTAAACAAAAGTTTACAATGCTTATTTGCAGTGTAGATGACAAAAACAAAGGGCATTATAAACAAGGAAAGTTGAATAATGGTAGATAAAATTATGCAACTAACAGCTTAAACTTTTATAGCCTAATCAAAGCCGATATGCATTGAAAACAACCCCCAATCTCCGTATAAAGCAATGAGGAAAAACATCACATCTTGTCATCTTGGGCTACCCGTTAGTAAGGTGTCTAAGTTGTTTGGTTGCTCGCTTGTCAAATGATCTATCTGATACCCTCATAAATGAAATGGCTACCACCAGATTCTCATGCTTACATCTTGTTCTAGAGTGCCTTCACTCTTTCTCCTGGAGATGGATGCCGAAATAATGATTCCAACTGTGACTAACAATAACTGCCAACAGCAACTCATCTCATAGTGATATTACATTATCTTTCTCCCATTATTATACATCTAAAACTGGTTCCATACTCTCATATGACTCATCTGAAATTTGTTCAGGTTCCATGCATGTTACATTGGCATCCTGGTTGAATTGCTCATCATCAATTACATCTGAATCCTCTTCAGATATATCATCCTCGTTGATGTCTGAATTAGGTTCAACATTGTTGTGCTTCTCTATGTCGTTGTTGACTTGATTAGATTGACCTTGCTTGCGGATTCTTACACGCTTCCCTCTGATGTATCTATATTCCAATTTAGGTGGTGGATATTTGCTATGTAACTTCTCATATTTGTCCAGCATACCCAGCTCCTTGAAGACATCCCCAATCATTGAGACAACAGAAACATTAGGTCGAAGACCAAGCTCCTCCATGTCTGCAAAAACCTACAGGAGAAATTAAGAGGTAAATATCCATGATGTGTTGAACCTGAAGTCCCTTCATATGAAGTATCATCTAGTCTCATTAATACAGGGGCAAGTTAAGTTGACAACTACAAAGTAATGTTATTCATTGGAAATTAACAACAATCTGCACTTGATCTTGTCACTGAACTTGATTAATTGAGATTTCTAGGAAAGGAATTCTAGGTATATAAATAGCTAAGATGTTACTTCATTGTTTCAGTTGCTTTCCTAATAGGAATGACACCAAGTTCTGGAATGGAAACATCTTTTCCATCCAATGGAATATAGTGGTCTTCTTGGCTTCTTTATGGCGGGGTCTCTAGTAATTTTTCTTTTATCGAAATATATATTTCAGCAAATGAACTTTGAATATCCAAGAATTTGATAATTTCATAGAATCATATAGTATGCACTAAGAAAAGTAAAATGATAAACTACTTCTAGAAAATACAGTATATCTAATGCACATTATAGAAAGAATAAACAATTTAAATTGATATAGAATCACAAAGCACAATACCTCAAACATCTTCTCATGCATGCCCCTCTTACGGTAGATAGATATCATTTTATCAAAGAACCTACGAGGCAAGCTTTCCATGTACTGCATTAATAACTTTGTCCAAAGCTCTTCTGCTTCATCAAGTCGGTCATCCTCTGCTAAAGCATTAAGTAATGTGAAATAGCTTCCCATTGTCTTTCCTTGACCTTTGCTTAACATCCATTTTGTCACCTATAGTAACAAATGTAATTTGCATAAACAGAAATTAGTTCAGAGGCTATCCCAAGATGGAACGAACAGTTACCGAAGCATTGGAAGAATAGGGAAAATATAAATAAAATATAACTCATAAAACAAACTAAATTTGGGCTGAACATCTATCTTTAGAGATATCAAAGCACTGGGTGAATGCAACTTAATAGAAAGACAAAAGTATAGAAAACAAGAACATTAAAAATTCATAAGGATAAGTTCATTTTTTTAAAGTACCTGTATTATCCGCTTCCACTCTCGTTCGTATTCTAGAGTCTTGAGTGCCTTTTTCACTGTAATTAAAGGGAACTCTAATTCCCAAGCAACATAGGTATCAAGAGCTCCATAAACCTCTTCTTTGACATTTGACAGTTCCTTAATCTGTATAGGACATTAGAAAAATTATTTTTCCAGAAAAGCAAATCATCCATGAAAAAATCAATCTGAAAGCTTCTGTATAAAATGAGAGTGCCACCATCACAATTGTCCAGTGGGGAAACAAAAACTGAATAACCAGGTTAACAACAGAAATAAATAGAGGGAATGCAAGGAAGAACTTACAGACTGAACAAGCTTAGCAGCCTTGGAAATCGTCCCAATTCTTTTAGGGGTCTTCCAAACTCGGGGATATCTTGGTCTTTTACCTTTTGCAGTGCATACCTGATATTAAAAAAGAAATTCAGACAAACTCACCCACCTCTCATTCCCTAGAGCTAAAATATTTGGTGTTAAGAAATTCCATCCTGAAAATTTTGGTTTCCATCTATTAATAACTGTAACCTTAGGATCTTACCACGGTGCTTCGTGTACTTGTTATTTTAAGTTCTTCAAATGTTCTAGCAATAAGTAGTGGAGAATCTTTCAGTGCAAGCATCCTGGGGACCTGAAAAATACAATAGAAGACAAAACATGATTAGAACATAAGAAATCAGTAGGACTTGCAAATAGTCTCAGGGTATGAATTACTTTTAGCATTACAGAAGCACTTCTTATGCTTTGACAAATTATTGACTGCCAGTTTGGTTGTGGTGGGAAATTTCTACAATAACAACAATTACTCATGTGAAAATTGCTTTCTTAATAATCATTACTAAGATAAGAACAACTTAGCTAGTTTCTAATTCAAATTTTTGCTTTTAGCAGATGCTCAATATTCAAACTTCTGTACCACAACATAAACATAGATTATCAAACCAGCCTGACACATAAAAGCAATATTTGTTACCAATTTTAAGAACACCAGAAAACAGCTTTTATTTATTTAGTTATTTGGATCAGCTCTTAAGCTATGTAGTATCTAGGCCACACCAGCCTTTAAACAATTTCAGTTTGGGGGACAACATGACCTAAAAAATGCCGAACACATGATAAACATATATCCCCGAGAGTCATATTGTATCAGCACAGAGCTACACTGCACGGATACAAATACACGTATCTGGAATGATATGCAAATACGATAGTTTTGCAAAAGGTTAAGACACAGCTACAGCAATATGTACTACACAAAATATATATTTCTTTATGAAAGTTTGCTATTTTGTGCAATAATTTTGAAGAAAACAAGATTCCAAGAGTGGGATTGTGCTTTGAGAGAGAGAATTGGTGAGAGCGAGACTTGAATTTGCATCTTAGATTTTTTCGAATAACAGGTCTTTGAAGCTATATTTGGATTGATGGAAATGGATGAAATAGAATGGAATAGAATCAAATAATACTAGGTTCTATTGTTTGGGTCCAACATTCTAAATTTAAAATAAAGCAAATAACAATAATGAAATGTCATAATACAACCAGAAATTACCCAATTCACCAAATTAAACTACCCACACCTGTCCAATTATGCCTACAGGAATGTTACAGAAGCAATATGAGCAAAAGCAAATTTAGCAGGAGCACTGAAGATTCACTGAACCAGAAGCAAAACGACAGGAATTAGTGAAATTGAAAAAGTGCATAAGCTTTTCGGAGAGGGATGTGAACCAAAAGCAATAGTGTGCAGAAGCAACAGAATGACTCAAACGCAGAAGATATTGTACAGCAATTATATATCAGAAACCACATAATAAAGTGTCCAAAGCAAACGGGAATCATCACAATCAATCAGCCAAAAAATTGAATAAACTCCCCATTCCCAACCACCATAACCTAAAACCATGTACATGTAACAGAATCGACCCACAATAAACTATTCAAGTAGCATTGTATCGAATCTGGAACTCACCGGACGAACTGGGAAGCTGCTCGCCTGCCAACGTTCTGCGGAAGCAGCTGCGGCGAGGAGTGAGGCGCGACCAAGAGCGAGCTGCGACCAGGAGTGACGTTCCCGTTAGCTGCTAGAGTGGCAGAGCTCAGAGAATAGAGATGGGGTTGGGAAGCAGGGGATAAACCGTAAGCTGTGATTTTGTTTATTTCAGTTTTCAGATTTGGTTTTTTAATTATTTGAGTTGTAAAAACCCCGTGCACACAAGGGGTTCTAAACAAATTAATTTGATGAAAATAATTGATACGTGGATATTTTATTATATTAAATAATAATTATCATGGTTCAATGAATTTACTCATCAGATCTATATTTTGTTAAAGTATTCTATATATATATATATATATATATATATATATATATAATGTAATCGGTCATGGATGTGTGACATAAACTCTCATCAACAATAAGAACCTTTAAACTGCCTATGACTCCCACCTTAAATATTGTCACATATAATTGACCATGTTTAAATATAGGTATATAAACCCACACGAGACAAAGTTTGACTCTGGCTCTTATTAATGGTCATTGCAAAGCAAACACAAATAGGAAAGGACGTCGCTAAAATTTTATTGAAGACATGTTATCAGTTGGAATCAGGTTCATGCAATGAATATATACCTTGTCCCCTTGCCCATTAGCGCCAACAACGAATGCTCCAATGACATTGACGGCAAGTTCAGCAATCATTAAATGTGCACCATTGCATAATACAGCAAATAGTGAGATAAATGATATATTAAAAAATTACATTAAATTTAATGTAAATCACTAAATCAACCCAATTATTATATTTCTTTATTTCTTAATTTATGTTTTTACGTAATAAAAAAACTTAAATGGATCATGACAAAAATTGTTTTAATATAATAATAATAATAACAATAATAATAATAATAAAAGAAAACTAATGTGTGAGAAAGAAAAATGGTAGGAGCAATACTGTCACCGTGTACTGTGGGAACATATTTAATATAGAGTAAATAGAATAAATAAATCGAATAAATAAGAGGGATAATAAGTTAAAATATTAATAAATAAAATAGAGAGATAAATGATATATTGAAAAAATCACATTAAACTTAATACAAAACAACAAATTTATTATATTTTTTTAATGTATGTTTTTTATGTAATGAAAAATCAGGAAAGGATGAAGACAAAAATTGTTTTAATATAATAATAGTAGAATAATAAAATTAATGTGTGAGAAAAAAAAAAGAAAACGGTTGGAGCTCGACTGCCTCCCGTGGAGGATACCCTCGGGCATAAAAATTACCTTTACACTAAAACATATTAATAGAAACGAATAATGAGAGGAAATGTTTTAATATAATAATAAAAAAAGAAAATGAAAGTGTGATAAAAATAAAAGAAAAAAAAAGAAAACGTTAAAAGTAAGACTACCTCTCGTGGAGTATACTTGTGATTAAAAAAATCACTTTACTAATGTGAGAATAATGAAACTAAAAAGAAAAAAATAGAAGTTTGAACACACGAAACATGTATTATGGAAACAATAATAATATAGGGCAAATATAATAAATAAATCGAATAAATAAGAGAGATAATAATTTAAAATAGCAATGAATAAAATAGAGAGATAAATGATATATTAGAAAAATCACATTAAATTTAAATCAATACATTTATTATATTTCTTGATGTATGCTTTTATGTACTGAAAAATCAGGAATGGATGACGACAAAAATTATTTTATAAAATTTTTTATTTAATGTATAGATATAGATTATTTTATTGGTAATGTGTAGATATAGGTTATGCGTAAATGCAACTTTTTCCAATAATAACAAAAATATTGTTAATTATATAAATGGTTTAAAAAATTGTTTCTATAATGAATAAGCAACAAACTTGAAATAAATAAATATGAATGAATAATTATAAAAATTATTTTAATATAATAATAAAAAAATTAAAGTGGGATAAAAAATGGGGAAAAAACGAAAAGAAAAGAAAAGGGTAAAAGCATAATTAGCCCCGTGGAGGATACTTGTGGTTTGTAAATAAATCACTCTTGTAATGAAACATAGTAATAGGAACAAATAATGAGAGAAAATATTTTTATATAATAAAACTAAAAAAAGAAAAAAAAAATGACAAGAAATGACTACCTCTTGTGGAAGATACATGGGCTTCATAAAAAAATAATTTTACTGAAACTGAGAATGTGTGAAACGTGTATTGGGAGAACAATTTTAGGATAGATAATAAATAAAATAGATAAGAGAGATAATAAATGAAGACATTAATGAATAAAATAGAAAGATAAATTATGTAATGAAACAAAAAAGTATAGATGAATAATGAGATAAACTGTTTTTAATACAATAATGAAAAAAAAATTAAAGTGTGATAAAAAGGGGGGAAAGAAAACGGTTGGTAAGAACACAACTGTCATCGCGATCATGGAGCATACTCATAATTTATAAAAACAACACTTTTGTAATTAAACATATTAATAGGAACAAATAATGAGAGAGAATATTTTAATATAAAAATGATAAAAAAGAAAACGAATGTGTGATAAGAAAACAAAAAAAAGAAAGAAAATGGTAGAAGGAGAACTGTGTCCCGTGGAGTATATACCTGTAGTTCATAAAAAAATCACTTTATTGAAACGATAATGAAAAAAACTAAAAGAATGTAAGTGAGAAAACATGACACATGAAAAACAATTTTAATGAGGTAGTCAATTTTAATATGAACGAATAATGAGAGAAAATATTTTTATATAATAAAACTAAAAAAGAAAATGAATGTATGATAAAAAAAAGAAAGCGACAAGAAATGACTACCTCTTGTGGAAGATACATGAGCTTCATAAAAAAATCATTTTACTGAAACTGAGAATGCGTGACACATGTATTGAGAGAACAATTTTAGGATAGAAAATAAATAGACAAATAGAATAGATAAGAGAGATAATAAATAAAGACATTAATGAATAAATTAGAGAGATAAATGATGTAATGAAACAAAATAGTATGAATGAATATTGAGATAAACTGTTTTAATATAATAATGAAAAAGGAAAATTAAAGTGTGATAAAAAGTGGGGGAAAGAAAACGGTAGGTAAGAGCACAACTGTCCCGTGGAGGATACTCGTGATTTATAAAAACAACACTCTTGTAATTAAACATATTAATAGGAACAAATAATGAGAGGAAATATTTCAATATAAGAATGATAAAAAAGAAAACGAATGTGTGATAAGAAAACCAAAAAAGAAAAAAAACGGTAGAAGGAGAATTGTGTCCCGTGGAGTATATACCCGTGGTTCATAAAAAATCACTTTATTAAAATGATAATTAAAAAACTAAAAGAATGTAAGTGAGAAGGAAGATTGTGTCCCGTGGAGTATATATCTGTGGTTTATAAAAAAATCACTTTATTAAAATGATAATGAAAAAACTAAAAGGATGTAAATGAAAAAACATGACACATTGGAAACTATTTTAATATAGATTGAATAGATAAGAGATATAATAGATTAAATTATTAATGAATAAAATAATGAGACAGATGATATATTGGAAAAGTGAAAAAAAAAACTAACATATTTTTTTAACCACAGGCCACGGACAATCCTATCGAACCCGGGAGTTCTTCCCACAATCTCAATTTGCATTACCAACTGAGTCAGTTAAAAAAAACATCTTAAAAAACAAAAGAATTAAAAAAATAAATAAAAAAAAAGGCGTTTGACAGAAAAATTTAAAAAAGAAAAGAGAGAGAAACGGTTGTTACCGTGTAAAAGAAAAAAAAAAGAAAGAAAGAAAGAAGAAGAGGATGAACAGTTAATGAACAGTGGAAAAGTTGCCTGGCACGTTACCACGATTAACAAATTATAGATTTGTAAAAAAAACTAGTATTTTATCTTTTTATATAATTAATATTTATAATGAAAAAAATATTTAAATGTAAATTATATTTTTCATTTTAAATCAAGACTTGTTATGAGTGGTAATTTGGTGAGTAGAATAGAATTAGGATTGTTTTGAAATTAAAAAGGTTCACAATTATTTTTTAAGAATAAAGATAAAATTATTAATTCAAATAATTAAAATTAAATGGAATTCACTCATATTTATGTAAATTTTCAAATATATACAACTTGAATATAAAGAATTTTGAAATTAAATCAATCTCTATTTCAAAATTTTGAAAATAACTTTAAAAAATTAGGATTTGATAAATTTAGATTAATTATTCTTTTTTAAATGTGATATATTTTTGTTTTGGAAAAAAAGTATATAGTCACCCTAATATAATCATTTAACTTTTGCAAATAGATATCCTGGACTTTTTTTTTTCCAATTAATCCTTAAACCTTTAGCATTATAGGTAATTTCATTAATATGAAGTTGAATGATTAATTAAATCAATTTCAACCATTTAAGATTTTGTGTTTAAAAAATTAAAAGTATAAAAATAGGGAAAACAATCCTAACAATTAAAAGGACACATCATCATATTTCATTAAAATTTTAAATATGTTTAAAATTTAATATAATTTAAGAATAAAAAAATATAAAATTTATTCTTTTACGTGATTTTAATATATATTAATTATTTAAATTTATATTAATCTTATCAAGATTCTTCTTTAGCCTGAATATTGCATCATCATTTGATACCATCATGGAGCCCAAGCCCCCTGATGCTGAGCCTCAAAACAACGCACGAGCTTCCTTCCGTGACATAATTGGCCATAAGAATGCAAGAACTTCAAAGGAGAAGATTGATCTCATCGGTAACAAATTGTTTCGCATCGAGCTTAAAGATGGTAATAGACTTAAACCTCGTATCTATGTGGCTGACTCAGTGCTGGATAACCTTCGAAGATCATGGATGGACGCTGTGATTATTAAACTGTTGGGTAAGAACATCAGATTCATCACTATGAATTCAAGACTTAAGAAATTGTGGGCTTTTGCAGGAAGCTTTGAGCTCTTGGATGTTGGGAATGGATATTTTGTTGTCAAATTTGACAATGAGTATGACAGGAATAAAGTGATCAATGAGGGACCCTGGATGATGTTCGACCATTATCTTGTTGTTCGATCATGGACTCTGGATTTTGTATCTACTGAGGACATCATTGACGGCACTATGGTATGGATCTGATTCTCGAATCTTGGACTTGAGTGTTATGATGAAAGTGTACTCTTAGCAATGGCAGCTGTTGTGGGAAGACCTATCAAGGTGGATAAAACCACTCTTAACATAGCTAGGGGAGATTTGTAAGGGTATGTGTAGAAATTGATCTACATGAACCAGCTATTGGCAAGATTTGGCTCCAAGGTCATTGGTACAAAGTTGAGTATGAAAGCTTGCATTTAACCTGTGGTATTTGTGGACATTATGGCCATGTTGCTCGATCATGTTCCAAGAAATCTCATAAGGTACAATCACAGGAAAATCACTCAGGACATGACAATCAATCAGGTGAGAAAAAGGATTTAGCTGCAAACTTAGACAAAATTAATCTCAATACAGAATTTGTATCTCCTAACGGTGACAGTATTGTTAACCATCAAGAGGCTTTACATGGTGAATGGTTGGTTGTGACCAAAAATAAGAAAGGTAAGGGTAAATCTCAGGTTAAGGAAACAAAGCAATTTGGTATTGCAGGGGATAATGGAAAATCTTCAAAACTCCCACAAGCTCAGCCAATTCCTATGGCAAGTTAGATTGCACAGGGACCAAAGATTAGTGATCATATAGTTTTTCAAAGCAAGGCTCTTCCTAATTCTTCCCCACATAATGCAAGGAAGAAGAGGCATAGGATAAACCCTTCCTATCAAGATGCATCGTTATCTGGGGCCAGTTCTCAAATGCAATTGGTTAAGCCTTCGCAGCAGTCAGATATTGTGATTAAGAATTTTCCAATTCCTCAGCCTGCTTCACATGGAATTAAAACAACTCTTAATGTTGATATTCTTTCAAAGAATAGAATGAGATTTAGGGATGATGATGATCCACCTATTCTTTCATCCCCAAAGGCTGTAGTGGTCAATGAGGAACTTGACAAGGTTTATGATGTTGATGCACACATGGGTGCAAGCATTGAGCCTTCTTCTTAAGGAGATCATGGTCCTAAACCTTGAGGAAGGGACAGGTTTATCTTTTTATCTTGCTTGTTATTTCTATATTTTAATGATTGCGTTTAGAAATTTTGTAGTTTTATCATGGAATGTTAGAGGTGCTGCCAACAAGAAATGTCAAAGACATATTAGGAACATTGTGAGGCAGTTTAAACCTGAATTAGTTATTATTCTTGAAACTCACACACTGTATCAGAACACTCATCCCTTCTGGAATAGTCTTAGTTATGAGCCAATTGCCATCTCAGAAGCTAATGGTCACATGGGGGTATTTGGGTCATGAGTAAGGAAAGATCATGCTATAATTTTAATGTTTTTGATTCTCACACACAAGTTATTACAATTGATATCTCACATGGTAATTCTAGCCGGTTCTTGTCTGCTGTTTATGCAAGTCCAGTGCTTTCTAATAGAATAGCTATGTGGGCTCATTTACACAACCTGAAAAGGCACTATCTATAAACCTTGGATTTTGTTAGGTGATTTCAATGATATTCTGCTCTTTACTGAACAAAGAGGTGGCGGCTTTTCAGCAACCAGAGCACTAAACTTTGCATCTCATTTAGATGCCTGCAACCTCATGGATATGGGAAGTTTTGGTTCTAAATTTACTTGGAGTAGAAACTGCAAAGGGGGACAATGGGTTCATAAAAGGTTGGACAAAGGTCTTATTGATCCCAGCTGGAGATTTGCCTTTCCTAATGGGTCAATTGAGAACTTGTGTAGACTACATTCTGACCATCATCCTATTCTCTTCAGATGTGGTGGTAAATCATCAAGTCAGGGAGAAAGACCTTTTAGATTTAAAGCTTCATGGTCAACTCATCCTCTTTATAGCTCTTTAATTAATTCAACATGGAGCATATCAGAACATAATATTCTTCAATGCTTGGAAGATGTTAAAGAAGCTTCTATGAAGTTCAATAAAGAGGTGTTTGAGTCCATTTTCACAAGGAAAAAGGTTCTGGAAAAAAGACTGAAAGGTATAGAGAGAAGTTTGGAAGAAGGTACTTCAAACAGTTTACTCCAATTGCAAGATACCCTTTTACAAGAATACAATTTTGTGCTGTTCCAAGAGGAGGTTCTTTGGTATCAAAAATCAAGAGAGAATTGGGTGAAGTTTGGTCACAGAAACACTGCATTTTTTCATGCTCAGACTATGATAAGAAGAGTCAGAAATAAGATTCATGGATGGTTCCTTCCAAATGGAACCCAGTGCACTGATGAGGAGGTCCTTCAAAGGGAAACGGTATCCTTTTTTAAAGATTTATTTTGTAATACTGTTGCTCATGGTGACTACATATTATCACCTAATCTATCCAAGCTTTCACAAGCAGATAAAGCTTGTCTTTTAGCTCCTATAACTAAGGAGGAAGTTTTAAAGGCTTTAAATTCAATGAAATCCTATAAAGCCCCAGGACCAGATGGTTTTCAAGCTATATTTTTTAAACTTTACTGGGATAGAATTGGTGATGATGTGTGGAAATTTGTCAGAGATGCTTTCATCTCTGGTCAAATTCCACTTGCAGCTGCTCAAACTTTAATTGTTCTTATTCCTAAAACTGATAGGCCTAATTCCCTTAAGGAGTTTAGACCTATTAGTTTATGCAATTGTCTTTATAAATTAACATCTAAAGTTTTGGTAAATAGACTTGGGCCTATTTTGCAGGATATTGTTAGTCCCTTACAAGCTAGTTTCATTCCAGGGAGGAGCACTTCTGATAATGCAATCATTCTTCAAGAATTGGTTCATTATATGAAGAGGTCTAAAAGGAAAAAAGGTGACATTATTTTCAAATTAGATCTTGAAAAAGCATATAATAGAGTAGATTGGGATTTTTTGAAAAATGTATTGCATGAATATCAATTTCCAAGTAGCATTATTTCTTTAATAATGAGTGGTATTTCTACTACTTCTATTTCTCTTCTTTGGAATGGTAAGAATGCCCTTCTTTTACTCCAAAGAGAGCTTTAAGACAGGGTGATCCTCTCTCTCCATATCTGTTTGTTTTATGTATGGAAAAACTAGGAGAAATGATCTCTGATGTTGTTTGTAACAATTCATTGATCCCTCTTAAAATCTCTGCTCAGGTAAGAATTCTGTATAAAATTGTTCAGGATTTCTGTAGTTTTTCTGGTTTTAAGGTCAATATAGAGAAGTCAAGAGCATTTTGCTCTCCTGCAACCCCAATGAGAAGACAACAACAACTATCAAGCATGACTGGAATCAGACTTACTGGTTCTTTGGAGAAGTATTTGGGATTCAAGATATTCACCTCCAGGTCAACTAAATCTGACTTTCAACACATCCTGGATAAAGTTCATCTTAGATTGGCATCTTGGAAGGGAAGATTGATCAATAAAGCTGGGATGTTAACATTGATCAATTCTGTCCTTAATTCAATTCCAACCTATACTATGCAAATACATTGGCTCCCTGAGAGTATTTGCAATGCCTTGGACAGAACTGCTAGAGATTTCTTATGGAAGGGAAACAATTCTACCGGTGTCATTTTAGTCAAATGGGACACAGTTTCTTCACCTAAGAAGTTGGGAGGATTAGGGATAAGAAGAGCAAGGATGCAAAACACATCTTTATTGGGAAAACTTGCTTGGAGTATTCTGCAGAAGGATGACACTAAACTTTAGGTAAGGGTGTTGTGTGCTAAGTATAGAGGGGGACATCAAGTCTTTAACCAGTATAGAGGTGCCTCCTTTGTATGGAGATCAATTCATAAATCAGCTAGTAATCTAAAGGCTGGCTACATTACAAGATTTGCAGATGGAAATTCAATTTTTTTCTTTGATCCTTGGTCACCCTCGGGTCCTTTATGCCATGAGGTTGATATAATTAATGTTCATGATACTGCACTTACCATAAGGGATGTTTGGAATGGAACTGAATGGAATTTGCAGTTGCTGTGGACTGCATGATAAGTGAAAATTAGTTGATAAATTAGAGCACTTTTTAATTCACTTATCAAGGATAAAATGGTATTCTTGCCCCAATTTAATCCCTTTTTATTAAATATTAGATAAATTGTATTTATTAATATGAGATTTGAATTTGATGTTATTTTAATAGAAATATAGCTAATTTTTGCAGGATATTGCAAAGATTTGATTTGAAGGAAAGATAGCATTAAATGAGGGAGATATCTGCAAGATTTGAGTTTGATTAAAGACATTTAATAAAGGAGTAAACCCCCATATCGGTCCCTGACTTTTTTTACGTCGTGCAAATTAGTCCCTGACTTAACTAAATTGTCACGTTAGTCCCTCACTTCTCTCACCGTCAAGCAACTTAATCCTCAAGGCTAACTTCCGTTAAATTGCTGATGATCAGGCACGTTATAATGCCAAGTAGGACCATATACGACGCCGTTTCAATGGTACATCAACCCAGAATCCCCAATCTTCCCCTGGTTCCTTCTATCTTCCTTTTTATTCCTAATTTTCTTCTCAGAAAGTCCCCATTTTGTATATTCAATCCTTCTTCCTGGGTTTCCCAGTTTTTCCTTCGTCTTCAACAGCTGCTGCGGGGAATTCATCTTTTGCTATTTGAGCATCACATTCTGTGTGCCAATAAAACATAGGCCATTAAGATCCTGCCAATAAAACATAAACAGATCCTGCCAATAAACAAGAATGCAACAACATACAAAAACAATAAATAGAATCAAGGTACATAAACACATACACAAACAGATTTCTGTGTTTCTATGTGCCAATAAAACATAGGCCATTAAGATCCTGCTAATAAAACAAACAGATCCTGCCAACTTAAATTAAGCACCAATTTCAGTGTGTATTCAGAATAATTGTCAATTACTGCCATAACAGTGTGCTAATTAATAGTAAGTGAAAAAGCCATCACAGTGGTCCATTAATCAAAATGCAGTAATAAAGCATCTAAACACAAGTCTGAAAATGCCATATCAGAAACCACCATCAACACTTCATAGAGCCTTGTAATATAAAGAACAACGTTGCATACTTGTGAGTCCATTTCGAGCAAGCCAAATCGCTGACAAACAATCTTCAATGGACCAAAATCTCTCTGTCGCATTCAAATCTCCGCGTTGCTTCGTACTTCAATCGTCAATATCACTTTGCAAATCTCTCTGGTAAGGGGCGGAGGAACTTAGGGCTTCACATAGAGACTGATTTCACTAACCCTAAGTGACTCTTAGTATGACTAAGGGGTAAAAAAGACTTTGCAACTCTCTTCTTCCTTAGTCAGCATCAGAACGACGTCGTATATAGTCCTACTTGGCATTATAACGTGCCAGATCATCAGCAATTTAACGGAAGTTAGCCTTGAGGACTAAGTTGCTTGACGGTGAAAGAAGTGAGGGACTAACGTGACAATTTAGTTAAGTCAGGGACTAATTTGCACGACGTAAAAAAAGTCAGGGACCGATATGGGGGTTTACTCTTTAATAAAGATTTGAAGCAATCAATAAGGAGATCACTGCCAATCAAACAAGGATTCTGTAGACAACCTTCCCAATTAAATCCAAGATGCTCAATTAATGCAAGATTTCAGCAAGAAAAGGGAAACAAGGAAAGACAAATCAACCAAAACCAGTCTCGGGGAGAGATCAAGATAAAAAGAGAAAGTTTGGAGCTGCAGGACGCATTCTGCGCTTCAACCTGCGCTGTAGCGCAGGGTAAAGCGCAACTCTCTGGATCCTGCGCTGCAACCTGTGCTGTAGCGCAGGGTGAAGTGCAAGTCACGCGGGTTTGTTCCCTGTTGCCATTTTTAGATAGATTTCTCCCCAATTTCCTTTGTCTTTCCTTAGCCTATAAATAGGACCTCATTGCACCAGATCAAGTGTGCACGATTATTGTAATTCAGTTGTATTTCAGTGATAATGCACCAGAGCTAATTTTAGAGTAGGAGAGGAGGAGCGCTTCACGAGGATTGAAGATGGTGACAACATCCTCGGTGGTTTGTATGGCTACCTTGTGTAGTTAACTTTCCATGAGGATTGGATGTAATTGATTCTATCCCTAAGTGTATGTAAACTCTATTTTATTATTTCATGAGCTCTCTGTCTATAATATTGGTAATCTTATTATGTGCTTGATTCCTAACTTCCACGCTTGCGCCGGAGTTATAGGCTAGTTTAGACTAGGATTGAGGATGGGGGAGTGGATTCTGACTCATTCTCTGAGTGAATAAGAGGACTCGGTAGCCAGTGAACCGAAACATGGGCGTTGCTAGTGATTGATGGGTAGTGTGAGTACTCTAATGAAGGGCGTCTACAGGATAAGCATGGTTATTAAATTACCGATAGCAAAGGTTAGTTGATTGTCAATCCAGGAAGCGAAACGTGGATGTATTCTAATGAGTGATGGGTAGTGACAGTACTCTAGCGAAGGTGCGTCCAGAGTAGTAGGCCTCATTTATCAACTAATTCTTTTACAAACGGAATAAAAGAAAGCAAAATAAGCCGAGGGTAGGTCTGTCGCCTGGGAGAGCCCGCATGGATTACCTTTGAGTGTGTGGGGCCGCTGGTAACTCGGGGTCTTAGCAATTTAGTTTGTCTACAGTATTATAGAGTAAACCTAAAATAATAGATAGTTTTTACATGCACGAAGGGTGTGATGATATGAAGTCCAGTCCTAATCCAAGTAATGTGTCTCTAACTCTTCCTTTCTAATTCAATTGATTATTTATTTTTTATTTACAATTTACGCAACAATACTCTCAAAACCGTTATTTCCCTTGATAAATAGACCATGAATTTGCGTGAATTGACCATTCCATGTGGATACGATACTTTTCTTACTATTATACTACTGGATTTTTGGTTCGCTTGCCAGAAACCCATCACTGCACTTCCTGATCATATTCAACAGAAGATCACTAACATTACCCCTGCCTTCACACATGGAATTCAAGATGTGATATCCTGGTGTAATTCAAATAATGGTTCATATACAACAAAGGATGGCTACAAATGGCTTTGGAACTCCCAATTCTAGTTCAATGTGAATAAAAGCTGGTCATGGATCTGGAAGTCAAAGTGTAGTGAATCTGTGAGATTCTTAATTTGGCTTGCTGCTAATGATAAATTACCTACCAAGGCTCTCCTCAATCATAGACAAATTACTGCATCTCCACTATGCATTATTTGCCATCATGAAATTGAAGATGTTTTACATTGCCTCATAACCTGCCCTTTAGCTAAAAGTCTTTGGGATTAGATTGGTTATACTAATTATACAGAGTTTCTATCTTTTACAGACTTTCATGACTGGCTGCATTGGTCCTGCAAGAATTTAGGATCAAAATTCCTTGCAGGAATATGGGAAATTTGGCTGGCTCGAAACAATAGAGTGTTCAATGGTAACTCTACTTCTTTGTGTCAACTTGGCTGGAAAGTGGATGGTTTGGCAAGGATATTCCAGACAGTTTTCAATCTTACTCAGATATCTTCCAAGGAAAATATTATTTGGGTTAAATGGCAAGCTCCTGAAGCTGGTTCAGTGGCTTTGAATGTTGGTGGAAGTTATTTTGCCGATTTGGGTTTAACTGATTTTGGAGGCCTTATCCATGACAATAATGGTAATCGGATTAAGGGATTCATTGGGTCTGTGGTTGTTACTAGCATTATCTAGGTTGAATTAGAAGCTATCTTCAATGGTCTTAACTTAGCTTGGGAAGAAGGTTTTAGAAAAGTCAAATGTTGGTCTAATTCTTCTCTTGCCATATCGCTCATTAAAGGGAATTTATCTCGATTTCATCCTCATGCTGGTCTGATTCATAAAATCAAGTTGTTACTTGGAAGAAATTGATCCTTACAAATTAATCATATTCATAGGGAAGAGAATAGATGTGCTGATGCTTTAGTTAAAAGGGGAGCTCTTTCTAATTCCTCTTCTATTGTAATCTTAGATTCAGGAGATGGTCTTGATGACTTACTCACAGCTGATGCTAGGGGTGATTATGTCCCTAGGGGTAGATTAGGTTGATCTTTTATTTTTCTTGTTTGTTTTATTTCCTATTTGTTACCAAAAAAATTAATGAAAGTATCGAATGTAATAATGATAAAAGTTTAAAAATTAATTGAAATAATTATAAAAGCGTAAAAATTCAAGGTGATTTTATTTTATTTTTTACTTTTTTTTTTCACATGACATCGCGGTTCATGTTAATTTACTATCGCTTAAAGCATGATATAACACCTTTGATCCCCGTATAATTTAGCTCTGATCAAATTTGCAAAGGTTCGGAAGACCTTGTGTTAGGAATCTCTATCTTCAAGAGTATATTAGAAAGGGGGATTACATCTATAGAGTGACCTGCATAAATTAGACAACAAACCTATTTGTTAAAAATTTAGAAAGGAGAATGCAAAATAATTTTTGTATGAGGATATTAGAAGGGTTATCTCATTTTTATATTCCATGCTTGTTAATGATAACAACGTTTCAGTTGGGACTTCAAATAAGAGAAGGGACAACTTTAAGACGATAGAGAAAAATGGCTCTCTTTTCTTCAAAATTAATGGCTAACTCAAGTGTGTAAAAAAAGGAAATTATGAATGTAATAGCCTAAACAGGGGAAATTATAAGGATGAGGAAATTAGTCATGAGACTTATTTTTCTGTTTGTCATTTTTGTTTGTACCCAATGGTCTTGTAACAAATAAAATCCAGTATGAAGTGAATGAAGAATAATAATGTATGATTTGGTGAAGTCTCTCTGTAGTGCCAGTTGATCATGTTCTGCTTGTCTTCAGAGAAGAGCTTAATATTGGGAAGAGGCTGCTCTCTAAATTCCAAAACTGTGTAGCCGTCTTAAATCTTGTCTTGTTCAGTTGTTGGTTAATTTTTTTTAACTGAATTTTACATGTATAGTTGGTCTTCGTGGTCCCAAGCTCAAATAAAAGGACAATCGTTATCGTATTAGTTAGTGGGCAGCTAACTTGAAAAAATATATATTGATCAAACCAACTTTGTGGGGGGAAAAGTGTGCATGTATGAGGTCTCACGGTGGATTCTAGAAATGAAAGTATTGAATATTAGTGTATGAAGATATTGAATTGTCGATGAGAATAGGTTAAGCATAAAGAGTTTAATTGCACCTATACTTTCTACAGTTATGTAATTTTGGTCACTTTAATTTTTTTTTAATTAAACAAATGTCTCATTAACCTATAATTTTTTTAATTATAGGTTAAGCACTATAATTATGTGGTATTGCTATGTTTTTTGTATTTGAGGTGTAGAGCATCATCTTGTAGTGACACTTTTATCTTGGTTTTTTAGTTTTGTTATTGTAGTATGGGTTGGAGTACCCCTTATATTCCCTTTATATTAATATAATTTTGCTTATAAAAAAAATTTAGAGCGTGTATAAGAGAAAACCCCCTATATATTAATTTAGTCATCCCATCTAAACTGACACAAACAAAGTAACAACTATATATCTTCTAACTTCGATCTCTATCAAATTGTTGATTTTTAAGGGCGACTTAGCTACAATACATACTATGTAGATATTTTTTATGGTGTTTTATATATTATATTTAATAAACATATCAATTTATAGTTTTGTTGAAGTCAATTTTTCTAGATAGATAGACAACCAAAGTTGATCTCATATTTCATTAATATTCCCGACCACTAGCTATGAGGACAACATGTATGTTAACGATTTTCTTTTTGGTTGGAGAGAGCCTGTTAACACTAAGAAATGATCACACTTTGAACAAATTTTCTTAAATGAGGCTATGACAAACGAAAAGATTTAGCCTATACTTTTCTCTGTGTGGGTTATAAGTTTGACATCGCTCATATCAGTGAAAGAATTCAGTATATAAAGATGTCCAATTGCTAAGGAAGTGTTATAATATGATACGTTGACATTCAACTGATATCGTTGTTTGAATTCATACCTCGATGGGGTATTGACTGTATTCTTTATTAATAAATAATTGTAACTAGGAAAATTAAAATAAAGAAACAACAAACGGGGACTTGATACGATCACACCAATAATGTATGTGAATTGTATGCGGTTTCACACGGAATAAATCATACGTGAATTTGCTGTCCTAGCGAGCGATGAGGGAGCATATATAGAGTATATATCTAGCTTGTCACTAACGTACTCTACAATTTTGCCACGAGTTGAGTAGGGTGAAAATAAGTGGGTTACGAGTTTTTAATTTTTAATTTTTAAAAATTTTAAATTATTATTTTATAATTTAAAATTAAAAAATTAATTTATAAAAAGAGTTTTTAAATTTTATTTTGAGTCTTAATTTAAAAAATTTAAAAATTAATAATTAAAAACTCAACATCTCAAATGGGCCTTAGATTTTTTAAGGTGTAAGTATTTGATATATGTTTTATTAATTTTAAAATTTAGACTAGCCTTTTTGAAAATAGAAAGCTTATTTAAAATATTTGATAATAAGATTTTTAAATATGTCATAAACCTATAATTAAAGTCTTCTATATAAAATAACATGGTCAAATATTTAAATCAATTAATAATTTAATTGATATACATTATCAGTATAAAATAGTTTATCCATACATTCAATGATATGTTGTCACATTATTTTAATGACACTTTATATATTACTAAATTTATTAAAAGATGTGATAACATATTAAATATATATTTATGTAAAACTTTTTACATTGACAATCTATATCAATTAAATTCATAAATCAATAAATATACGATATTATAACATTATAATAAAAATCTAACATAATAATAGTAACATCAATAAATACATTATTATATTATTTATATTTATTTAAATAGATCAATTTGATAAGATTAAATGATTTTTTAAATGATCATAAATATGTTTGTTTTGTATAAGACCACAATCCTTCTAAGTATTTAACACATGATACATGTTTAGGGCTCGAACTCGAAACCACTTATTAAGTTGGAATAACTCCTTACTAGCTAATTCACGTGATGGTAGTATAAATATGTTCTTATAACTAAATAGAAAAAAATTGAACCTTGATTTATTTATTAAATCAACATGTTTTACCGTGGAGTTCCTTAATTGGTATCGTTGGAGTCTCTTTGTACTTTGTTTTACCTTAGAAGAGGACACGGGGCCGGCCAATATGGCCCAATTTATAGTGAGGCTTCGAGCAAATTTTTATTTTGGGGTCTTTGTAAATACATGAAGTGAAAGAAATGAGCCTTAAAAGTTAAAATTCATTTAACAAGGATTGAACCATCAATCATTGAGGAGGAAAATCAATTTATAAACCAATGAACTAGGTCTAATTATAATAATATTTTATATTTTTTTATAAAGGATGTTATGAATAATAGGGGGCCTAAAGCAAGGGGCTTGAATAGCCTTACCCTTGGACCGGCCCTGAGAGGACATATACGCTTTTTAAATTTACCAAAAAAAAGGGACATATACTTATTTGAATATTTGTATTACAATTAATGTTGTCCTCTTTTTTTCTTTTTCTTTTCCTCATCCTATGCAATGATTATCTTTCTATATTGACAAAACAGATAATTATTGGCCAGTTATAATCTGTCCTTAAGTGCACTCGAACGACCATTTAATTCTTTTTTTATTTATATATCAGCACGTTACTCACTATTCTATTACGTGTTTTTGGTCAAATCTTCTAGCTAGCTGTAATCCTCGGTTTGAAAGATCTTTTAAATTTGTTCAACAAATCGTAGTTGGTAATTGTCCATTTATTGAACCAGTCTCTTGATTCATCAAGAAGCAAAACCTGTTATCATATGTGTTTACAAAATTAAAAACAATTAATTAACCTCCTCTCTTAATTGAAGAATAATTAACAAAAAAAAAAAAAAAACTCAAACACGCCTTCCATGCTAGGACCATTACACTTGCACCATTGCACTCATTGTCTCTTTCTGTTTTTTCTTGGCTTGATGCAATGGCCCATCACACGTTAGGCTAGTAGTTGGTACACTAAATATATATATATATAAAAAAAAAAAAAAAACTATGCATTTTTCAAGGAAATATCTATGTACAGTATGATATTTATATATGTGTTCTATTAAGCTATGCCTTTCTGATGTGATGGAGGAGAATTAGACCCACTTCCTCTGCCATTTTGGTGTCTAACTCTATCATTCTGTGATTGTGGCTTTGGTGACTTTGGAGATTTAAGTGGATGATGCCTATGACCATTTCTGTTATGGTGATTCCTGTGATGATGACCATTATTTTCCCTTCTTCTCTCCTTAGGTGAATCATAATCCCTTGTTTCTTTATTCACTTCATTAATATCAGCTGGAACAGTGTAAACAAAGGGTCCCATTGGAATATCATCAAAATCTTGTAAGGGTTCTAGAATCTTAACCACTTCTCTCATTGTAGGCCTACTCTTTGGCCTATGGCTGAGACATTGGTAAGCCAATGCAGCTGCTTTTTTACTTCCCATCTCAGAAAATTGCCCTTCAAGTCTAGGATCCATTATCCTACTAAGTTTCCTTGAATCATGTAACATTGGCCTTGCCCATTCCACTAGGTTCTGTTCCCTTGGAGGTCTATTTTTGTCCACTGACCTTCTCCCAGTTAGCAACTCCAATAGCACAACTCCAAAACTATACACGTCACTCATTGCTGTCAAGTGACCTATATGCAAAAACATTATTAAAATTAACTTAGTTACAAGAATTCTATTCCAAGTAATGATGTACTATTATTGTTATTATTATAATTGTTACTTTATTACTATTATTATGTAATATGTGAATATGTACAAAAGTGGATTAATCAGAAATTTAGAATAATAAATTTACCTGTCATCACATATTCTGGGGCTGCATAGCCTTGTGTGCCCATAACTCTGGTTGAAACATGGGTGTCATCACCTTCAGGTCCATCTTTTGCCAACCCAAAATCAGAGAGTTTTGCATTGTAATCCTGGAAGAATAAATAAAAAAATAATATGAGTATAAATAATTGGTTTCAATGGAACAGTAGAGGGAGGAGGGAGAAAAAAAGTGATGCTTACAGAGTCTAATAAGATGTTGGAAGCTTTGAAATCTCTATAGATGACTGGTTTCTCTGCTTCATGAAGAAAAGCTAGACCCTTTGCAGCTCCAACAGCAATTTTCATTCTTACTGACCATGGTAATGATGCTGAGTATCCTGTAATTCCCACACAAAAAAAGGGTCAATTTTCAAGTTCTAATCCAAGTAAATTAAAAGAAGACAATCATGGATGTTATAATAATAATGAAAAAAAAAAAGAAACTTACTTCTAAATAATTGATTCTCTAAACTGCCTCTTGGTAAATACTCATATACCAGAAGCCTGTGTTCATCTTCACAGCAGTATCCTATTAGCTTCACAAGGTGTGGATGCCTAAGTTGTCCCAGAAAAACAACTTCAGTCTGTTACCATAAACCACAAAGGGGTCAGAACTCAGAACTCAAAAGCATTACTCATTGTTAAACCATGGCATAATGAAATTAATTTTATTGGGTACTTACCAACCACTCTTTGTGGCCTTGAGTGCCATCCAAGTCCAAGAGCTTAACAGCCACAGGCTGAGCCTTTAAACCAGGCCTAAGCTTGTCATCAATGAACCCCTTATGCACTGGTCCAAAACCACCTTCTCCTAGAAAATTACTTGAAGAGAAGTGTTGTGTAATAACCTTGAGTTCAGCAACTGTAAAAACATGCAGGTTAGATCCTGCTAGAGAAATGGAAAGATCCTCTGAAAATGTGGTGCTGGGATAACTCAAATCTGTTACAGAAATCCTGTGAGAAGAATTTGGCTTTGTAGCCACCACTTTCTTGGGCTTAGGTGAGGGATATTCACCCTTGTAACAACCAGGGAAGATTGATTTCCATATGATTTTCATGATGGTCATTGTTGATAAAAGGCCAAACCAAAAATAAAAATGAATTCAAACTTGTATTGTACAGGTTTTGTATATATCTGACAGTAGTACCAGTAATCTATAATCTCATAATTGCTCTGCTCCTATTATATATACTTGAGGAAGCTTGGAAGCTTGGTGAGAATGTGTATGTATTAGGTAGGAAGAGAGATTGGGGTTGTGGAAATGGATTTTAAGACTTTCAAAGGGAAAGGTAGAGAGCTAATATTCAAAATCTTCAACTGCTCAGAGAGAAAAGAGGTTTTAGCTCCTTTTTATATCAGCACTAGGTTGAATTTTTCCTCTAATTTCTTTTTTTGATTAGTTGTCTAGCTAGGTCCTATTAAGCCTTGGAGTTCCTCTGCTTTGTACACACATATATAATTGAAATTGTTCTAGTTGTTTGGCAAGAAAGAAATTACCAGAGATCTGAACATTTTTTTTAATATTATTTGATAAATGAGGAACCGAGTATCCTAAGTCTAAGATGTTGATTAAAGTCAAATGACATAGCTACCCCTCCTTGACTTTCATTCATTTATTTGGAAAATAAACTTTGTGCCTTGTCATATTTGGTAATTGGCACCTTTACTATTGCAAAGGCAGCTTCAAGAATATTTCCTTTCATTTTCTAATTTTTATGAGGTCTTGCATAGTAGCACGGAACCAAAAGGAGCTATAAATTTCACACACCTCTATTTATTGAACTTCCCTTTCTCTTGGATTTGTTGGGTTTCCGTTGACCTTTATGTAACACAGGTTGTTGTTTGGATATGCACCATCACACTTTTTTTTTTCTCTATTAAACCAGAGTTCTAGTACAAGTGTTAAACTTCAAGAATCAATTAAAGCACTCAAATAAAAAGTGGTGAATTCCAGGCTCCAGCTGTCTTACAATACAAAAAGGGTAAATGTACATGTACGAGATCCTATTCCCTAATCCCTAGTGATATAGTCAGAGGGCAATTATGTCAATTGACATTTTTGTAGTTGTGCATATTTTGGGGGTAATTTAGTGGTTGCACTTTTTTTTTCAACGTGTTTGTTCTTCAGAGTATTGAAAACGAAACACTTGGTTGGTCTGCTTGCAACCGTAGTTGGATTAGTTTCTAGAAGATGTAGCTCAAATATAATAAATTAATTCAACTTGTGGTTTATAAAATGACAAAGCAACAACCTAAACAAATACATTGGAAGAAGGATTTGCATATTATCAACGATTAACACAAGGAATGGTATTTCATTTTGATTTAATTGGTTAATTGGTATATACCGTCAGAAGTTTTACATAAATATCCAATAACTAATATGTTGCCACATTATTTAATACATATAATACCTCATATGTTATTAAATTTAATAAATGATGTGATTGTACATTATTAAATATCTTTATAAAATTTTTTTACACTAATAATGTATATATATTCATGTTAAGGTGAAAGAAACGGTTAACACATGGGCTTATCATTAATTTGAAAAATGCTACGCCATGTAGCAAGGGAAAATTGAAAAAGAAAATGTTATATTAGAGGGGCCGACCCAAAAAATAGCCATTTTTTTTTTAATTACAGTGTTAAGATGTACCCATCATTGCTTGTAATAATTCAGATTATAAGTTCTCAGGAATTTTCAAAACTTCTGGGACAGGCCTTGTGTGTTTGACTTTTTGGTTTATAGTGTGACACGAGGGGATCTTATAAATTTTTACAGTTCCTATTAATTGTTAGAGTGGGAACTACAATCAAGTCAAAGAACATATAAGTTTGAATGGAAAAGTAAGAGCAAAAAAAAAAATCAAAATTAAAAAAGAATCATGTATATCTTTGTGGCCAATTGTGCTTATAAAAATGCAGAGACAGAATGAACACAATGAAGTGGATATATCCTTGTTGCACAAAGTGGGGATTAATTATAATTAGCATAGAGTGGGACCAATGTGTGGTTGTTCAGGGTTCATTCCGTGGGCAGGAAATGGTTTGTGGTGCAGCCTAGGATCATTACTCATTAGTAATATTATAATTACCCAAATGGAAGTATCTATTATATATTATCCATTTCAATTCTTTTGGGGGAAAGAATAAAGGAAACGACGTTGGTATGTTCCAAATAATTTGGACTCAAATATTGTGTGCGCCTGAAGAGAAAAGAAAAAAATGGTGATAGTGAAAACCGCGGTGAATACTGAATAAGAATCAAACGGTGTGCCAAACTGAGGAGAGGACAATTCAAGGGAGTAGGTTATGTGGGGTCCTTCCACGTGTCATCACTCTGTCATAGTCAATGAAAAATGTTGGTCATTTTTTCCATAAAAATTTAACGACCTTGTCAACTATGCGAAACATGACAATTCATTCCATCACTTGACATGCACGGAAAATAAAACCGAGTGGCGTAATCAAGGTTACACTATAAAATTGGATAATGATGCTCTAATGTCACTTATACAATAATTTTCATCTGATAAATGTTTAGAGGAATCTTTTCGTCGTACTATTTTTTTTTTTACCATGGTATTCTCCAATTCTTTCGAGCCGGAATCATCCACATCATGCTGGGACTAGCTCTTCTCGTGAGATTTTTTTTTATCTACAAGACTCGAAGTCAAGACCTTACTTAAGGGGAATCAAATATGTATTATTCGAACCAATTCCGTTGGTTTTATAAATCGGTTAATAAACATATAAAATGGAAAGTTAGATAACCGTCGCAAAAGTTGAAAATCAGTTAAATAAAGTTAAGTCTTAATTAAGAGCGAATATAGAAGTATCTCGACGCTGAAATTTTCCTAATGCAATTTGATCTTGTTTTTCCATTAAAAGAGGGAAAATGAGGCTGTGTGCATATATACAATTAATTAAAGTTAAGAATTTCTCCGAGATTATAACCAAGTTCAAGAAAAATAATAATTTTTAAGAAGGGTGTCGTTGTTTATCTTGAAAATTTTGTATTAACTAGTTGTTGTAGATTTCAATTAATCAGATTTAGAGGCCAAAAACCTTGTCTTTTTCCATTTAAACCACTAGAAACTAAAGTTGCATTTGGTTTACGTTCAATATAATTAATTTTGATAAATATATAGAAATAATAATATTTATGAAGTACGTTGGACGAAAATAATTTAAAATCAATTTCACATAATTAATTCTGATCATTCTCAAATCGGGAACCAAAAATGCACTAAGACTTTATTATACAAAATTTGATATATTTACCACTTAAACCAACATGCATCATTAAACAATCCCCATTTTTTTCACAATCATAATTTTCATATATTCTTTCACATATATTTTTTTTATTTTATTTCTCATTTTATTTTCATCACATCAATTATCACATTTTTTTATTTTCTCTTTCTCTCCCTTCTTTAAAATTTCTCTTTCCAACATCTTCCACAATCCATGACTTTTGTCTAAAAAAAGAAAATAATATCCATAAGGTACAGACAATGATAAACATAGTTAGAGCACCTTTAACGGTGCTGCTTATTGAGCAAAAGCTCAATAAACACGGTGCTTTAGTAGAACTTACCACTAGAGCACTGACACGAGCTCGAAGCCCAAGCGCAACGGTGCTCTGCTGAGCCCCCGCGCTTTATATTTTTTTTATTTTTTTAAGCATTTACCGGGAGTTGCCAATCCCCGCTAATATTTTTTTTATTTTTTTTACTTTCCTTGGGGTTTGAAAACCCTGTTAACTTTTTTTTTTATTTTTTGTTACTTTCCCGGGGCTTTGAAACCCCCGTTAAATATTTTTCCCCCCTACAAATTTTTTTCTATTTTTCCTGATAATTTTTTTTCATTAATGTTTTTAAAATATTATTTTTGTTTTTTTATTAATTAATATATTTGGGATTAACAAAAAAAAATTGAGTGATGTGTATTAGTGGGACCCATTTAAGATTTGTGAATAGTGAAAAAGTGAGTTGTTGGGTTAGAGAAGAAAGGTGCTTAATAAAAACTTGCTGATGTGTACTGGCGGGACCCATTTAAGATCCGTGAATAGTGAAAAAATGGGGTGTTGCAATAAAGATGGCCTTAGTGTCATAACTAAAGAAAGCTAGCATACGTGTGATTGCTCAAATCTCTAGATGATTTATGTGGACAAGGAATGTGTTTGGTGAGACTAATAAGTTAATTTCTAGCTTATTTTAGGAATTTTTAGCTTATAAACTACTCCATCGATTCCTATTTATAAGACAATATTTAAAACTTTTTCATGGTCCTATTTATAAGACAAAGTGCACAAATCTATAAGCATTTATTGTTTTTTTTCTCATATTTGCCCTTGTTGACCATTAAAAGTTTGAAGGTGACACAATTATCATGGTAATGGAGTTTAATTTTAAATAGGGGTAAACTTGTAAACTTATAGAGTAATTTCTTGAAAATCAACACATTAATTACTTTTCTTAATTAATATGTGTGTTTTTGTCTAAATTGTCTTATAAATAGGACCGAATGGAGTACAAGCTAATTTAATTTCACCAACATAAAAGTTATAAGACACAAGTTTCTAGCTTATTTTAGGAGTTTCTAACTTATAAGCTACAGGTTAATTTAGTTAGCATATAGAGCTTCTTGCTTTTTTTTCCACTTTTATCTCTCATATTTTACTACACTTTTCTGTTTATCTTCTTTTTATGTCATTTTACATTTATTATCTAGCTTATCAACTAATTTCCCAAACACTTTTAATTCAATGAGTTAGTTTATATGTTCGGAGCTTATCAATTAGTGTCTAACTTATAAGCTAGAAGTTAGCTTATCAGCTAGTTTTACTAAACACACACACACACATATATATATATATATATACTCAAGGTAATTTTTTATTTTTTGAAAACTTGATTGTTCTATTATATAATTAACTTTGAATCAAACAGTCTACCCCATTTGAAAACTCTTGTTGTTTTAACATTTACTTATGTTTCAAATTTCTTGTTGTTTTAAATATCCAAAAAAAATTAATTATTTTTTTCAACCAAATTATTTAATATTTACTTCAACTAACAACAGGGCGGGTAATGTTAGGACGAAGGGGGCCATGGCCCCCCTATTTTTTAAAATTTATATTATATATATACATATATATTGATATTACTAATTTTTTTATTTATTGTTTCATTTGAAGAAATTTTTTATTTTTTATATATGTTTTCTATTTAAAAATTCAAGAGTATTAATTATAATTTTTTTTCACTTTTTTATCTTAATAAGAGAGATAATGAGTGGAAAAAATTAATGATTAAAATAAAGATATAACATAATATATTAGGGAAAAACACAATAAATTTAATATAAATCAACACATTATTTCATTTTTTTAATCTGTGTTTTCATGTAATGAAATAGATGAATAAGAACGAAAACAATATTGTATAAATTTATATAGTGGAAGTCCGTATAGAAGGAGATATAAACTAAATTTGTATAGTAAGAGACATATTATCATAAATTTTATCATATAAATTCTATTTTTATTTTCTAAATAAAAATATAATGCTATGTAATTAAAAGTTTATATTTTTTATATTTTTGAAGTATTATTACTTTTTTAGTGATAGAATATTTTATTAAAAATTAAAATAAAAAATTATATAATTAAATTAAATAATATAAAATAATTAACAAAATAGAATATAATTAAAATAACTTATAAAAAATTTAAATTATTTGCATTATATATATATATATATATGAATTGTGAGTGTTTATCCTACTTCCTATTTCTATTTTTAATTTTTATATAATAATAAAATTGCATTTAAGGTGAACTAATTGATTAAGAAAGACTGTAATATTGGCCCCCTTACTCTTAGTTTTCAACTTTGACCCTAATTAACAACTACTCTCATTGTTTCTCTTAACTAAATTTTAGTCTCTCTTTATTAATATTAGCCGGTGACAATTAAATGAAATAAGTGAAAATTAAATAAGGACATGTTAGTAATTAAAGACACTATTAAATCAAGACATGTTAAAAATTTCATTGGTCTGTATACGTAACTTTAAACAACAACAAGAGTTTTAGACTACAAAATAAATGGCGAAGAAATTCTTAAAGTTTAATATTTACTAATAAAAAGTATTTTATAAACGTCAATATGTTTTGAGCTACAAAATCACCCAAAGAAGTAAAAGATATTAAAGTGATGAGAATCCTCATTAAAACATGGACTGATCCAGGGGGAAAATAGGACATTAGCCCATCCTTCAAAGATATAACTAACTAGTCAATCTTTAATTTTTATTCATTATATATGTTATATAATTTTTATTTATTTCTTACATTTAATTTATGTCTTTTCATGAACATATTTATAGTTATATAATTTTTTTAAAAAAAAATAAATAAACTCCAGATTTGCTTTAACCCTTTTGTTTGATTTGGATGGTGGAAAAAAATGAGGGTTTTCAATATATTTTCCCTTGTTTAGTTAGAAATAAAAAGTGAGGAAGGAAAAATTACACTAAATTTTAATATACCGCCTCCTCTCTTATTTATAAGATCCATTTTGAATTAAACACATATGTTAAGAAAACGTTTTTTATTGCATTAATTTTTAAAATTTACTCTAATTTTTAAATTTATTCATATTTCAAATCAAATTCTATTTAATTCTCCACATAAATAAATCTTAAAAGCTAATAAATGTTCATTAATTAGAGTAAAAATAATAAAAATTAATAAATATTTCTAAAAGTTTGTGAAAAATATCTTAAAATATCAAAACCAAATTTTTAAAATGGTCCTGTAGAAAGCACCGGAGGTAATAATTTTATTTAAATTTCCTTCATCACATTATTCCTTCAACTTTAATTTATTTCAAATAATCTAAAAAATTGTCTTATTTTTCTCTCTTTTTCTTTCCTTCTTTCATATTTTTTCCCTTTCACTCTTATTTCAAGCCAAACAAATATAAATGATTTTTAGATCTGCCGTGTTTTTTTTTTTCACTTTAAGAAGGTTACGTTTGCAACAATATCCCCTCTTTTCAGACAAGTACAGCGTGCATGTTTTTAAGAGGCTGTGAATGTACATTGACAGACAACAAAATTCATAAGAAAAATGAATTAATTAATTAAATTGAGAACATCATACTGAGCATAATTTGGATACTGTTTTAGGGTCTACATGTATATGCATTTCATCATCCAAGTATTTGTTCCTTTTCAGCTTTGGTTTGCAAGCACTCATCAAATGGCACTTTGGTTAAATAATTATAAATAGAAAAGAAATTGAGACAAACACGTGTGAAAAACAAAAGAAAATAGAGATAATTAAGATAAAGATGTAACACTTGTTTAATTCAAACGGCATGCGTTATCCGTTGGTGTATTAAAAATTGGCGCACTGTATATATTTTATCTCCTTCTTATTAATTTATTACTATTAAATTATTAAATTTATTTTCCTGAGATAGAATATGGTTGGAGGAGAATCACTAAGACGAACCTCCCCAATCAAGATTATATTAACGATTCAGACATTAGACATATATACTTATATTCTTATTTTAAAAATATATATATCCGAATGTATACTCGTATTAAAAATATCATAATTATATGAATAGTAATTTTAATGACTATATATATGTATGTATGTACTCGATATGTATAATTTATATATTCAATTCTGAACTCGTTTCCGTAATTTAGTTAAATACAAATAATAAGTATTTCATGCATTACATTGATATTTTTATGAAATATAAAAAATAGATTAAAATATAAATATTTAAAACTTTTAAATTTTAAAAAATAATTTAATTGATAAAATATGTTTTTTTTTTTTGTTAAACGCATGTATCTCTCATTATTGGAGACGGTTTTACTCAAGGATTCTGTCACAAATACAAATGAGGAAAAGGAAAATATGGAAAATGACAAGAAGGCTGAAGCTCGTGCATCACCAAGTGGACAGGTGGTAGTAAATCTGTTAGTTGTGGGTGTGTGAAAGAGTGAAAGAATCAAAATAACTAATTCACGCTGGAGGGACTGTGTGTGAGGGGATTGATGGTATATACTCAGTTAGTTAGAGAAGGAAAGGCATGGAAAAGGGCTAAATGATCTGTTTTCTTCTCTTTGACTGCTTCCTTTCTTCTTCGTTTGCTATTTTTCTTTGTATCTGCTACTGTTTTATTGCAGCTAATTCCTTCCTCGTAAGAAATTCATAGTTCAATAATACTTACAGAGAATCTTTTTTTTTACTTAATCTCTATTGTTCAACTTTTCACATTACAAATTGGTGCTTTCATTGATTCATGGCGGAAAACACACGCGCATGAAGGAACTCACTGCTGATGTACGAAACACGTCTTGGAATTGATGGAAACTCACAACAAGAAGTATTCCACCCGGTTCGAAGTCCTAAAACATCCCTTAATGCTCTGGTCCATAAACATTCAACTGTGGGTTCTAGCTCCGGAGCGCATACGGCCCTGTTCCAGGTGCGAAATATCAAATTAGATTTTCCTCGTTTTAATGGCACTGATATTCTACAATGGATTTTCAAGGCTGAGCAATTTTTTTATTACTATATGACCCCTGACAACCAACGCATTACCATAGTTGTTATCCATTTGGAAAAGGACGCCCTTCCTTGGTTCCAAATGATGTCTCGCAATAATCCTTTTCATACTTGGATTTCATTCACCAGGGCACTAGAATTTGAATTTGGGCCGTCTTCTTATGAATGTCCTAGATCGAATTTGTTTAAATTGTCACAAGTGGGTACAATACATGATTATTATGTGGGGTTCACTACCTTGTCTAATTGTGTGCATGATGTGAGTACAGATGCATTACTGGATTGTTTTTATTTTTTTCCTTAAACCGGATATTCGCAAGGGTGTCATTGCTCAAACCCTTACGCCCTTGCTCATAATTGTTTCTTTAGCCAAATAGTATGAAGAGAAATATGCCCCTAAACCAAAACCTTACCATCCTAATCAGTATCCCAAACCATTGACTGTAACAAACAACACTTCATTGTCCCAAACTCACAAATCGACCAATTTTCCTCCCCTTTTACCTACCCACCTCACCCTCTGAGCCATAATACACCTAGACTCTCTAATGTAAAGAGAATGACCTGTGCCGAGATGCAACTACGAAGAGAAAAAGGGTTGTGTTATACTTGTGATGAAAAAATTTCCCCCTCTCATAAATGTCCCAATAAACAATATATACTTGTTGTTACAAGTCGAGGAGATTGATAATAATGAGTCAGAAGTAGATCCTCTTGACCATATTACCATATTGCTCAGTCTGATAACCACGGGCTTCAGGAACATCACTTGTCCTATAATGCATTGAGTGGTTCTTTTGGGTTAGGTACAATGCAATTCCAAGGGTTCATTAACGACATGCTAGTGCATGTTTTATTGGATGGTGGCAGTTCTGATAATTTCATACAGCCAAGATTGGCTCATTGTCTTAAATTACCTATCGAACCTGCTCCTAATACTAAGGTTATGGTCGGTAGTGGTCATATCTTAGTAGGTAGCTGAAGGGTTGGTCCAAGTTCTAGAAGTCAAGATACATAGACATTCTATGAAGCTTTTTGTGTAAATTTTACCTGTTGTAGGAGCTGATCTAGTTTTGGGTGTTGCATGGTTGACAACTTTGGGCCCTTATATTTCAGATTATAGCATCTTCACTATCAAATTCTATGTAGGTGATCATTTTGTCATGGTATGACGAACAACCTCAAATGCCTTGTCCAACTCAATTTCACCATCTTAGAAGGATGACTAATACTCATACCATCTTCGAATTATTCATCTTACAATTTCAACTTCCCGTCTGTTCTTAAGATCAGTGGCTGTAATTACCTATTAACTTAAATCTTGAATTGGCAGTTTTATTATACACTTACAGAGCTATTTTTGCCATTCCAACCAACTTACCTCCTAATAGGTCTCATAATAACTATATTCCTTTGCTACAGGGGTTTGGACCTGTCAAAGTCGAACCTTACCGGTATCATCATAGTAAAAAAGAACAATTTGAAATAATGGTGCAGCAAATGTTACAAGATGGAATTTTCGTGCCTAGCACTAGCCCTTTTTCCTCACTTATAATCATTGTCAAGAAGAAGGATGGAACTTGGAGATTTTCCACATATTATAGGGTGCTAAATGCAATTGCTATAAAGGACAACTTTCTAATCCCAACTGGGGTGAGTTACTTGCTGAGCTTTTTGGAGCTCAATATTTCTCTAAGCTGGATCTCAGATCCAGATACCATCAAATTTTAGTCATCCCAGAGGATAGGCACAAAACGACTTTCCATACTCATCAAGGGCTTTATGAATGGCTCGTGATGCCATTTGGACTCACAAATGCTCCTGAGGTTCATTTGTGTTTGGGTAGGCTTTGAGAAAATATTGCTTCTTGAGGTTCATTTATGAGAAGCAACACATTATTACTTTTAAATGAACGTGCATTGGGATGTATATTTTTACGTGTGCTGATAAAAGTTAAAGGGCATCTTCGATTATTTGAGAATGAAGATGAGAATTGGTCATGCTACTTTTCCTATCCTAGTGATGACGAGATATTGTGTGCTTAGACATTAGATGGTGAACTGCTTCGTGATGATGGATGTATGAAACTTTTTCACATAAATCGGTCCTAGATTTGTATTTTCCAACTTTTAGGGTGGATGTACTTAATTATAAGTTGCACCGACACAACCACATTCAACTATTGTAAGTAGGTAATCTATTTTCTCTCATTCTTTTTTGAAGGATACTCTCATTCTTTAGCTCATTATAAATTTGAGCATCAAGTATCTCTTGCACCCATGGTTGTGAAAAATAGACCGAGTCGACGGTCAGATCGGAAACCCGGTGAACCGATCATGTGTCCGGTCCAAAAAAAGCCATAGAAACAATCCTGCAAAAAATCGGTTAAGAAACGATCAAACCAGTGGTTTATCGGTTAAGATCGGTTTAGTTAAAAAAAGGCCAAAATGACGTCGTTTGATATTTAAAAAAATAAAAAATTTGTAAAATTAAAAAACTTATCAGATAATAATTTTTTGTAAATGCCAAAATCCAAACTAAAAGAGATATCCAAAAAATAGAAACAACCCTAAACCACAAGCAGGAGTGTGTGGGTTTTGCCTTGCGTCGTCCAGATATCCACCATCCTGTCCGTCGTCTATTGTCCTCTGCCCGCCGTCCACCTTTTGCGCGCAGTAGTTGCTCGTCCGCTGTCCACCATCCTCATCCCTGTAGTTGCTCGTTCGTCGTTCAGCAGGTCGACATTGTTGCTGCTTGCACCGCCGGTCAGTCCTCGCCGCGTCAAAAGCTGCTCGACCACCTTTCTGCTCGCGCTGGTCAGCACCCTGCCAAGATGTTTGCAGCCCCCTCATCAACCTAGCCATCGCAAGTACAAGTTTTCTCCTTCTCGTGCCGGTTGCTTCAATCAATTTAGATTTTAGATGTTGAGTTCTTCACGTTGGTTTTTCGTTGTATTACTAATTTGGAATTGGTTTAGAATTAGATTTCCTTATTCTGTATAACCAATTTGGATTTTCAATGTTCATTAGTTGCTACTAATTTAGAATAATATGTTCACTGGCCATGGGTGATTTAGAATTGGTTATTAAAATTGGTAATTTAATTAGAATTGATAGTATTTATATATATATATATATATATATATATATATATATAAAATTAATATCGGTTCCACAAACCATGCTTACACCGTATCCTTTTCTACTAAAAAATAGCATAGTTATTAATGTAAAAAGGAGCTTAAACTTGTACCGACTATCTAGATTCCGTCTAGATACGTTGATAATTCTTTGACATTGTTTTGAGTGATTGTTAGTTTTATATTCTAGATTTTCAAATTTTATTTTCAAAATTAAATATATTATATAAAAGGGTTACAAAGTTGAATTTTTAAATTTTTTAAAATTATTTTCAGTCTTTTTTTAACCACTAAAAAACCTGTTATTTTTTAATTTGAAGTTGTAAAAAACTTGATTTTAATTTTTAAAAAATTAAAAACTGGTAATCTACCCAACCGAGCCAGTAAACTATTGTTAATTAGTTGTGAGTTTTGCATTAATTATTAAAAAATTTTGGGTTGAGGCAAGAAAAATTATAATTGAAATAGTGAGTAAATATATAATTCTTTTTCTATGTTAGCACATGTATATAAATTAAATGAAACAAAAATCTGCAATTAATTAATAATATTTTTATAATAATTAATTTGGTAATATTTCGATTTTCGAACATGGACGTGCAGTGAAAGTACCAGAATGAGGGGGAAGTTGTTATTGTCCTGTTTGTTACCACAACTAATCGTCAAGAAATTAAGAAGAAAAAATCAATCAAACTACAATCAATTTATTTTCTCAACTTTTCTATGGAATTTTCCCAAATATTTAAACCCCAATTTCTAGAAAATTATTGATTTTACTAACTTTAGCCTTAGAAATTTCTCACGCCACGTAATTCCCCAATCTTCCTCAGCATAACAAAACATCGAATATGAGACAAAAAATAATAAAAAAAAAACAGACTAAAAGAGCAAATAATTTGGTATTCTAGTAGGATTAGAAAAAGTCTCCAAAAATATGTTTGGCAGATTACATCAACTTACGCACATTACAGTTGTTTTATAACATTCTTGACAAATAAAGGCTAACTGATTAGACGTAATTATGGTCAAAATTAAAACCACACACAATAGGAAACTGGGAACAACCCATCTGGGATCTGGGCTTTATTTCTTCTAGACTTAAACTAGATAGTGGAGTTTATTAAATGATAAAAAAAAAGTAATAATTCGACCAAAAAAAATGTAATAAATAATATAATACTACTAGGATTTAATTAATATATATAAAAAAGTTTTACACAGACATCCAATTGTGTGCCGTCATATCATTTAATAAATATGATACATCAAATATTATTAAATTCAATAAATGATGTGATAATATATTATTGGATGTTTGTGTAAAATTTCTTTACACTGACAATGTACATATATTAAACTCATACTATTATTACTATTAGAATATAAAATTTCTTGATCACTCTAATAGTATATATTCATCAATTTAAAAAATTGAACCGATAATTCAACTTATGAAGTGTTAGCTCTGAGGGTGTCTCATCCAAGTTTAACTATAAAATAATTACGTATAAATTACTAATTTTTAATTTTCTGTGAAAGTTTGCCGAAAGGGTGAAAGGGAAGGAGAGAATCGGATACCTGATATCACATATCAACCGCCAAGGAGTAGTCTAGCTTCTTTCCAGCAAGGCATTGGCTCTATGGTCAACTCGTTTACACGTGTAAGAGTAAAGAGTTGCACTTGTCATGGGTTAAGGCTTGTTAGGCACGAATATGAGAATATGACTCTTAGGTATGGATGAATCACTCTGGCGGCTTTACAAATTATATATTGTTTCTTCTTTTTGGCCCAATTAACATATCTGAGTTTCAAACTTAATTAAAACTATTACCATCAAGGTATTATATTGTCCAATTCTGTGCTACACATAAATAGCCAAACAGGGGAATAATTAAGGACATGATGGCAATTAGGATTGATTTGGAAGTTGGACATTTTTTCATATCATGATTAAATTATTAACGTACTTTTAACCAGGTCCGACCCAATATACAGGTCAGCAGGGTCTAAAGTTATTTAAAAAATAAAGGGTCTATTTTTAAAATATAAGAGATGATATATCTATTTTTAAAAAAAAAAAATATTAAATTATGGAGTTACTTTTCACAAAAAAAAAATATTTTTGATTACCTTCAATCAACTAATAATGAATATTTTCTAAAAAGATAGTTATAAGAAAGAATTACTATAATTAGTTATATTATTAATTAGAAAATTTGAGATCCTTGCAGTTGGTAAGATCTAAATCAATTGTTTTATCAATCTCTTCCTAAAGTCAACTCTGCTAAATCAACTAATAATGAATACTTTTTTAAAAAAATATTTATAAGAAAGAAATATTATAGTTAGTAATGTTATTAATTAGAAATATTAAGGCCCTTGGAGAGTTGGGAAGGTATAAATTAATTGCTTTAATTAGCAACCTCTCTTTTTGACTGATTGTGCTTTTAACATTCTCAATTTAACATATATTTAAATAATTGAGAGGCCGGTTTAGGAATTATCATCCTAATTATTTCAATTATTATCACTTCAATCAATTTTAATATTACTTTTTTAATTAATTTCTTTTTAATAATTTTTAATCTTGTGTTTCCCGATCGATTATAATTTTATGTCTTTATTATTTTTGCATCTACATTATCTTTTCAATTATCCTTTCTAAATAATCTAATAGATTTATGAAAGTAGCAGTAGCATAATGATTGCAACAACTTATTTTATTCTTAAATTTTGAGAATTAAAGCATTTATAATATTAAAGAAGATAAAATAATTATTAAATTTCACAAAATTATATGTGATCAAAATAATTTTTTATTTGAAAAACAAATGTGTGAACTGCTGTAAACAAATGAGTGTATGTTTGACTCTAAACAAATACTGTTGAAAGAAATCTTTAAAAACACACTTACCTTATTTTTAATAAAAAAAATTAAATAAAAAATATATATTTTCACCCTCTCTCAGCTTAAATGGCCTTTAAATACAAATGAAACTTATCCAGTGCTACATGTTTAATTTTACTTACGCAAGGTCTCAGATTTGAGTACTGTAAATAGATAAAATTTTCACGGGAAGAGTTAGGCTTGTCATATTTAAAAATTTGCTTATAATGGATATTCCACATGTGGATATTCTTAACTCGAGTAGAATTATCTCATATGAAATATACATGTGATTTTAAAAAAATAGCTTTTAAATAAAAAAAATCTCATATTATCAATTATCAAATAGCCTTTAATTTTATATTATAACTTTAATATAAACTTTAACGCATTGTTTGTTTTCACACAAAGACAGTCTCATTTGGATAAATACATAGAGAGAAAAGATGATTTTTTTCTATGGGACCCACTATTTTTAAATATCTTTATAGGGTTCTTTTACGGTGAAGTAATGTATGGGTGATGTACCAATATGTCAATTCTTTTACTTGGTATAGTGGGTCAAATTACCTATTAATATTAAAAGTTAAAATTTAATATAATTGCAATTAAGGACATCTATTATTGTAGAAAATGTATTATATTGTGAAAGCTAAATCATTCACTAAAACCATTTAAATTCATTAAAAACATTAACCAAAACATTGAAATAAAAAGGTGACTTTTTTACCAAAACAAAACCCAATTTTTTTCACATAAAAATATTTTTTTATTAAAATATTCATTAAAAGTACATTTTTAACCAAAATTCACCAAATTTAAATTCTAGGAATCTCACATAATTCTCGACATATTACAGACGTAAAAATAATTTTTACAAATTTTCTAGTATAAAACTGATTTTTAATTGAATTAAAAATATTTTCTAATAAACAATACATTAAAAATACATTTTTTGTCTAAAGTCAACAAGTTTTTAATTCTGTGCATCCCACATCATTCGCCAAGAATTATTGGACCCAAAAATAGTATTTACAATTTTTTCTAGTATAAAAGTGATTTTTAATTGAATTAAAATATTTTTCATTAAAAAAGTACATTTTTTGTCCACAGTTAAAAAATTTAAATTTTGGACATTCCAAACCATTTCCCACAAATTATACAATCCAAAATAATTTTACAAATTTTTTGGTATATACGTGATTTTAAGTGAATTAAAAACATTTTTTATTAAAAATTCATTATTTGTCCATAATTCACCAAATTTAAATTTTGGGCATACCACACCATCCCTCACACTACAAGACACCCATGAATCAAATTAAAATAAAATGAGATTGAGTGTTCACATTGTTCCTCAAGGTAGTCAATGTTAGGGCTAGCGTTTCTAACTTTACTATTGACGAAACCACCTTACCTTAAACATGTCAATTATCCCATGTTCACCATCCACTAAACTTCCGTATCCAATGTAAGACATACCAGATGACACAAAAATGATTTTTGCAAAATTTTTTATTTTAAAGGTGATTTTTAATTGAATTAACAACATTATTTCATTAGAATATCACTAAAATTATATTTTTTTGTCCAAAATTCACCAAATTTAAATTATGGGCATCCCACACCATCCCTAACATCACAAGACACCCAGGAATCAAATTAAAAAAAAAAAAATTGAGTGCTCACATTGTTCCTCAAGGTAGCCAATGTTATGGTTAGGGTTTCTAACCTTACTATTAACGAAACCATCCCACCTTAAACATGTCAATCGTCCAATGTTCACCAATCCACTCAACCTTCATATCAAATGTAAGGCACACAAAATAAGACACAAAATTGATTTTTTTTCAATTTTTTCCGATGTTAAGGTGATTTTTAATTGAATAAACAACATTATTTCATTAGAAAATCACAAATTTCAATTTTGTCCAAAATTCACCAAATTTAAATTTTGGGCTTCCCACACTATCACCACACCACAAGACATCGAGGAATCAAATTTAAAAAATGGATATTGAGTACTCACATTATTCCTCGAGGTGGCCAACGTTATGGTTAGGGTTTATAACCTTACTATTGATGAACCCGCCGTACCTTAAACATGTTAATCATCCAATGTTCACAAATCCACTCATCATTCATATCCTATGAATGGCACACACTAAAGGTTCCAAAAATGTTTTTTTGTAAAATTTTTCGGTGTAAATGTGATTTTTAATTGAATAAACAACATTATTTCATTAAAAAATCACTCAAATTGCATTTTTTTTTTCTAAAATTCATCAAATTTAAATTTGGTCATCCCAATCCATCCCCACGTATTATAGGTAAAAACTAAATTTTTTAAATTTATTTAGCAACGTTTTTCATTAATAAATTCCCTAAAAATTTATATTTTATCCAAATTTATCAAATTAAAACTCTGGGCATCCCACATCATTACCTACACATTAAGATGATTTTTAATTGAATTAACAGTAGTTTTCATTAAAAATTTAGTATACTTACATTTTTTATTAAAAAAATTCACCAAACTTAATTTGTGGGCATCCCACACCACCCTCACAAATTAGGAGAGCCAAAAATGATTTCTTCATATTTTTTTTCATTCAAATATGATTTTTATTTGATGTAACAATTTTCTTTTGATAAAATAAAAAACTTCAAATATTTTTTTTCCACAAGAAACTAAATTGTGGTGTTTTTTTAAAACCATGCACAATCACTAATACATGTTCAATGCATGAAAACCAAGACTCAGTCACTAATACGTTAATGACCCAATAAAAATTGTATCAGTTTGACAAAAAAATAACATCAGTCCAAGAAAAAATGACAAAAATAGGATAAAAAGATTGACAAAAAAATTGTATTGGTTTGACCATTAAAATGCCATCTGTTTGAAAAAAAGGTCGACAAAAAATGACCAAAGAAAATCTAAAAAAGCATCATTTCCACAAAAAAAAAATTAAAAAATGATAAAAAAATTCACAAAAAATGGCATCATTTCAATAAAAATAGCATGAGTTAAAATACTTCTAATAATATGAAGAGTCACATAGCAATATCACTTATATTTTTAAAAATAAGGAAGGATCTAATAGAAATTATTAAATGACTAGTCCAGCAGATATCATATATTCAATTTGGACCCTTAAATATTTTAATAATATGTCTAATGGTTACAAAGCTATGAGCACCGGTACACCCGCGAGATACTTGACATTAGATGTTTCCATCTTGTTATCACCGGAAAATTTGAGGAGATAAAGTGAATTTAAGCAAAAGACTTTAATTTTAACCTAAAAAGTAAATAATAAATACTAAATAGAGATAAATGATTGGGACATTATAAAATTAATAAATCAATAAATCTTTCTCTTTTATTTCTATATAAACCAAATAACTATTCAAATTAACTTCTTTTATGTACCTTTCCTATTTCTTCTGACCAAACAATCTATATTTTCTATCCAAATTCACCACATTTTTTTTCTCTTCCATATATACCTTTCACCCCTATTCTCTATTTAAACCAAACAAAAGCTAAAATAACTTTAAACCCAAAAATTTGAATTAAAAATTACGAATTTTTATTCTCAATCAATTAAAAATTATGTATTCCATTATTTTTAAAATTAATTTATTATAAGTTTTGCTTTAAAAAATTATTATAATTCTTTCAAAATTCAACCCATGCATTACACAACTTACATCTTGTTCGGTATTGTTTCCCTACTTTAACGTGATTCGATCCTCTCTAACTTCTTCGGCGTCTCCATCCAATTTTAATTATAAATAACTAAGAAATCAAAATTTATAGCTAATCTGTAACTATTAGTAGCTAAATTTAGCTAAAGACTCTGTAAAAACTAGAGAGAATCCTTATACACCTCGATGCAATTGTTCTAAAATGAATATGGTTTAGTGACTTTGGGCCTACAAAACTAAATGGTATTACCATAATACCATTGCTGTTAGAAAATAAAATCCGGAGCCTATCCAACTGCAAAGGGGCCCTACTCTCAATCATGCTTTGCCAATGATTTATAGTTCTCCTTGCTTGAACCCGTGGCGTCATTAAAATTTTCTACGCTTAAATATATTTTTTGTCCTATACTTTTATAAATGAATAATTTTGGTCTCCTAGTTTTAATTGCTCTATTTTGGTCCCTATACTTTTGTAAATGGGTGATTTTGGTCCCTCTAGTTTTAATTGCTCAATTTTAATCCATCTTCTTTAAAAATTGAACAATTTTAATCCTACCGTTAGTCTTCCATTAAATATTTAGTAGAGTTTGCTGAGATGAGTTTAATTTTATGATGTGTAAACTATCACATGACAAAGATTATTATATAATTTTATCTCTTAATTTTTCAAACGAAAATCAGAGCTTACATATTTCATTTCTCTTTCGATTTCATTTTAAATTTCATTTCATGCCCGAATGATACTCCCTCCGTCCTTTATTATAAGACCCTCTCAACCGTTTCACACAGTTTAAGAAAATTTGGTTAATGTATTGGTCTTTTAAAAAAAATAATACTATTCCAAATATACCCCTATTTAAAAGTCACTATATTTTAGAAACATTAATGATGACATGGTGGAAGACTCCAAAATTCACTTTCCAATGAGGTAGTTGAGCATATTGGTAAAACTTCATTAATTATTCACACTCATCAATATATGGGGAATAAAAAAAGTTGAATATTAATGAAGGGCAAATATGGAAAAAATAATTAATTTACCTAAAAATCTGCAAAGGGTCTTATATAAAGGGATATCCAATTATTCTAGAAGGGGTCTTATAAATAGGGACGGAGGGAGTATCTCAGTTCGCTTGGTTGATATGGCTTGAAGCAGACCTGCAATTGATTTAGTTTTGGGATTTGTATTTACTTTATTGTTTTTGAGGAAATTGGAGTGTAGTAGTGAGATTTTGTTTTCTCATTGTATTAAATTACACCGAATCTGATTTTATTTTCTGATTTTTCATTTAAAAAAATTAAGAGATAAAATTAAATAATAATATTTGTCATTGATAGTTTACATGTCACAAAATTAAATCCATGTCAGCAAACTCTGCCAAATATTTAATGGGAGGCTAACAGTAGGATTAGATTTATTCAATTTTTAAAGAAGAGAGACCAAAATTGAGCAATTAAAACTAGGGGACCAAAATCACCAATTTACAAAAGTATAAAAATCAAAATTGAGCAATTAAAACTAGAAAAACAAAAATCACTCATTTACAAAAGTATAGGGATTAAAAATATATCTAAGCCAATTTTCTATAGATCGAAGCTCAGGAAGAAAGTCAATGTTGATAAGACTAGCGTTTGCTCTCACAACGTTCATTTTAGGCGACGGAGATAAGATAACTACTGATAATAAGCAACGCTTTCGGGCTCACATGTGCGGCACAATTTTCGAAAGTATTTGGAGTGTCTTGCAAGACTAATTAAAGTGTCACAAGAGCACCTATCAATCTATCATGGGTGTATTTAGATAATTAAGTATTTGTTTAATAAGTGTCGATTATATAAAAATTAAGTGGTTAGGTCATGAGGTGAGATTTTCGTAATATTTATCAAAAGAACTTATTAAAATAAGTTCAAAAAGGCTTTTAGGTAAATATAAGCAATTTCATGAGTTTAATTAAGCGTTATGTTATAAATTATGATTTAATTGATATATATTGTTAGTGTAAAAAGAATTTACACATACGTCTAATGATATATTACCATGTCATTTAATGAATATGATATTCATGTATTATTAAACTTAATAAATTATATGAAAGCATATTATTATATGTTTGTGAATTTTTTTTACAAAGACAATATATATTTATTAAACTCTATAAATTATGTCAAAATAAAATTGAAAAATACTCTTCTAAATGCTTCTTATTATATAAATACATTAGTAAAAGCTAAAACATGGATCATGTAATTGTCATGTCATCTCTTTTTCATCTCTTATTTTTTAATATACAAAATTTAAATATTCTTAACTTTTCATCCATTGTCTTTCCAAATCCCTCCATTTATGCATTGCCCTTTCAACTATCTTTTACAACCACTACAAGAAAACGATATATCTCCCACAAATATTTACCAAGGTTCTAGATTGTCGGTAATGAATATTTTGTTAACAAAAACATGGAATTTTATTCTTTTTGAAATTGATGACTTAACTATTGGAAATATCACCAACAATTAAAAGTGTGTTTGATAAGACTCCAGTGAGATAAGAAATTAGTAATTGAAATTATTTTATCAATATTTTATAAGGTAATTATTTATAGGAAGTTAATGAATAATTTTTTTAGATAAGTTACTTGAGGTAGTTTTTTTATTTTAAAAAAAACCTTAATTTCCAACTACTAGCTGAAAATTATTGTAATTTCAATAAAATTTTCCACTTTTAATTTATTATTAAAATATTGATAATTTTATCCATAAACTTCCTTTAGTTACCTTCCTAATGTAATAACCACATGTTACAAGTTCATAAGATTTGAAACAAGATAACTATTGAGGGAGTTGCAACAATCGTATGATCAGATTGGATAAACTTCTTTAGAAGTGTTTATGAAAAAGGAAAATAGAATAAATTAAGAAGATGGAATAAATTCAAATTCTTTCATAACTTGAAATTAATTACTTATTGGAGAAGTTAAATGATAGAATTTCTCAAAAAATTGAGTTATAAAATTGATATTAGCTTATGAAGAAGTTGAATTCATCTTATACATTTTTTACTGATTTTATTTTTTCCCACTTTCAAAACTCCGTCTAAATAAGTATATCCAAATTGACTCGTATACAAAATAACTATTAGATAGAAAGTACATTGCTATAGGAATAAGTCAATAAAATGAAAACGCATACAAGAAAGGACGAGCTTTACCTAGGAGACAAGAAATGAGTGATATGTTTAGTTTTCATGGACATAATACATGTATTTTATTTAGAACTATTAGAAAATAAATTTAATTTAAAAAGATATGCATTCAAGTTCATTTACTTTTTTTTACATAAAATATTTTCTAAATCAGTAATTCTCATGTATTTAGTATATATATAAATGCACGTTTAGCAGGGATTATTTTTAAAGGTTAATCTTTTTCTAAAAAACAATCTCAAAAAGTTGATTTTTAAAATAAATCATTTCAATAAATTAGCTTACGTTGGAACTAATAAACTTTTTTACAACTCTTAAATTTTTTTTGGTCGAAACCCTTTTTAATTTTTTTTTTGTCAAAATTCATTCTTGAAAGGACGAATACAAGTGGGTGGAAAAAATCGGCAAGGCCCGAGGCCCCATAGTATAGTGAGTCAGCAGCATACAACAAGTCTAGCAAGAAACCAAGTACGCTCACTAACAAGTACAAAACAAATCTAAAGACAATCTAAGGGTCTGTTTGATTTGCATTTTCATTTCCTATTTTCATTCTATTTCTTGTTTTCTAAAATTTTACAAAGGAAAAACTGGAATGCTGGAAATGATGATTTTTTGTTTCCAGCATTTCCAGTTTTTCCTTTGTAAAATTCCAGAAAACAGAAACATAAAATGAAAACAGGAAACAAACCCTAAAATCTAGGGCTCCTCATGCGGAAGCTAAGGGCCTATTTAGTTAACATTTCCATTTTCTGTTTCTTATTTTCTGAAATTATACAAAGGAAAAATTGGAAATGTTGAAAACAAAAATTTGTTGTTTCTAGTTTTTTCTTTATAAAATTTTAGAAAATAAAAAATAAATAAAAATAGGAAATGAAAACATGGAATAAAAATGTAAATCAAACCGGCCCTAACATGGCGAGAGTGAGGAATAGAGAAAAGGTCTTCAAGGTGGGCGAAGCTGAACAAACGCTAAGTATCTGCTCGGGCTCCATCACAAGTCCACAAATCAACCCAAACTTTCCCCTGCCACTTTTTTTTTGGGTCAACAAACTTTCCCCTATTTAACAAAAAAAAACTTTCCCCTACACAAATATGGGAGTTGCTTTTAGAACCCACTTTTTGCTATTCACACCCCCATCCCATACCCAATTCCCCATACTACCCCTACCCCCACCCCATGGCCCACCCCCATCCCTGCTGCTGCACCTGCCAACCTCCTGCAGCTCTCCCACATCCTTCCCTTCCCCACCCCCTTGATTTTTTTTTAAATCAACTTCCGGAACCTCCCAGAAATTAATTTCTGGATTTAAACCACCTTTTGAAACTTTCCGAAAATTAATTTCTGGAAAGTTCCGGAAATTAAATTTCTGGAAAGTTCCGGAAGTTGTTGTTAAAAAGAATTGGTTAAAGACGGAAAAATTTCGTCTTTACACCAAAAGCTTAAAAAAAATTAAAGGAGCGCGAGAGAGGGTGAACGGGGATGGGGGACGAGTGGGGTGGGTGAGGGGGAGAGGGGGTGGGGTAGTGGGGGGGTGGGGTTGTTGGGACTTGGGAAGGGGGTGGGGGATGTTGGGAAGGGGGAGACGGTGGGTTTGGGGGGGGGGGGGGAGTTGTTTGCAGTCTTGCAGACTTGCAGTAGTTGGGGGGTGGGGCATGAGCGTGAGGTTAGGGGTAAGGGTAGTATGGAGATTTGGTATGGGATAGGGGAGCGAATAGCAAAAGGGTTCTAAAAGCAACTCCTCATAAAGACCGCCAGAAGTCAACTATGCCCAGTGAGCCCAATAACTAATCCATGTAGACCAACTGACGGCCCGAACCTCCTCAACGCTCACCATCATACATTTGCACTTGAAGCCTCATAGATCATTGACCCAAAAAAAGACCCATGGATCAGGACCTAAACTAAATGATAAGTATTATCTCTTTTTTTTACGACAAAAAAAAAGTATTATCTCTTTTTTATTTATCAAACTACATATCATTTTCTATAATTGAATTATTTTACTTTGAAATAAAAATCATAAATTGAAATAAAATAATTACTATAACTTGAATTCCTGAAGTTGAACCCAGATATAGATTACTTGTATAAGTATTTCAATTAATTGATTTGTTCAAAAAAGAAAACGCTGATGTCGTGTTTTGAGAAATAAATATAAGATCGATGTTTTTTTTTGTTAACTACATTCCTATTATTAGCAGTAATCTTATTCGAGGTTTATTCATGGTTAAGTTTCTCCCCTTCATAGGACTAATAGTGTGTTTGGCAAAACTAGCCGATAAGCTAGCTGGTAGCTGATAGCTAGCTTCTAGCTAATAAGCTCCGAGCTGACAAGGTAGCTTATTGAATTAGAAATGTTTGGTAAAACTAGCTGATAAGTTAGTTAGTAAATGTAAAATGACATAAAAGGGCATAACTACATAAATTTTATTATATGAATTATATTTGTGTTTTTTAGAAAAAAATATTATTATACAATTATAATTTTATATTTTTTAAAAAATAATTAAATTTTATTAAACTTTTTAGTAATAAAATATTTAACTAAAAATTAAAATAAATAATAAAATTAATAAAATAAATAGTATAATATAAAAGTAATTTCATAAAATAGTGAAAAGAAAATAAAAATTTAATTAATTCGTAATTTTTTAAATTAATTATTATATATAATAATAGATAAAAAGAAATTGGAAGATTTTTGTCACTAAAATTGAAAATATATAATAATGGGTAAAAAGAAATTAAGAATAATAAGGGAAATGTATTAAATATAAGGGGTAGTGATGGAAGAAAATTAAATAAGTTACAAGCTACAAGCTAGAAGCTAGGTGAACTAGCTTGTAGCTTATAAGCTAGAAGCTCCTAAAATAAGCTGCTTTGATGTACCTTACCAAACACTTTTGTGTTGATCAAACTAGCTTATAATAAGCTAGTAGCTAGGTTATTGGCCTTGCCAAACACCATACTCTAAGAGTGTGTTTCGAACTAAGAAGTTCTTCGCAATACACACTCATTTTACATCCATCTTATATTACCTGAGATTGGAAAAGTAAATAAAGAGGATAATAAGAAAGGGAACTAGTGAGCATGTGAATGTTAAATATTAAAACACTTGATTTTATTTAAAAATTTTGACATTTTGAAAAAAAAAAAACTATTGGGAATTGGGTAAGTAAAACTTAATTTTTTTTAGGATAAGATAATTAAGAGAGAAAAAGTATTTGTGTAGATAATTATTAGGTGATAATACCACTATACATTTGTGCGTAAGCATTATAAATAGTGAGATTTATCAACATCTATTTTTTACTTACTTTTCTATTTTATTGTGTTTTGATATTGAAACTAAAATAATAAAAAAATAAAAATTGGATTAGTTAGAAATATTTAGATTAATTAGAAAATTTTAAAATTTTAAAAAATCAAAAGATTAAAATTCAATAAAAAGGGCGAATAAGATAAAGAATAATCTATTCAGCTCAGTGCTCACTCGTCCGGGCCCAATTAACAAGTATAAAAGATTATAAAAATAAAAAAATAGAAATACAAAAAAAAAGAGTTTTTACTGGTAAAAATAGAAGTGATAAAATGATTGCAATGAGATAATTATAGAATATCCTTCTAAAGGCACCTTCAACAAGAGGTGCTTGAGCTATTTCTTTAGTTAACTACCGTGTGTGTGTGTGTGTTTTGCACCGTTATGGGCGGGTTATTTGTAATGTAAGCATCATATACCCATTTAAGCACTGATATCATAAAAATTGTGGGTTCAATAGTAGATTTGAAAAGAAGAGTAAGACTATGTGTGATTATTTGTAAGGTCTACTTAATAACAATATTGTTGAGTTTGAGAAAAGAGTTTTAAGTTGTAAAAGTGAAAACAAGTAATGGTTAACTATGGGATCCACTTAATAATAAAAAAAAAACAAACAAAACAAGAGAGAGAAGTGTTTGAACAAACAAAACAAAGAGAGAGAAGTGTTTGATTGTAGATGCTTATTTTTCAAATGTCATTATTGGGATTTAATATATTCTTTTGTTTTTCTAATTCCATTGATACACACAAATACAATATTCTTACGACCACTCATAATTTAATGAGTTTTTTATTGATTATAAAATAATTTATACAATATATTTTTTTATTTCTCTCTATCATATCGCAAACTTCTTACTCATTGTTATATAAATGAATTATTGTACATTTTAAATGTCTAAGTAACACATTTCTATAACTTAATAATACTCTTGGCTAGAGAACAAACTAGTAAATGAATTATATTCAATTGCATAAAGAAAATAAAAAATATGTATTTTTCTTGACTACGGAATCGACCTCTCCCAGCTTTTCACTCCTAGGAGGTAAATGGCTAAGGAATGACAAATGAGTCACAATTATTATGGAGAACTCACATGACCCAACAATCTTTTATATTTTTTTTCAGCAGTAATTCTGGGTACTATATATTGTCTGTACGGAGGCTTACCATTTCTACAACTATCTACAATTGACAAGAATAACTAACCCTCATCCGAAATTCCCACAACAGAAAATCGATTTCCCATTTGCTACTTAGCAATTATAATTCTTTTTGGCCCATACATTGGGCCCATGGACTAGCAACTTCGGGATAGTTGCATATCAGATTACCGAGAAAATACAAAACGTAAATGAAGAACTAAAGCTAGGGGTGGAAACAGGCCGGACAGGCCTGGGAACCTGACCTGACTCCTAATTCTTAAGCCCGAGTCTGACGTGTTACTTGTTACAAGCCTTTTTGTAGGCCTTGGTTTGGCCTGCGAAAAAGCCTGGTGTAGCCTGTAAGCCTGTTTAGAAGCCTGTTTTATAACAAGGCCTACAAACAGACCAACAGGCCTATAAGTCTATGCAGGCCCGCAGACATTTTTAAGCAGATTTTATATAATTAATTTAATATATTATAATTTTTTTTATTATATTTATAGTTTTTTATATAATTAATTTAATATATTATAGATTATTATATTAAATAAGTCGGCCTGTTAAGCTTAATAGGTTTTTTTCATAAGCTGAAGCCTGACCTATTTAACTAAATAGACCTTTTAACAAGCCTTGACCTGGCCTTTTTAATAAACGAGTCAGGTCAAGCCATAAACAGGTCAGGCCGTAGGCCCTTGACAAGCCGGCATATTCCCAACCCTAACTAAAAGGAAAGAAAGGTAAAAGAAATAATCTAGTAATAAAGTGAGAAATGATATCTAATTAATAATTAAAGTGTGAGTACACCACTTGTGTTAATAAGGGTAAGAGTTACACATTAATTACTTAGTCTAAATTTGACAAATATAGAAGTTGACAAGAGAATAATTAAGATTGCAAATGAAATCACATTTGAAAGTACAAAACCTTTTCAAGCTTTCTCTAAATCGGGGCATATTTGGCCTGTCAACCTCAAGTTCCACCCCTGTTGATACACAAGACAAGACCATAGGTGCTCTATGATACAAATTAAGAAATGATTCCAAAAATTATTCTTTGCTCTCGATCGGTTGCAGTTTGTCTTGGATCTTTTCCTGCTGTGTAATGAATTAGATTAGATGCTTAACATGGCAAATAAAACGTCAACACAGATTCGAACTCTGAAGGGAAAAGCCCCATGCGCGCACTTTTAACTTATGCAATTGTCTTAATTAAAATCATTATTATTGTCATTTCAATTGGTAGATGATTGAACTTTCATATCTTATTCAGCAATATTAATCTCTTATGGAAGTGATGTGATGTGAAACAGTACCAAGGATCGTATTAGCCGTACGTGAAATAAAATATTGACCAGATTCCTTCTTCATTAATTCTGACTGCAGTATATATATAATTAACAGTATCGTACGCAACCCGTGGCTATTATTGAAGGTACAATTATACAAATCTCAGACGCGTATTCCATATTGCAAGTCACTAGCTAGTTTACTAATTTATATATAATAGATAGGTCATGCATTATTGCATTACTCTCGAATGAGGCTGGAACCCGTGAATGTATTTCAGATCAAAAGCACCATGAGTTTTGTAATTCTCACATAAGGGACAAAGCATTGAAGGGCCACATTACAATATAATAATATATATCTTTCCAATTTTGTACTTAATTGGAATGTGTTTTTCCCATAAATGAAGAGATGTAATATATAGTACAGACTGATAGATTCATTATACGATATAATGACATTAGTTGTAATGTTGTATAGTTCAACAAACTTGTGGAGGTACATGTGCTATAGGTGACCCTTATGCAAGCGAAGCGATATTTTACATTTTAACAAAGGCTAGCAGGCTTTCATTATAAATATTGTTTTAATTAGGTTTATTAAGTATAAATTAATTAATTTTAATAAAAATTAAATGATATGACGATAAATTTTATACTGTTTTATTAATTAAACTCTAATAATAATTTAGGATTCTTATATTCATCCAATCAATTTATACAATAACTCATATAACATACTTATTTTTATTATCTCTTAATTATATTACATATCATATCTCATACTTTTTATTTTTTAATCTTTTATTTTTATCTTTCTCACAATTAATTATAAATGTTTATTGTACAACATGTTCTACAAATATGGTTACTCAACAATTTTTTTTTCTAATTATGACAAATACTCCATTAATTCCTCATGTTTCTAATTTTTTTTCACCTTGTCTTAATTATCTTAATAGAGTCCAAGGCTGGAGGCATTGCACAGTTCCGTTGTGTAACTACGGATGCTTTTGCCCAAGGGACAGACTGCATAGTTAGTGGCACACGCGCATGTGCAGCTCACTAATCGGTTGGTCGGAACGCATGCAGGCACAGAACTTTCTAATTTGTACCCTAGCAACCTCAATCAGGAATTGTTCTTGAAGACCCTTTTAATTTAATTATTTTCCATTCACACATCACTTTTTAAGGCCCTTTGATATTTTTATCACGCTTGAAATGAGTACACACATCATGATACATATCAAGTGATGTTTTTTTCACACCATCTTAATTTTTCACACTTTATTATCTTATACAACTTTTTTTTTTTGAATTTTTCATCAAATCAGCACATAAGGCGGTGATTAATGATAGAATTTGTGTATATTTTCTTCTTCACAAATTTCTTTGGTCTAATTGTGTGTCTTCCAAAGTCTCTGGTTTTGCCTGGAAAGCTTTGCTAGATAGGATATACCATGTAAACATATATAATTTAATTAAGCGAAAGGTTCTTAATATTTCTGTTGGTGGTTGTGCTTGGTATGGTCAGGATTTGGAGACTACTTCTCACTTATTATTCGACTGTCATTATGCCTACAATACATGGTTGTCTGTTTTTGCCTGGTTCGGTGCTTCAACTGTTATACACAACTCCTGTCATGAAAATTTTATTCATTTTATTGGCTTTCCGAGATGTTCCGATAGAAATAGGTTAAGGTGGTCTGTGATTTGGCTTACCACAATTTGGTCTTTGTGACTAACTAGAAATGATGCAATTTTTTCAGTTAAGGTGATGGAGTCTACCGATTTGTTGGAATTAATCAAACCGCGTAGTTGGAACTGGATTAAGGCCAACGATAGGTCTTTCTGTTATTCGTTTTTCAGCATGGTTTTCTTCTCCTAGTGCTTGCCTCAACTTTTTGGATTTGTGATACTTTTGTTTTTGTGTACATATTGGTGTCAGATCTATATTTGTTTTTGTTTGCTGGTTTCTTGCGGAGCTAAATTAGACTGTGCTACTATATGCTTGTTGAAAACTATCTTCCACGTTCAATCGGAAGCTGCTGGATGTTCATCTGCTGAGTTCTAAAGGGGATTTGCTGCTACTGTTTGGATTGCAATCCTTGGTACATGGTTCTTTGTGGTGGTTTTCATCTTTAGTTATCACATGGGGGTTATATTCTTTATGTTGTTGGATTATTAGGTGTTATTTGTTTTGGTTTGGAACTGATGGGGTTAGTTTCTTGGAGTTAATTTGCATGTTTTTTAATAAAATGAAGTACTAAAATACATGTTTTTAATAAATTAAGGATTAAAGTGCATGTTTTTAATAAAATTAGAGACTAAATTAAGTGCTATTTTAGAAAAGTCAGAGACGAAACTGCATGACCCCTAAGAGTCAGCACTGATGTGCTAGTTTAGTCTATGTTATATAACAATACAATCCCACGACATAGTAAGATAAAATTAAAAAAGAGAGAGAATAGAGAGAAATGTGGGATGTGATTGGTGACATGATAAAAGAGATAGATAGAGCAAATTTGTTGTATGAGTTGTTATATATTTAAATTTGTTGTAAGAATAATTTCTATAAAATAATTTATAAGTCAAAACAGTGATGAAGATATACTCATTTTCTTCCTCCTTTCAGCACAACTTTCACCATTTTTGTAGGCTAAAAGCCAGATGTATCTAATATAATTAATTAACTTCCATGTGAAGTTGGGATGCTTTTGATGCCTTTTTCTTCATGTTAATTAAGTTGGGATTACTAGTTATATTTAATGGCTCTTGTTAAGTGTTTTACGAGTATTGGTTAAAAACTAAGTAAAAAATGTTTTATTTTAAAAATATGATATATAATATTAAAATTTTTAATAACGTTTTTAACACTTATTTTAAAAAAAAATGGCACTTAATAAATTTGACAATTCACCCTATATACAGCAGTAATTACAAGTATACTACTACATAGCACAGTAACTCTCATGAATTTGTGGAGGAAAAGGCTCCCATTCTATGCGGCTACTTTGTTGCCAAAAGTTAGGGAATATTAAATTTCACTTTGTTCAATTTCTTTAGGATTGGTTTTCAATTTTGTATAATGAACACAAGCTCTGTTTGCTTCAGGCTTGGCTTTCAATTTTCTATAATAAAAACCAAGCATAAGCATTAAATTCAGATAGGCTGTTGACGATTCTGCATCTTTAACTTATCTGACAGGTTATTGGATTTTTTCTGCTATGCAAATTTGCAGAGAGTACCATGGCTCCCTCCAATCTAGCTTGAGCTTTTTTATTTATTCATTAATTATTTTTAAGCGATTGAGCTGGAACTTTCTTTTTGACACATGCGATCGACATCATTCTCTCAAAAACAAACCTGCCCCGAACTTGCCCAAAAGATATAATTCTTCTGGTTTTATAATTAATTAAGCCAACTAAGAGCACACATGGGACGATGTGCGACAAGCAAGCTGTTATATACTACATGATGCTTTTCCTTCCAGACATCACCGACATAATGCGAACTAAGCTAGTGTAATAAAGTCCTTTATTAATTTAACAATGAAATTTCTAAGATAATGCGCCTTATTTGCTGCATGCCAATTCTAGTTCTAGCTAATAACATGGGGACAACAATATCTGGATTCAGTTAAATAAAATATTTAGTGCCATGGAATGTGGTGAAAGAGAAGTAGTGAGGAAGGTCACACCTATAAAAAGGGGACTCGGATTCCTTACCGTCCATTTTTTTACTATTATTGCAATCAGTAAATTTAAATAGAAAATACTAATGAGTGCTGCACTTGTTAAGGAATCAAATATAAAAAAATTTTATTATACATTTAAGGTTGCAGATGTAATTATTGCTGTGATTTTTAATAAAATATTTCTATACATGAATAACAATGCTATGAGAACACTCATTAGGATAACCCAATTTAATTGTTTGATAGAGATTGAACGACTGATAGATTGAGATATATTTTAAATTGATCACATTATATTGACTTTATTAGGATTTGCTATCAACTGCAACAAATTACATAAATTAAAAACTATATCAAAGAAATGGGAAACAGTTTGATGAGAACATGCGTATGCCAAATGCATGTTATTATTTATTTTTTATGTTGCTTTGATGGACTCTCTTCTATCATTAGGGGTTGTTTATATAGATAATGCCCGAAATTCCTTTCGTGTTTTTACATTTCGTATTTAGATGGTGATAACTGATCAGAAGATACCACTAATTTATAGTAGTATACCTCATCCCACATTTTATTTTGGTGTGCAAACATTAATTACACGTGTCTTCCTGCTTGAGAAATGGTAGCCGTGTGGCAGGGTTTTGAAGAGGAGCGTCCAGCCTTGAACAATGAAGAAGTCACAAATCATAAACTTAAAATTTAATTGTGGTTCAACTTGCAGATTTAATTAATTGCCCTGTGATTGTCGGATTAAGATACTACCCTCCTCGACTTGAATATAAGCTAAAATAATTAAATTCACTAAATTCGCATGTATTAAGAAAGTTGGTTAAACTCATTAAATTTTCTTGGTATCATGTAAAAAGTATTTGCAGTGGCATTGCCTAAATTACCATACATTCAATTTTATTGAAATTGTTTCAAGTGGACATACTCTCTTTCTATTGCCAAATGATTCATTAAATAGAGTAGTTGGAAAGTAAAATCAAATGACATTTTGGGTTTATCTCATTAAATAGGATAAAAGTAATTAAGATTTGCTTATATTTTAGTCCACCAAATGTGAGTTTTTTTCTTATATTTAAGTTCGGAGGGAGTACCTCAATGGTTAGCTTAAAGAAGGGAAATAACCAAGTTAGAAAGTTTTTATTTGAATTGTGCAATATTAATTAATACTATAAATACAATCAAATCAATTATGTGATTTTAAATAAAACCTACTCACCCCCTTCCTCTCTTGTTATAAGATACTAGTAATTCCAATCGTTTCTTACATTTTAAGAAAAATTGATTAATGTTTTGGTCTTTAAATAAATTATAGCATTCCAAATTTACCCTATTTAAAAGTCACTATATTTTAGTGAAATTAATTGTCACATGGTGAAAGACTCCAAAAGTCACTTTTTAGTGGTGTAATTGAACATGTATGTAAAACTTTATTAATTATTCACATTGATCAATGTATGGGAAATTAAAAAGAGTTAAATATTAATGAATGACATGCAAGTATGGAAAAATGATGAAAAGTGTGTTTGGCTTGCCATTTCAACTAGCTGAAAGTTGAAAATAGTAATTGAAATGACCATTTCAGTAGTGTTTGGGAAGGTAGCTTTTTTGGGTAGTTAGTAGCTGAAAATTAATTACAAGTTTAGCCCTCAAACCATCCTCACTATCAATTATTTAATAATTAATGTTGTCCTTAAATGTCATTTTACCATTTTCAACTAGTTTTACCAAACACATTCAATAGTTTTTCAGCTTTCAGTGAGCTTTTCAGCTTTTAGTTAACTTTAAGCTTTCAGTTAGCTTTTTAGTTAGTTTTACCAAACACGCTCTAATTTATCTACAAATCTATAAATGATTTTATATTAAGGGACACTCAATTCTTCTAGAAAAGGTCTTGTAAATAGGAACGAATGAAATATTATATATGGGTACTTAACTAATGCTATTAGATACTATCAGAACCCTTATAAAAGCTACTAGTATTTTCATTGTACAAAAAACAATGTTTTATGGTACATTTAAAAAAAAAACATTTCTGTAAGTTTTTATCCTTATTTTATTTCTAATATATACTAAAATGATTTTAAAACTTTTTTTATGAAATAATTATAAATATTTTTTCTTAAAAAATAAATGGAACCTAACATCCATTCCGTGACTGAAAGTTCAATTATTTAACTGACATAATAATTCCCCGAAAGCTCAACTTAGGGTATAAGATGATTAAAATAAACACTATAAATGATGATGTCTCATTAGCATCAGCTGCATCATGCCTTTTTTGTTGTAAACTTTTTTCCACGATGTTCTTTCTTAGTTTCTTTACGTGTTCTCGTCTTTTCTTTTTCCTTGATGATTTATAATAATGTCGTTGCGGAAAATCTTTTGACTTTTGACCTTGCTTTTTTTTTTTTCCCATAATCTTTTGATAGTACTTTAAATCATATTTTGGATTTACAATAAATCTTTATTATAAATAGTATAAATTTAATATTAAAAATTAATAGTATATTTATTAATTTAAATTTAATTTTTACAATAAAAATATGGGATTTATAATAGATCCAAACTTAAATAATCTATCATAAAATTACACTTCAATTATATTGTGAGTTATCATTTTCTTTGATCAAAGTTATGTGCTTACAGCTTACCATACCGACTGCGACACATAACTTTCTACTAGTACTTCCTTAATTCTCTTTTATTACAATGTTTATAAAATCGGATCGATAATTAAATCGGTAGAGTTAATCGTAGCAAATCTAATGGTTCAGCTGATATTTTAGCAAAGCTTGGATCCCACAATGATTGGCATTGGCGCTATTGGTCTCATTCTCCTTCGGCTGTGTTGGAGAGTTTGATAGTAGATTCAGTTTGCTGTTAGAGTTTTTGTTGTTTTTGCTTTTCTGTTTTCTGTTGTTTGTTTTTCCATTCACAAAAATAAAAAAATCGGTAGAGTTACTGGTTCACGATTCAGTGGTTCAACCGTGGTCGAACCGGTAATAATTAATTTATTTTTTAAATATTATATGTAATTATTATAAAATAAAAACCATAATAACTTCATTAAAATATATTTATTTATAATCAAATAATATGACAAAATTAATATATACCATATTATAAATTTATAAAAACAACTTATGGTTATTAAAATATATTTTCTTATATAATATTTAAATATTTTTAGTTATAATAGCTTTTAAATTCATTTAAAATTCAAATAATGTATATATATTATAATTGGCATATATGTATTAAGAAGCGTACTTGGCTTAGCGGTAATATGTTGAAGCCTTGATGGTTGTCCTCCAGGACACATGTTCGATATTATGTAAACACTCATTTCTAAATATTTTTAGTAAGAAAACATGTTGTTATGAACGCCCGCAAACCAGTTTTATCCGGTTTTGCCGGTTTGTACCGGTTCTTTCCCGTTCAAACACATACCGGGCTAAATGGGCTATTGGACCGGACATAGGTCCGGTTCCCGGTTGGACCGGTTTGAACCGACCAGTCCGATTCTGAAACACAATTTTTATATATATAATATATGTTCAATCTACATTTATATAATACTTCATCGGTCCGATTTATAAAATAATTTAGATCAAATCATATGTATTAAGGAAAGTATTAATGCTTTGATTTTTAAAAAATTACTCTATAACATTCTAAGTTTACCCGTCGTATTAAAATTAAACTCCACTTCCACGGTAATTGTATTAATTTAAAATCTTTAATGGTTAATAAGGGTAGATATAAGAAAAATTAAAACACTAAATGCTTCTAAATTTGTGGGATTTATCTTTAAAAAGGGACCATAAAAAATCTAAATATTATCTTATAAATAGCACCGAAGGGAGTATATTTTTTTTATCTCTTTCTATCGTATCAATTATATACATTTGACACTTCTCTCTCTTTTATTCCTATTTCATTGTTTTATATATATTGTAACAGTATTGTACAAAATGTTGTACATTTATAATTGGGTCCTGCTAACGAGTGCCCTAAGGGCACTAGTTAAGATCCATGAGGAGAAAGTTTTTATTGGAAATCACTGTATTTATTGTATCTGTAACATTACATATCACACACTCCAATAAAAGCTTTCTACTTTTGGTTCCTTAACAAGTGCCCCGGGCACTTGTTAGCATTTTTCTTATAATTTTTCTATATGTTATACCAAATATTAATATTCCTGAGAAGAGACATTGAGATAGGTAAATTAATAACTAAATTTTCTTGTCGTTAGTGGAAAAGGGATGTATCTATATTTACACTTAAGTTAAATTTTGAGCATGATAGAGAAAGGTTAAAGGAAAGGGATACCATACCTATAAGGTGTCATACATATATTTAGAGGATTCGACTGCTTGTGTGTTGTATGACTACATGCATTCATGTAACCCATGATTTATTGTAAAACTCATACATCGATCTTTCTTAAGCACTAATGGCCAAGCTAGTGACCATGTGTAATATAAGAGAATGGCTTAAAGTTGAAGCCTTTAATTAATCAAATTATATTATTATTGTTATTATTATTATTATCTCCAATTAATTAATAACAATTAATGACTAAATCTGAGATTTTAAACTAATCGGTTCAATTAAGAAATTAAAAACATAATAAAAAGGGGAGGTCAAATTAAGCATAATCTTATTGAGTGAATGTGACAAGAATGGCGAAATTTTACTCGAGGAAAGAGAGACTACTATTTTGGTGGCAATTTTGATAACCATGAGAGGCTTAGAAGGGGTTGCGACTACAACAAGGGTTAGGTATTGGGAGGAAGAGGTTGAGTTAGACATTTGGCAAAGGATAAGCAGAGTGGTGAGTTGAGGAATGAGAATTAAGTTATATATAATGATATAATGATGAGCTAGCTAGGGTGAACGAAGAGGGGTTGCCTAGCTAATACATTGTATTAGGGATAGGGAGGGTAGAGAGATGTTTATAATAATAATAATAATAATAATAATAATAATAATGTTCTTACCAAAAAAATAATAATGCATTAATAGTCTCAACAATTGTTATTGTCCTGTTCAGCCCCATATATATGTATAATGTATCGCCGGCGTATATATATGTTTGGAGGGATGGCCTGCTGAACAATATGGCCGTGGCAATGGTCAAGGATGAATTTAAGCATGCTTTACTAAGTGGAAATTAGATGGAGGGTACTTTTAATCTAATTTGTATAGATCATTAATGAATATTGTAAGACTTCATAAAATATGGAGGGTACTTTTAATGTTTTTCATATACCTACAACAATATATAATATAAAAGATAAAATAGAGAAGATAAATAAATGTGGGATGTGATGTGTGATACAATAGAGAGATATAGAGAGAAAAAAAATGTGTTATATATATGAATTATTGTATATTTTTTGTTGTATGATTTTATTTTCTTTTTTAAATTTGTCCAACTCATTCATTTATCGTGCACCCAAAAAAAAAAAAAAAAACCTACTCATTTAGAAGGTGAATGAAAAAGGTGGATGTAACTATTTTATATAGTTAACATACTGATTAAAATAGTACAGGTCTTAATTAGGCGTCTGCATATATCTTAAGCCTTTTTCCCCTTGTATTAACTACTGATAGATTAATATTGGTTTTAAATCTTTTGTACTCCGAATAAGTATTATTTTTCCAACTGCATGTTGTTAGTATTTTAATTAGTTTTTCATTAATTGTATTTATTAATTAAAAAAAATGTTAATAACACACTCTTAAAAAAATGCTAATTAATAACACACTCTTCTTAACATATTCATTATATATAATTGGTTGGGGTGACATGACTCTCATTGCATATATTGAGAGTAAAACCCATTTATTGATAGAACTTATATAAATTTTAACTCATAATAAAGAATGTGATAGATATGACATTGTTTTGAAAATTGGATCGGCCGGTTCAACCGGTTTGACTAGGAACCGACCTGATAATTGGTCCATTGAGCCCTAAAAATCGGTACTCCTTCAGAACCGGTCGAATCGGTTAAGAACTGGTATAAAATCGGTACTAGAAAATCGGTTGAATCAGTCATTTTTTAAAATTTTCAAATTTTTTATTTATTTTTTTTCAATTTTTTTAAATTTTGTTTAATCTTAAATATTTTAAAATAAATAAAGTCATATGTTTAAGGATTATACATAGATATCTATTATTTTACACATTATTGATTTTTTGTCTTATAATAAGGTTATTTATACTAATTTACAAACTTTATATATCTTAATTTATTATAATTTTATGTTATTTTATTATTGAAAAATTTATATAATATTTAAAATATATATTTAATTTATACCGGTTCAACCATGGTTCAATCACGATTCAACCATGGTTTAATCACGATTAAATCATTGAATCGTGAATCAGTGACTTCACCGATTCAGTTTTTAAATCATTGATTGATAGTGTATTGATAGTACGTATCTCTTTTCTAACAAATGCATAGTGTGTGTTGTCTCCGTCCAAAGAAAAGGCTGTGGGTGTGAGCCCCAATATTGAATGATAGCTGATGGTGTGGCGAATATGAAGAGTGTGTTTGGCAAAACTAACTGGTAGCTAAGCTGATAAGCTCCTAACTTATAAACTTTGAGCTGATAAGCTAGCTTATTGAATTAGAAATGTTTGGTAAAATTAGCTGATAAGCTAGTTAGTAAATGTAAAATGACATAAAAGGACATAATTAACTACATAAATTTTATTATATGAATTCAATTTGTGTTTTATTAGAAAAAAATATATATTATTATGCAATTATAATTTTATATTTTTAAAAAATAATTAAATTCTTATTAAACTTTTTAGTAATAAAATATTTAATTAAAAATTAAAATAAATAATTAAATTAATAAAATAAATAGTATAATATAAAAATAATTTCATAAAATAGTGAAAAAAATAACAATTTAATTAATTCATAATTTTTTAAATTACTTATTATATATGTAATAATAGGTAAAAAGAAATTGGAAGGTTTTTATCACTAAAATTAAAAATATATAATAATAAGTAAAAAGAAATTAAGAATAATAAGGAAAATGTATTAAAATATAAGGGGTAATGATAGAAGAAAATTAAATAAGTTACAAGCTACAAGCTAGAAGTTAGGTGAACTAGCTTGTAGCTTATAAGCTAGAAACTCCTAAAATAAACTACTTTGATGTACCTTACCAAACACTTTTGTATTGATCAAACTAACTTATAAGATAGTCAAATAAGCTAATAGATAATTTATTGGTCTTACAAAACACACTCGAAATGTAGAAATGAAACTGCAAAGCAAGGCGGCGTGGAATTTACAAGACAAGACAGGAGTAATTGGCTCGAATTAATGGCGCCACAATCAGCGGTTATATTAGGTGACCCACCCGTCCCTATTCTTAAGTTCCAATTTCAATTTACAACATTCACCATTTCACTTTCTTACAGCGAAAGCAAATATGTGTGTATAAAGCAAAAACACTTAACTCGGCCATATATAAGGCGAAATTTACTAGCTACAACTAGAAACTATAAAAAATAATTACTTATGAGAAAGTTAAATGAAAAAACTTCACCAGAACTTATGGAGAAGATAACTGATTTTTTATTTATGGAGAAGTTAAATTCATTTGAAATCTTTAATTTATTTTCCCTCCCTAAAAGTTCTTTTCTGGAAGTTATATCCAAACTGAATCAATGTCTATATATAAGAATTCAACTATGTATGAAATAACTATAAATTAATTATAGAATTATATATCATTTTATAGCTAATCCATATAACTATGTTATTATGTAACCAAAAAATATAAATATATTATTAAATAATTAAATATTATAATTCAATTATCAATTAAAAGAAATGTTAACAAGTGTTTCCTCATAGAGAGATAATAACATGGATTAAGAAACAACGAATATATAAAAGTGCGTAGTATTTAATATTAGAAATATAATTAATATCATAAGTTTAATAAAAAAATTCTTATATTAATTCTTTAATCATTATTATTAGGGATTCATTAAGAATCCATTAAATAATTATAAATGTTAATTATGAATTTTATAGTTCATAATTATTTTAAAACCAATTTTTTGTATCACATTATTGCATATATAGAAAAGGGAGTTTGGGGAAACTTTTGGTGTTCACAGAAAACAAATGAGATCTGACTTATGCAAACTATTCAAATGTCCACCTTTGATGCTGATTTGGTTTCTATTTTTTTATTTAAAAAATATCAGTTTATTTAACAATTTTTTCTTATTTTTAATGTTGTATTTTTTAATCAAATTTTGTGGAAAACAAAAAATAAAGATGTAAATCAAACTGTTCCCGACAATTTTTTATAATTAAAAATAAAATAGAAGTTAAACTATTAAAGGGATGGAGTTTGGGAGGGGATGGTGCATTTAATTTTGAGTATGCGACTGAGCTTGCATGCCATGCCCATGAATGATGATGGTAGTACATTTTTTAGTTTGACTGAAGTTGAGAGTGAAGGATTGCGGGCATAGGTTACATCGCTGTCAGTTATGTGAGAAACGATAAACAAAAAATCTATCCGTTAGCTTCCTTAAATCGCGTGAATGTGAAGTTGGGGTCCTTTCCATTTATCTCTTTTTGAGATTTAAAAATAAATAAAGGGAAAAGAAATAACTTATACTACCTCCCCGATCGTAAGAAATTTTTAGAGAGTGGGTGTTGGTTTTTTTTTTATAAGAATCGTTTTATGTTGTCTATTGTATTAATTATTTTTTTGATAAAAATACATCATTAGTATAGATGGTTGAGTAATTAATAAGTAGAGAGAGAATGATACAATGAAATAGTTAGATGAAAAGAGAAGATAATGAGTGTCAATAAATTTAAGGGTAATTACGTAAAGATGATACACATTCATAACAATTTTTTTGCAACAAACTAAATTAACTAATTTTCTTAGTCATATATATATATATATATATATATATATATTGACCTGCTAAGGTCATCACTCTCAACCCTGGCAAGGGTTGCCACAACACCCACAACATCCTTTGCAAAAGCCAAATCTGATGTCTGAGTATTAGCTTTTATCCAACAAAATATGCGCAGAGTTCTTGTGAAGTGGTTAAAAGGTTCTTATAATTAGGACCGAAGGTAGCATATTTTTAATAGCCCCCAAGCTGAAAGTGCCACTTTAAATTTGGGATAAACAACACAATACTTCTAAAGAAAAGTTACAATGAAAAGTTTAACCACTTAAACAAAAGCTAAAATCTATGCTCAACCACCTAATAGAAGCTACGATTTTTAATGTTTAATCACTATATAAGGCAAAAGCTGAAAAAAAAACCAAGGTCGCCAATAAAGACAAAAACTTAACCATTAAGTAGAAGTCATAACTTAAGGTTTGACCACTTAATAAAAGCAATCATGTTTAACCACCTAGTAAAGACAAAAGCTACAAGGCTTAACTATCAAGAATATGAGCTAAATTTAACCACTCTTAACCACTCAAGACAGGAGCAAAAACATAATTTCAATGCTTAACCATTCATGATATGGCAGGAGCTCGCAAACAATACTTAACCATCATGGACAAAAGCTACGTACCAATTTTTACCAAAAATTGAAACTATTTCCAAATAATACTAAAATCAAACACCTTGTTAGCATAATTTTAACTCACTAAACTAGATATTGGTGAGCACAAGCAAATTGGAAACAAGGCACTCGGAGCAAGAGTGGGAGCATGGCTTCTCCTTTTGAGTACGCGTTTGAGTTATCAATATACTATATGCTTAGAAAAGTCAAAGGTTACTAAGATCATAGAGGAGAGTCATATACGTAGGTCTTAATCTTGAAAGTCATTGGAAGCCTATTTGTGGCGAGTCACTTGATGAAGAGGCAATTGATTGCAAAGTTGGATAATTTCGTAAGCGAATTGAGGAGGACACTATAATGTTCAATTTTATTGCAGATCGAAATCTTTGCATTCTGAAAGTGAAATAGTAGAATGCTTGATGGTGAGGCCATGGTTCAAATCACCAGGTTCTTCATATTGTAATAAAGACGAGGAAATGGGAGAAATGTGAGAAAGTAAATGAAAAATAGCAAGATAAAGAGTATGAGAATCGGATTGAGAATGTGTTTGTTAAAACTAGCTGAAAAGCTAGCCGAAAGCTTAAAGTTAGTTGAAAGCTGAAAAACTAACTGATTTGATTGAATGTGATTGGTAAAACTAGCTAAAAATGGTAAAATGACATATAAGGACATAATTAATTATTAAATAATGATGAGTGGGGGTGGTTGAGGGATAAACTTGTAATTAATTTCCAGCTAGTAGCTGAATATTGGAGTTTTTTTAAAAAGGCTACCTCAAGTACCTTTTCAAGAAAATGTAGTAACTACCGAAAAAAGGTACCTTACCAAACATATATGAAATTGTTTCAGGTACTAATTTCAGCTTTCAACTAGCTGAAATGACTTACCAAATACACTCTAAAAGTTATTCTTGGATTATGTAGACAAAAATGAAAAAAATGTGAACGAAAAACAATATAAAAGATGCGGTAGGTGAGAAATTTATGGTGAATGTCACTGCTCTAATACTCTCTCCAGTCATAATTATAATAACTTTTTAGCTACTTTACAAGGATTAAGAAAGTTGGTTAATTTAATTGGTTACAATAAATTTGTCATGAATGTGTACCATGTTTCTTGAATTATACACTTGCATTTATTGAGACTTATTATCTTTCTATTTCTATTTAATTACTTCATTGTGTCATATTCTCTCTACCAATTAATTACTCAACTACTTCCACTAATGGATATTTTTGTCAAAAAGTAATTAGTGCATTAGACAATCTAAAAAGGTTCTTATAAAAAAGACCAACAATGTGTTTGGTAAGTAATTTCAGCTAGCTAAAAGTTGAAATTAGCAGCTAAAACCATCACTACAAGAAATTCGCTATTTAGCGACGACCACGACACCGTCGCTATTAGCGTCGGCCAGACAGTCGTAATGGCCGACGCTAAACACATCACCGTTGAAAACAAATATTTTTTTTTATTTTTTATATAGCGAGGGCCAGGCCGTCGCTAAAGGCTTTCGCTAAAGAAAATTTTTGTTTAGCGTCGACCTTCGTAAAGTTAGTATCGGCCTGATCGTCCCTAATATTTTGTTATTTTTTCACTATATATATATAATATTTTGCGCCATATATTCCAAGAAACAAACTTGGCGTAACGGTAATGCTCATTCTCTGTATCGTGGAGGGTAGCCATGGAATTGGCTACATAGCATCGACTATAAAATGTCGTCACTATTGCATTAACTAGGGGTGGGCAGCAAATCTGGACCCGCCCACCACCAGTAAAAACCGAATTAAATTTGTGTCTCAGGGTCGGACTCGGGCGGGTACCGGGTTGTTTGGTTTTAGAAAACAAGTTAAAGACGGTTGTACGCGGGGCGGGCTCGGGTATGGAAAAATGGTTTTGTCGGTGACCGACCCGACCCGACAGCTGGCACACGTTTATTGGCTCTTCACGTAGCACACAGATTCTGCTTCTATTCAATAATCATGATCAACTCAACCAATAACATCCAACGGTCCATATTGCTTTTTCCTCTCTCTTTCTCTTTAATAATAATCAACTTTCATTTTCAATTCAGATTTTCATTTCCAAAAAAACACACTCCCCATACAACCTTTCAGTGTCTCATCTTCTATTCTTCTCTGGTCTCTCAAGCTCAAACCTTTTCTCTCTTTTCTCGTCCCTCTCTCATCCCGACGGCACCGCCTTCCTTCCTTTCCATGGCGCGACCCCTCAGTTCTCACTTCGCGATGGCGGTGCAACGTCCCTTTCATGGCGCCTTCCTCCCTCCTCCATCTTCCGGGCGCGGCGTCTTCTTCTCACGCGCAGGCCGCGCAACCGCTCCCTTCCCCTACCCATTCTCTTTCTCTTGCTCCGTTTGGGACTTGTTGCGGCTGCAATTGTGACCTCCTATGCTTCAGATTCTGGTTCTATAGTGTTTTTCTCTAATGCAGTGTTTTAGGAATAGCTCTTTCTCTCCCTCTTTAGTCCTATTTTCTTCTCTAATGCAATGTTTTTCCTCTCTTCTCTCATACAGATCGTGGATATGCAGATCTATGTTTTTTGTTGTTTTTTTTTTGTATGTTGAAGGCATGCAATGGTAGCAACGAGATGTGCGGCGATGACAGTGGCCGGTGTTATTTTTCACCTATTTTTCTAGTGGTTGTGAGATGGAGAAAGGTGTTGCCGAGATTGGACGTCCGCCTCTCCGGTGGTTGCGACTGGTGGTGGGAAGTTGATGGGACAACCGCCTATTGTGGCCTATGTTTTATGTTTTATTTAGGTCTTTAGTCTTTCTTGTTACTGGATCTGGATTTTTCTCTTGTTGTTCCGGTTCTTGTAGTTGTTATTTTTTGTTTTTATTTTCATACATGTAACATATTTTATGTTTAATTTTTTGTCTTCTTTCAAAGTAGATTTCTTTTATTCATTTATGGTAAGCATGAAAGAAACAAAACATAAACCCATATTATGAAAAAATAAAATGACCTAATTAAAAATTGTAAGGCAGAATTATAAAACTTTTGGCAAAAAAAGATGAAAAAATAGCAAAAAGGGCTTAGTAAAAAAAATTGAATCCAACCCAAAATCGGTCCAAGTCCGATTAAACCCACCCAATAAGACCCGCAACCGTAGTACCCGAAATCCGACCAAACCGATTTATTTTACGGACGGGAATGGGCCACAAAACCATCCTCTCGGATTCGGCCGGATTGGGCTTTTTGGGCCCGCATCCGACCAAATCCGACCGCTGCCCAGCCCTAGCATTAACGACGAGGCTTGTAGCGACGACCACGACACCGTCGCTAGGCCGTCGCTAATGATGCAATAGCGACGGTTTTTGCCCATATAGCGACGACTTTTAAAAGCCGTCGCTAAAAGTCATTTTTCTTGTAATGCATTTCAGCTGTGTTTGGTAATGTAGCTTTTTTGGGTAGCTACTAGCTTTTCTCAAAAAGGTACTTGAGGTAGCTTTTTCTAAAAAAAACTTCAATTTTCTGGTACTAGCTGAAAATTAATTGTAAGTTTATCCCCCAACCACCCTCACTTATCATTATTTAATAATTGATAATGTCCTTATATGTCATTTTACCATTTTCAGCTAGTTTTACCAAACACATTCAATCAAATCAGCTAGTTTTTCAACTTTCGGCTAATTTTTCAGCTCTCAACTAAATTTAAGCTTTCAACTAACTTTTCAACTAGTCTTACTAAACACACTCTAAGATCCAACACATAAAAGATTCTTATAATTAGGACCTTAGGACGGGAGAGAGTATATTTTTAGGAATGGTGCATGACAGAAATTGATAGAAAGGTGAGAATGTCACCGCTCTAATACCTTTCACAACCTTCACGTAGATATTTTAACAACACACTTAAAATTAAATAAATAATAATAATATATAATTACTTGTTTGTTTTCACACTACATTTTGAAGTTGTAATCAAAAGACAAGCAAATCCAATCATACTCTTTTAATTCAAAGTGCAATTTCAATCTGTTTAATTGTTAACAAAGATTTGATGAGAGTATATCAATTTTAGAATGCTTCTTTTGTGTGGAACTGTATTAATGGAACTCTTGATGCATATTTCTTATTGTCCACCAAGAAAACAAAACAAAACTGAACAGTTGCTTTTAGCGCATGAATTAAAATAGAACATAAAACCTCCACTAAACCCCATATCATTTGCATTCTCTCGTAATTGTAACTAGATATGAAATCTTTTTATCATGATTCTTGAGCCTTTAGTGTAAAGAACAAGAAACCCCACTTGCAAAAGAATGCAGCCACTTTCAACATCTATATATCTAATGATTTTGTTCATCCCAACATAAAATAATTCCTTTCATACATTATGCTCAATGCTATCTAATATATTTTAATGCCTATATAACTGTTTCTCTGGCTGGAGAAATATCTAAATACACTCGTGGTACTTACATAAGCATAACAAACACAAACGAAGTTGGCTAAAACAAAATACGCGCGGTCTCTACACTGCGAGTGCCCATACTCACCTCATATCAATCAAGGTGAAGATTTGGTATGGCTAGTTGAAATAATTGAAATAACAAATAAAAAAAAGAATCTTATCGGCAAGTTCTTCGATCCATAACATCCTCTTGCATCCACAAAGAAGGGTAGAGATTTGTGGACCCACGCGTCTCCAGCTGTTCAGTGTTTGTTTTCACTTATTTTAATCTTTTTGATGAAGACAAAATATCTCATATTATCTCCCCCGAAATCGACCCCTTAATCTCAATTACTGGCACCGAAAATAAAGAAGTGACACATATAATATAATTTTGTAGCCAAAACCAAAACACTCATGACATAGCTCCATGTTAATAGATGTTCAACAAAATATATACAACATATTATGAATAAAGGTCAGGCAATTGTGCTTAAAATAATTATTTCCCTAAAATAGTAATTCTGGTTAACACAAGTTCGCCTGCAGGGTCATATCTTAGATTAAAATGTACAAATTTAACTACTAACTTAGCTAAATCATCTTAAAATTTACAATATATTCGACAAATAAAAAAAATAAACTAAATGCTTTTTAAAAATAAACTATCAAAACTACTAATTGATCTTACAGTACATTTCCATATTTTATGTTGATTCCAAAAAATATTATTGAATTGAATAAACTATTAAAATAAGAATTAAAAACTGAACCACTCTTGATATTTTACAAAAATGTTTTATTTTTTATTAACTTTCTTTTTTCTAATTTTTTTTAAATCTTGATTAAATTGGTTCCATTCATGAAGGCCTCAAGCGTAGAGGACAATAGTGAAGGTCACAAAAATTATGTGTTTTTTTTTTTTTTTTGCAATACTACGTATATCCTCCATATAAGACAATAGCTCGTTCGAGCTAAGTGGGACCTCTATGGACAATAAAGCTCTCCTTGTGAGTATTTAACATAGCTACATATCAAGAGCTCGAACTCGAGACCACTAGTTAAGCTGAAACAACCCCTTACCATCTGATCCACATGCTTGGTGGTACAAGTATTGTGTGTTTAGATTGCAATTTGGAGTATCAAAATTATGGTAGGGTAAAATCTAGTTTGAGGCATTCTCAATGAAAACATAATTCAACATGTTAGAGTATGAATATATATATATATATATATATATATATATGATCATTTCAAACATGTAAAATCATATTTGAAGATGTAAACATAGTTTAAAACATGTGTTAATATATTTGGAAGATCTAAATTTACGTTTGAATCAATGTAATAAATTATAACTTTTGCGTTCAACTAAAGAATTTATACTTATTCAATGAGTCTCAGATGGAATTAGATCCACGATGGATTTGTGACGATGTGGACGCAGGATAGTGGCGACAGCGCACAACGAGAAGATAAGTATTTGCAAAAAGCACTCTAAGTTTCCAACACTCGAGTCAACAAGGATTCGAGTAATACGGTGAAAATGAGAGAATTTGTACCTTATACGTCATGTAACATAATAAAACATTGCCGGGAAAATCCATTAGGCAGTTATGACCATGTGTATGGTTGATCATAATTCCCTATCTGTTAGCTTAGAGAGCGTTTGACACATGCAGAGATTCTTTAAACTTTCTCATGTTGGCACGTCGACTCAATCTCTATCCTTGTCTGGGTAACTATGTTGAGTAATCTGGAAGTTGTCCTCTTCCACCAATGTTGGATGCAGGTCAATGATTGCCAGTCCATTATAATACCGGATTTCACTGTGGACTCACTTTTAAAAGAAAAAAATTCAAACACAAATCACATCACTCCAAATTTACATTTAAGCAAAATCAATTTACAAAAAATAATTATTTTAAACTTAAGTTTACAAACATTCATCAAAGCACACATTTAATAATAGGTGTCAATGGTATATATAGGTCAAAATGTATCAATAATAATTTTTTTCATAACTTGAAAATTTTCATAATTTATATAAAATTATAATTTAAATATTTTATCTCATTATTAATTTTAAAAGTATAATTTTTCTTTTATTGTTGTATAAGTACGGTAAAATACACGAAATACTTATAATAATTAATGACAAAATATGTTCTGTGTTCTCCAAGAAATTATATAAAGTGCAGGAGATGATAAAGCAAGTAATTAAGTACATTTTTGAAAAAATAAAATTTAGGTTTTATAAAATTAATTTTAAATTATTTTCGTTTAATATGTTTGATAAATTGTGAATCGTTCATCTTAATTATTTATTTTTAAAATCAGTTATGCTCAGCTATAAACCAAACAAACCAAATCTAAAGAGGAATTTTAAGTGCAGTATGAAGTCAAAAAAGTAGAGCAAAACAGGTAACGGCACCGACGACCACATGGAAAAATCCGTAGAATGGCAGAAAGGTAAATGAAGAAAATATAAAGACCCATTTAAGGAACCCTCCCAACACGCTCTGCTTATTATAAGCCTGTCCTCAAATGACTCTCTCATTTCTCTGACACTCCCACTGCCACTCCCTACCCTCTTTTCTTTCTTCCATTCCTTCTCCTTTCTCCCATTCTCAGTATTTAACCATTTGTTTAATACAAACCAAACTTGTCCCTTCCCTTCCCTTCTCATGAAATGGGTTCCGTTACCGGCTTCTGCTTCCTCCTAGTTCTCCTCCTCTTACAATGTCTATCAGCATCATCTTCACCACCCAAAAAGACATACATTGTTCACATGAAGCACCATGACAAGCCCTCCATCTACCCCACCCACCATGACTGGTACTCCGCCAGTCTCCAATCCCTTTCTATTTCCACCGATTCAGAATCCGAATCTGATCCCCTTCTTTACTCCTACACCACCGCCTACAGCGGTTTCGCTGCCTCCCTCGACGCTCAACAAGCCCAAACACTGCTTGGATCCGATTCGGTTCTCGATGTTTATGAGGACACACTTTACCAACTTCACACCACCCGCACCCCAGAGTTTCTTGGACTCGAAACTCAAACAGGCTTATGGGAAGGCCACAGAACCCAGGATTTGGACCAAGCTTCCCATGACGTTATCATAGGGGTGCTCGACACCGGAGTGTGGGCCGAATCTGAGAGTTTCAACGACGCCGGAATGCCGGAGATTCCCTCCCGGTGGCGCGGCGAGTGTGAGAATGCTCCCGATTTCAACGCCACGCTCTGCAACAGAAAACTCATCGGTGCAAGAAGCTTCTCTAGAGGGTTCCACATGGCCTCCGGCGGTTACGGGAAGAGGGAGAACGAGCCTGTCTCCCCACGTGACAGGGATGGCCATGGGACCCACACCGCGAGCACAGCCGCTGGCTCCCACGTGGCGAATGCGAGTCTTCTAGGGTACGCCAGTGGAACCGCTAGAGGCATGGCTCCTCAGGCGCGTGTTGCTGCATACAAGGTGTGTTGGACCGACGGTTGCTTCGCCTCCGACATTCTCGCCGGCATGGACAGGGCCATTCAGGACGGTGTTGATGTTCTCTCGCTCTCCCTCGGCGGCGGCTCTGCTCCTTACTTCCGCGACACCATCGCAATCGGAGCATTCGCTGCGATGGAGCGTGGGATCTTCGTTTCATGCTCCGCCGGGAACAGTGGCCCGAGCAGGGCCTCGCTTGCAAACGTGGCGCCGTGGATCATGACCGTTGGGGCTGGGACTCTGGACCGGGATTTCCCTGCTTACACGGTTCTTGGGAATAAGAAGCAGTTTTCAGGGGTTTCGCTTTACAGTGGTAAAGGAATGGGGAGTGAACCGGTGGGTTTGGTTTATAACAAAGGATCGAACCAATCCGGGAGTATCTGCATGCCCGGTTCACTCGACCCGGCCGTGGTTCGTGGAAAAGTGGTGGTTTGCGACAGGGGGCTGAATGCTCGCGTGGAGAAAGGTAAGGTCGTAAGGGATGCTGGTGGGATTGGAATGATACTGGCGAACACGGCGGCGAGTGGGGAGGAGTTGGTGGCGGATAGTCACCTGCTACCGGCTGTGGCGGTGGGGAGAATCGTGGGTGATCAGATCAGGGAGTATGCCTCAACGGATCCTAATCCAACGGCAGCTCTCAGTTTCCGTGGGACCGTTTTGAACGTTAGACCGTCCCCAGTGGTGGCAGCGTTCAGTTCGAGAGGGCCCAATATGGTGACTAAGCAGATTCTAAAACCGGACGTTATTGGGCCTGGGGTTAACATCTTAGCCGGGTGGTCAGAAGCTATTGGGCCCTCTGGGTTGTCTTCAGACACTCGTAAAACAAAGTTCAACATCATGTCAGGTATTTTTGTCTCACACTGTTAAATTGATGAATGATGAGTGTGATGTTGATTTGGTGTTTTTTGGGATTTGCTTGCAGGTACGTCGATGTCTTGTCCACATATAAGTGGGTTGGCTGCATTGCTGAAAGCAGCCCATCCAGATTGGAGCCCGAGTGCAATCAAATCTGCACTTATGACAACAGCATATGTCCATGACAATACCAAGTCCCCACTTCGTGATGCTGCGGGAGGGGCTTACTCAACTCCATGGGCTCACGGTGCTGGCCATGTGAACCCACAAAAAGCCCTCTCTCCTGGGCTTGTCTATGATGCCTCAACCAGGGATTACATTGCGTTTTTGTGCTCCTTGGATTACAGCCCTGACCACATACAACTCATTGCTAAACGACCTGGAGTCAATTGTACCAGGAGATTCTCTGATCCTGGGCAATTGAATTACCCATCCTTCTCGATCGTGTTTGATGGCAAGAGGGTCGTGAGATACACGCGCATCTTGACGAACGTTGGGGAGCCGGGCTCCATCTACAATGTGGTCGTGGATGGGCCCTCCACGGTGGGCATAACGGTGAAACCCACCAAGCTTGTGTTTGGGAAAGTAGGAGAAAGGCGAAGGTACACGGTCACCTTTGTGTCCAAGAAGGGAGCTGAGGATTCGGTTAGGTCTGCATTTGGTAGCATTACGTGGAGCAATGCGCAGCACCTAGTGAGGAGCCCAGTTGCTTTTGCTTGGACAGAGTTGTGAGTTTGTGGGCTTTACACTTAATGCCACTATTTCAAGCCCCAAAAAGGCCTTTGCCCTAGAGTGAAAAAACCAAAAGAGGTGCTTGAGGCTTTGCTGCTGCTGCTGCCACCAACAACATAACATTATTAGTTGGACGTTTAGAGAATTGTGTTTTTTTTTGTGGGGATATTTGGTAAACAAATTAAGATTGAAAAGATGGGGAGGGGGAGGGGTTGCTCTTTTTCTTTGTTTAGTTGTGTGTACTCAGTAAAACTAATGTTACCAAACAAGGACGTTTATAGTATATATAAAACGGGTTGGCAACACCATGAATTTGTTTAATCCTACAAACTTGGCCCTTGTTAATTGTTATGTGCAAAGCGCAAAAGCAATAGACCGAATCCCATAAATCCAATTTCATTAAATTTATGTGGTTCGATTTCAATCAATGTGAGTATGGGTGATAGAGATATTCTATTTTATTTTGAGAACTTATACAAAGATACAAAAATGAACTTTTGATCTCTCAATTTATACTGATCCGGAATATATAAAAATTAGGTCATGTCCCTTCAATTCTTTCTCTTTAGACCTCACACATTTTCTTCTTAAAATTTCAAGCTTTCAAAGAGTCGGGCGGTAATAATTTAGACCCATTAAAAATTCAAGCCAGATTAACAATAACCACACATGTTTTAAATACAAATATAAGATTTCCTTCAAAAGAATAAATAAATACAAATATAAGATAAATTTTACTTACCGCTACAATATATTTTTTTTCAACTATGAAATTTTTTTATTCCTTATTATCCCTTATTTATTTATTTATTTATAAGAAATCCACTGGTATTTGAAAAATCGAATTAGGCAACCCATTCAAAAGATTAAGGGGCTCACTCAGGGATAATTTGATTTCATAAATCATTTTAATTTTTTTTTATTTTTTAATTATCAAAATACTTTTAGTTTTGGTTATAAAAATAAAATATACACTATTTTCATTTTGTCCTAATTTTAAATTTTTGTATGGAAAATAATAAAAGTAACTTTGTATTGATTTCTATCTTTTCTATATAAAATTTTTTAACATGGAATAAATTGAAAAGAATAAATTGACATTTTTTTTTATAATTTAAGGTAAAAAACAGGAAATGGAAATAAAAACTGTTTTTTTGGAAAGTAAACAGTCCCTTAGTTGTCGTATTTATTTCCTACTTGTAATTTTTATTTATAGTTTTGATTATATGAATGTCATTTATTTTTTATTTGTAAAGTTTTTTGTAGAAAATATTGAAAACAATAGGATTAAATGTTTTTTTCTTTATAAAATTAAGAAATTCTGGTTTCGATTTTTTTAAATTTATTTATTTTTAATTATTTATTTCTTAGAATTTATTTTTAATTCTTAAAATATATGAAAAACACGTGTTTTAAATTTTTATTGAGACTATATATTATTTTTATTAAATGAAAGAACTTAAACAAGTAAAATTTAAATAGGGATTAAAACAAAAATTAGCAATTTAATAGAAAAAAACATATTTAACCCTAAATAATAATATAAAATTTTGAAAATTGGAATAAAATAAAAATGGGGCTGAATTTTATTTTTTTTTCTCATGAATTTGTCCTTGAAAAAATGAATCAAGCTCTTTATCATTCAAACTATTAGGCCATCTACACCGCTCGGTGCTTAACAAATTTTCTATTCATTAGCACAATCATTTACATATTTATATGCCATGGAGTGCATTTGTTTTTGGTGCTTATTTAAGCTAGATAAGCCACTGAAAAATTCTGATAAAAGGGCGTGCAGCAGCTTTGCTGAGAGGTGGGATCCATTTATAAAATATAAAATATGAGTGTTGTGTAATGGTGAGACCCATTTAAGATCTGTGAATAGTAGAAAAGTGAGGTGTTGAGATGGAGATGAGAGGTGCTTAATAATAAATTGATGATGTGTAATGAGGGGACCCATTTAAAGATGTGTATGGTGAAAAAATGAGGTGTTATGCAGATAACCTTAATAGCCCGTTTGGTTTTGCGTTGCTACAGTGCGAAACCATTGTTTTGTGGAATTGATTTACTTCCATCCAACATACGTGTATCACCTATTTTAATCATTGATTTCGAAAATCAATCCTACTTAACCGTAAACCAACTAACACTAAAAATGTGGCCATGTGCCAAGATCACCTGTTAACTGAGATGGTCAAGTGAAGTGTACACAAATATGGAAACACCCTATGGACATTTTTGTGGCCTACCCGGTTTGTAATACTTTCTCATTCATGCAATTAATTACGCGAGTGAAGGTGTTATTCACTTCTTGTTTCACCATAGTACAAATTACGTCCTTTCTGAGTTAACACTTCCTTTTGAAATTTCAAATGCCTGGTTATTTCCATGTCTCTATCCAACGATATTTGGCCCCTGACCAAATCTATGTGCTGAACAGAAAAGACATTTCATGTGTCCTCTGTCAGCTATGAGGAGAAGGTAGTCCATAACGATCACATATATCACTGCCATTCGATTTTCATCCACACCAACTTTATTGCAGGGAGTAATAAAGTTAACACAAAAACCAATGAACGAGGCAATGGGCTCAAGGAGTTTTGGGCCGTTAATTAATCGATTCTTTGGAGAGAAAGTTAAGAAGAAGAGACAGAAGTTAGATGAGATAGATAATTATATGATATGATATTAAGAGATATTAAATGAGTGTAGGAAATCTCATGTACTAATTAAATGATATGCCAAAGTCTATGTTTAAGATAAACAACTTTGTTTTCTCAAATTTTAAAATGAGCACAATTATTCTCATAATTTACAGAAGAGCTAATTATAAAAAGTGATCAACAATCAAAATTAAAGAAGATAATTACACCACTTGAAGTTGAAACAAATGAAATATACATAAAAACTGTGAACAGCAAAGAAATGAAAGGATCCATATGGTGAAAATTTTAATTATCAGAACATTAATTTATAGACCTTTATATTTCCAAATTTATACTCTAGCTAGCTTAGCTACTATAAATGCAATTTTTGAAGACAATAGCTTTGGATTTTTTTTTTTTTTTCCTTAAAAGACTACACTAGCAACATGAACAGCAATGGTTCCAACAGGACTTTGTACAACTGCAACATGGGCGAACCTTTGGACAGGTTGGGCAAGAGCAAGAGCAAGAACATCTACAAATGCAGCAAGAGGGAAAAGGCCACAGAAAATTGCAACTTGGGAAAGAGCAGCAATTTTTGCAATTAAAGGTCTCTTTACAGCAATGTGATTTTCTATCAGAGCAACAACGCCACTTTGGTAAGGAGCAATTGATAGATGGAAGACAACTACAACTGCAATTGCATGGTTTGCAGTGGCAGCAGCAGCTTGGCAGTTTTAGATGCTCAGAGCACCCATCACAGCACCAACAGCAGATCCAAGACAGGTTAAAGCAAGGCATCCTACTGCATAAAAATATCATTCATGTTATGCAAGATAGGCATATTAGATAAGAATCATAAGATTACAGTGTGTTAGAACTTAGAAGTCTCAAGGATGGGAGAAAACAGTACTAACATTGCATCAGAGGTAAAAAAATGCAAAAATCTACATGTTACTCAAATTTCAAGTAGTCATTTGTGACATTGTATTGTTTTATTATATAAAACCTGTTCAATCTATACACATTGAGACCATATTTTAATAAATTTATTTGTTATTGGTACATCCTGCATATTCATTAGAAATCTCTCATTGTTAAACCAACACACTTTATAAACACCTCAGTTAAAGCAGCACTCAGAAAATAGTTTGTGTATATAAATCAAATAACAAAGTTTAAGGAGAAAAATCGGTACCACAGCCACTTCCAGAAGCGACATGACCTGCGATTCTTCTTGCTCCTGCTTGAAAGAGAAAGGCATAAGAATCATGATCTCTTTTAAACTAATTAAAGAAGTTTGACAAGAACATTTCTTACGTGGGTAATAGAGGATCTGAGTTTGCTGTAACAAAATCATCAATCCTGTAACATATTGGTGCACTCAATCAACAAAGTGGAAATAGCTAGCAACAACTAAAATATTTGAAGGTATTTCTCTAGTTTCATGGTCTAATCTAAATGGCATACAAGCAGTTCCAGAAATAGACATAGTAACATACTCTTTGCAGCATCTTGAAACAGGTTGAAGGCCTTCAGAAGATTTTAACTCTTCCTGCTAGATGCAAAGTTGTCAGTAAAATTTGTTTTACACCAGAAGAGGCAAGAAAGAGAAGGTATCTAATTTAATTTGGTTGAAACGTGTCTGTGCCCAAACTTAATGCAAAATGGCAGGTTTGACAGTGGTATCACGCTGCCAATGAATGTAATATGGGTTCTTTATTATGATTTTCTTAATTTTCTAACACCACTTAATTTAATGCCATTCCATAACTATATAGTAAAGATTTACAACCAAGAACAGTGAGTCCCTCAATCAGCATCCAAGGAGCACAGTTCAAAGATTCCACAGAGTTTTACTTCCTACTCTCTAGAATTAATAAATGCTAGTGGTTGGCTTTGATTAGTGACAACTGTAAAACTAGTGTAAACTATTGAATATTAATGAAACTGTAGCAAACAATCCTCAGAAGCCAGAAGATCACTGGAAGAGTTAATCAATTAGTTCACTTCACAGTATAAAAAATTCAAAATCTTCTCTCAAAATTTGAAGTATATATAACTTGGATTCATTCACTTACAAGTTGAGAGCCTCTCCACTCATGAATCCCATATCACTCTGTTTCACACTCAAAAGTTGGGTCTTGACTCTTGATCATGAAATGTAACATCACAAGCACTAAGCAATTTACCAATTTGTACCAATTTGCACAATGACAATGAAGGAGGAGTTGGTAAACCTGAAGTCTAACATCACACACTCCTTCCATCTAGAAAATTATATAATTAGTAATATTTAACATTTTTTTTTTCAGTTTCATGTTTTTTTCAGCCACTCAACCAGTGAAAGCATCAAAATTTAACAAAAAAAGATGATAAATTGAGTACATATAACTGATATAAGGTGAAATTAACCGACCTCAAGAAAACTTATCTCTCTTTCCAGCATCTGAACTCTGGCCATTTCACGGCGCTTGCCATACAAATCTGGGTAGGCTGGTGGAGGCTTGGGAGATGGAAGTGGCAGAGAAGGAGGGGCCCTTGTGGTGGGAGTGGCCATGACAGAGACCTCTCTCTCTCTCTATCTATCTCAACTGAGGTTTTGAAGAAATGAGGAGAGCACCAACAAGGTAGTAACGCCAAGAGTCATTGTTGATGCACAAGTAACAAAGGAGGGGTCAAGTAACTGTAATGGTAAGGGACAAAGGAGAGGAGAGGAGCTAATGCCACCACATGATGAACAAATGACTGTGGCACAGACAGTAAATAGCCTCTCTGACAAGGGATAATTAAGACCCAGAACGAACCATGGAAATAAAAAAAAATATTAAAGAACACAGAAAAAAAACAAAAAACAAAGAAAAGGTGGGGGTTTTGCAGAGGGAACAAGGGTTCAACGTCACAAAGATTGGTTTTTGAGTGTAATAAAGGTTCAACTTGAAATGGGAAGTGAAAAGGGTCATAAATGAAAGTCATAATTGCAGACAGGGGGGGCTACAAGTGGAAATAAGGAAAATCAGATCAGAGAGAGGTGGTGAGTGGTGAGTGAGATAGATCTGTAAATATACTAAAATGTTCGTAAATAGATATAAAATTAATCAATCAGAATCATTTTCCGTTAGAGGCACATATCTTTAATGTATGGTAATAAATAATAAGAATGTAATGGTAAAGACGGCTGCGAGAAAGGGTGCAGCAAGTGAAAGAGTGTACGAACAGATTTAGCAAAGTTGAGGGATGGTATTGATCTAGATTTGAGGTTTGTTTATAAGGTAATGGCTGAGGAACGTCCCTCTCTATCAACTTGTCTTTTCTTTTTTTCTCTCTGTGAATTGAGATTGAACATTGAAATGAGTTTGGTTTAGTGCAGAGAGGGGAAGCGAAAAGCACGATGGAAATACCTCAGACCGCACGTGACCACTGCGCAGGAGAGAGAAACGAACGACGAATTAGCCCTGATTTTGAGGGAAAAAGAAAAAATATAAAAGTACCAACGTTCAACTTTTCTTTCTAACGTTCAAACAGTTCAGTTTGCACCCAAAAAATACTAAAAATTATATGGTTAAATTAGGTTTTCGATCCCCAAAATATCCCTATTTTTTCGTTTGGTCCCCCAAATTTTTTTTCTTGAGTAGTCCCCCAAAAATTATAATACATTATCATTTGGTCCCCTGTTAGTACACTGTTTATTATCTCCGTTAAATACTTGTGTGACAGCTTAGGTGAACAAAATAAGTGTACATGGCATGCATATGTGTCATCTTATGTGTCCTACATGACTTATATCACCTCCTTTAATGAAAAAAATAATTATAGAGTTCATCAATGTGACTCACAAAAGACGTTGATTAACCACCTGTAGGCTTATTTTGTCATGTAGGACACATAAGAAGACACATATGCATGTCATGTATGCTTATTTTCTCCACCTAAATTGCCACGCAAGCATTTAACAAAGATAATAAATGGTTGACTAACAAATGGACCAAATGGAAATGTATTATAATTTTTGGGGGACCACTTGGGAAAAAATATTTGGGGGACCAAATGGGAAAATCGAGATATTTTGGGGGACCAAAAATATATTTTAGCCAAATTATATTTACCATTATTTAAAAGATTTTATGTATAAATCATATTTTTAATTATTAAGAACGAGTTTGATATTACATTTAAAATTGTATTTGGCAAGGTCAATAAACTAGCTAATAGCTTATTTTAGGGATGACAATTTCTAACCGAGTTTGGGGATATCCGTGGGGATCGCCCCATTTGGGGACCATGGGGATGAAGACGGGGATAAAATTTCCCTCGAAGCATATTTGGGGATGGGGGTGAGGATCATTACCCCCGCCTCGTGGGGTCCATGCCCCGCCTCTAACACATGTAAAATAATTAATGTGCGTAAGATTGACAATTTCTCCTATGATTTTAGGATTGTTATATGACCTACCTCATTTAGAACTTTGTGTTTGGAGATTTTTCCACTATAAGAATAAGGCCAAGTATGGAAAATCGCTCCAAGTATATTTGGGGATATGATGAGATCATGTTTTTTGCCTCATAAGATCCATAAATAATTAAAATAACAAAATTATCCTTATCTATATACATATATATAATTGACTTTTAGCATTTCTTTAATAATTAATCTAGTTATGGGGATCCCCGTGGGGATATGGGGAATGGGGATATGGGGGAAAATATTTCCCCGAGACGGGGAATGGGATGGGGATGGGGAGATAATTGAGAGGTGAGGACGGGGAGTGGGGAGGTACTCCCCACCCCCGCCCTGGGCGGGTGCCATCCCTAGCTTATTTGACTAGTTTATACTTTATAAGCTAGTTTGATCAACACATGAGGGTTTGTTTGGTTTACATTTTCATTTATTGTTTCCATTTTCTGTTTCCTGTTTTCTGGAATTTTACAAAAAAAAAAAATTGGAAATACTGAAAACAAAAAAAAAATTGTTTTCAGTATTTCCAGTTTTTTCTTTGTAAAATTCCAGAAAACAGAAAATTGAATGAAAATAATAAATGGAAACAAGGAATGAAAATGTAAACCAAGCATGCCCTAAGTGTTTGGTAAGTTATCTCAAAGTAGTTTATTTTAGGAGCTTATAGCTTATAAGCTACAAGCCTACAAACTACAAGCCCTAGCTTAGAGCTTATTTAATTTTCTTTCGTCATTATCCCTTATATTTTAATACATTTTCCTTATTATCCTTAATTTCTCTTATACATATTATTATCTATTTTTAATTTTAATGATAAAAACCTTTCAGTTTCTTTTTACCTATTCTTATTACTTAAATAATAAGTAATTTAAAAAATTACGAATTAATTAAATTATTATTTTTATGAATTTTTTATATTATATTATTTATTTAATCAATTTCACTATTTTATTTTAATTTTAATTAAATATTTTATCATTAAAGTATTTAATAAGAATTTAATTATTTTTAAAAATCTAAAATTATAACTACATAATAATTTTTTGTCTAGAAAACACAAATAGAATTTATATAATAAAACTTATGTACTTATGTCCTTTTATGTCATTTTACATTTACTAACTAGCTTATCAACTAATTCTACCAAACACTTCTAATTCAATAAACTGACTTATCAGCTCGGAGCTTATAAGCTAGCAACTAGCTTATCAACTAATTTTACCAAACACACCTTAAGTTAATTGAAAAATAAAATTAGTAGTTGACAAGCTTGTTGGCATTTCAATTCTATTTGGTAAGGTAACTACTAGCGATATTTAAAATACTAATTAAAGTTCAAACAACATTTTCAAATTTTAGGTCTTAATTAAAATGATATTTTACATTTTTATCCTTACTTTTTTATAATTATCAATTTTTAAATTCTAATTGTAATTAATGATAATCTTATTTATTATTATACATTATCATGTAGCTTTATCAAATGTGTTGAACTCAAACAAGCTAGCTTATCAATCGTTATAGCTTTTAACTAGTATTTTAGCTTTCAGATACCTTATTTGTTAATTTGGTCAAACACATTCAACATGAACTTAATTTTGATATAAGTCTTTTTACATTATTATTTGAACCATATACTATCACAATGTAAAGTTAATTCATGATTAATTGAGTAAATTAGCAAATTCATTCTTGACTTTTTTTGGGTCATACAGTTTAATCCCTAAGAAATAGAAAAACACAATATAATACTTGACTTCTTACTTTGTCTAACACTATAGTCCAACTATATGTTTCCCGTTAATTTTCTTATGACGTGTCACGTTTAGGGACATTGTGCCACACTGTTTGTCAATAGAGTGTCCATTAATGTGACATATGAAAGCGACGTTTTGTCAAATTTATAGCTTGGAAGACCTTAACTCCAACAGTTGTGTGCTTCCTTATTCTCTCTTTTTCTCTCTTCTTTCCAATCTTTCATTGGAAGGTCTCTGCCTCAGTGACGTCGTTTTCATGCCCCAACGACAAATAGTGTGATACAGTGTCACGTCATCAAAAAGTTAATAGGAAACACATAGTTGGACCATAGTGACGGACGAAGAAAGAAGTCAGGAATTATATTAGATTTTTCTATTTCTCAAGGACTAAACTGCATCCTAAAAAAGTGAGGGACGAATTTTCTACTTTAGTCTTTTGTATTATAGTGATTTCTATTTCAACTATGCTTATTACATGTTTTTTAGATTATAGTGCATATATACATCAAATTCCATTCATAAAAATAACATCTTTATTGGAAATTATGATCAACTCATATTTAGTTATAATTAACATCTAGTCTTATTTATAAGAAATATAGGATATAATCATCAAGACCAAGGAAATTACTTGAAACCAGTTAATTGTAATTAATAATGCCATAATTTTAAATTTTATTTAAAAAATATCCTTAATATTAAATAATTAAAGTAATTGCAAAATTACTCATAATTAAAGTAGTAACTCATGCTCCAATAATTGATCATTGAAAATAGTGTAGTACATCTACTATCATGAAAAATGAGTAAACCCTCAAAATGGTCCCTGAAAGATATGTGATCGGTCACAAATTGGTCCCTGAAAGATTATAAATTGTAAAAACGTCCCTGAGAGATAGTAACGTCGGTCAATTAGGACCTTCCGTTAACTCCTCCCTGTTAAAGTTAACAGAACTGCAAGTAAATCCTCAAAATGGTCCCTGAAAGATATGGGGTTGGTCACATTGGTCCCTGAAAGATAATAAATTGTAAAAACGTTGTTGAGAAATAATAATATCATTTATAAACCCTCAAAATGGTCCCTGAAAGATATGAGGTCGATCACATTAGTCCTTGGAAGATAATAAATTGTAAAAACGTCCCTGAGAAATAATAACATCATTTATTATGCTTTTTTTTTCCTCGTTGATTTCATTTCGTTCCTAAATATTGTTGGTCGACCACCCAATACATGCATATGTTTATACTATAATGCTCTACACACCTTTGGTCTGTGTATGCTATTGTTGGCTTTCTCTCCCTTGACTAATGTATCATGAACTTCAAGTCCTTTGGTTTCCTCTTTCACTAGAAGCTCATGTTGCACCCTCTTCCTTTACAGTCTAAGAATAAAAAGAAACTCCAAAACCTTTAAGGACAAAGAAAGTGCATGAGCCAAATTATCATCTTCTTGTTGAAGATGACTTTGAGGAAGCCCACCATCAAATGAATCTTGAAATAATATTTCGTTGAAGGAGGGGAAAACTTTAGAAAGCATAGAGAAATATATAGAAGTAAAAATGATATGGCAAGAAAGAGTAAAAGCAAAAGCTTCACACATGAGTTGGATTCACAACTCCCTGAAATTTCTCAATCAGAGGAAATGGACAATCTATCCAAAGCATCAAGCACGTGCCTCATTGTAGGCCTCTTATCAGGGTTGTTATGGACACAAGTCATCACAATTTTCAAAATTGCAATTATCTCTTCTTCCTTATCTGCATTTTCAGTCAAGTATGGGTTTAATACGTCCAAGAGTGGCTTCTTCTCCTCAATGCAAAACTAAATCCATTGGACAAGGTCCACTTTTGAGTTACCCATTTGGATAATGGGTAATCGTCCTGTGATCATTTCTAACAAAATCACACCATATGAATAAACATCCCACGTCTGTGATGGCTTCACCACTTTTAGTGTTTTTGGAGCCTGATAACCATTTCCCAAAATATTAGTTGCAACTTCAGTGGACAAGCTCTTTTATCTCTCTTGGAGTTTCTCTACAACCACTCAGTTGGATTGCAAGGTTGGGGTTCCCCAACAATATTTGCAAGGCGCCCAAGTCCAAAATCAGAGATATAGGGTGTCATGTTATGTCCAACAAGTATGTTATCTGACTTGAGATCTCCAGTAACATTTTTTGGGGGTAAATTCATGCAGATAGACCAATCCTTTTGCAGTTCCTTTCATGATTTTCAATCGATAGGACCATGATAGCGGGGTAAATGCCATTAGTCCAGCCTTTCTAGAAATGGTGAGGGATGACTCGCATTTGGGAATGAAACGAAATCAATGAGGAAAAAGAAAGCATAATAAATGATGTTATTAATATTTCTTAGGGACGTTTTTACAATTTATTATCTTTCAGGGACCAATGTGATCGACCCCATATCTTTTAGGGACCATTTTGAGGGTTTATAAATGATATTAGAGTAAACCACCACTTTAGTCCCTGGAAGTGTGGTCAACTGTCAATTTAGTCCCTGAATTGAAAAAACTGTCAATTTAGTCCCTGAAAGTGTAAAACGTCGGTCAGATTAGTCCTTTTGCTTCACATTTTGTTAACTAACGCACAATTACCAAAGGACTAATTTGACCGACATTTTACACTTTCAGGGACTAAATTGACAGTTTTTTTCAATTCAGAGACTAAAATGACAGTTGACCACACTTTCAGGGACTAAAGTGGTGGTTTACTCATGATGTTATTATTTCTCATGGATGTTTTTTTTCAATTTATTATCTTTCAGGGACGAATGTGACCAGCGCCATATCTTTCAGGGACCATTTTGAGGATTTACTTGTAGTTCTGTTAACTTTAACAAAGGAGAGTTAACGGAAGGACTTAATTGACTGACGTTACTATCTTTCAGGGACGTTTTTACAATTTATTATCTTTCAGAGACCAATGTAACTGACCCCATATCTTTCAGGGACCATTTTGAGGGTTTACCCCATGGAAAATAGGTGAGTGGTAAACAATAAATTAATTAAGAGTATAATAGGAACTTAATAATCAATACAATTCAAAATAGTGATATGTTTCTTAGGACGATTCTAGGGTGGACCAAACAAAATTTGGTTCACCTAGTCCAACTTACATTTTTTTTGCTTACAAAAGGTGAATAGATAATTTTATTTTTTATTACATAGTCTTTATATGACTATTTGAGTTTAATTTAAGGAAAAATATGGATTTACAATACAACATATACTAATTTTGTTGAGAATATATCAATTTAAAGTTAAAATGCAAAATTTTAAATTACATGGTAATATCGATTTGAATTTTTATTATTTTCAAGTAATACTTCATAAAAGCAACTAGAAATTATTTTAATGTTAATTATTAATAAAATGAGCGCTAAATTTGATAATTAGAAATTTAAATTATTATATTTTCACATTTTGGACCACATGAACCATGGTCCATCGTAGACAAACTCATGTTTCTTATATTTAGATTTATATTTACCTCATCCCAAGGGGACAAGTAAGGGTTTGAACCTGCGACCTGTCAGATGTCTTACTCCATTCAACCAACCCCTCAAGGTTACAAAAACATTCTCTTGTCTCATATATATATATATATATATATATATATATAAATAGAACTAAAGGTAGTATATCATAATTTGAGTCGAAGTTAAAATAATTACTTTTTATATGAAACTATGATTCATAAACTATATTATTATAGATGACTTTTTATAGGAATATGTTTTTTTGGGGTGCATAAGTTTAGGGTTTGGGAGACTTTAAATTATATATTCAACCCAAAATTAATAAGTATATGGGTATTTCCACGGGTCTTTTTACGGGCTTGTTATTTATTTATTTTTTTGACGTCTTAGTTTTATTCATGTCTGAGTGTTATTAATTTTAGGGATTTATTTTGTTTTCATTTTTTTGTAAATTAAATTTATGAACTTTGGATATGATTATTGCTTGTGTTTTGGTTTTATGATTATATTTGACTTTGTTCATATGATATGGCATTTTTAATTTATACTCGGTTCATGATGGTCATTTTGTTTGATACTCTTAACATGTATGTTTTAGAATGATATATAACTTATATGATTACGTAGGTTATGTAATTAAATCTTACATGCATGATCGTATCATATTAAAATTTTGCATTTATATCTCTCTTTAGAAATATTGGAAAATTTTGATAATGTCCCCACCTATGTACCATTCATGAAGAGAAAGATAGACAAAATTTTAATATGATAAGATCATATAAAATTTCAACAGAGAATCTAAATTCTATTTCTTTTATTTATTCTAATAAATGTTCTACTTCGTTTAAATTAATTTCTATCAATATACAACTTGTAATTAAAAAAATTATATACACACATATATGAATATGTTGATAATTATAGTTGTATATCACACGATACGACACGAGTCAGTCATATATATTAATATTAGTAAAAAAGAAATTAAATTCTTAAATTATTCTTTTATTAGAAAAAAGTTTCCTACGAACTCTAAAAATGTAATGCACATTATATATAATAAACATATATTCAAATGTATTGAAATTAATATATTAGATAATAAAATATAACTAAGCTCTTAATATATTATTCTCAAGTACTATAAGTATTTTTCTCATCAACTCACTTTTAAAATGGTTGCCTTAGTGTGTGTTTGGATTAACGTTTGCAAACTTGAGTTTGAATGAACGTGGATTTAGTAAACGTGATTTATGATAAACTTGAGTATAAATAAACATGATTTTATGTTTGGATATTTTGCTGCAAACGTGAGTTTAAGAAAGTAAATATTGAGGAAACTCAAGTTTGACACGCATAAGCTACAAAAACCTGCGTTTTGCAAACTCAAATTTCAGAACTCAAATTTGCGTTTTGATCAATGAAGCCAAACAACATGAAAAATATGAAACGTGAGTTTACTCATAAGAACGTGAGTTTGGGATTGGCAAACGCCAATCCAAACAGGCACTTAATAGCATAAGGTTATGAGGGGAGTGCATGGAAGCCAAATTAAATAAGCTGTTCGCTTTTTTTTTAAATGAAACATATTAAGTGCAACAAACCCAAAAAAAAAAAATCTTAATCAAGGATGCTTGTGAGATGGAATCAAGTAATTCTGAAGATAAGAGTGGGTAGGAGGGTGCGGATTGTTTGTTTCTGTGTTGTGAAATCATTTGACATTTTCATCTCTGCTTATGCAAACAAACTTATCAGTTAAAGACGTGGGAAGATACGGTGGCTTGACGCAACTAAAGGGTGTCGCAGCGATAAAGCCAGACATGCATATTTGTTATTTGACAGTGTAGGGGCAATTGAGTAATCATACCCAAAGAAATTGGACTGCCATTAGATGAGATATATATACACGTTCATAGATAGAGTAGTGATATTCAAATGCTATTTCCCCAAATAAGTTTTATTATTATTATTATTATTATTATATTTACATTTTGTCGTAATATAATATCATTCATATTAATCAATAAAATAAAAAGAAAATTTTTAACCACGCGTACTCTAATTTTCTGTGTGGTCCAATATAATGTTCTTCTCATATCTGAAAATACGATACGACTTCTTATAGCCGCGTCTCCATGAGGCACCAGGTGTCATGACCAGGAATTAATTGGGCTACTACACCACTATCCCGCAGGACTCTTGAGATGTGACGCCACATTTAGAACTCTTTTTTTTTTTTTTTTTTTTTTTTTATGGATAGAAATCTGTTTAACTTACTAAAGATTATATATATATATATATATATATATATATATATATATTAAACAATCTTGTATTTGTTATAGTATATGCTTAATGTTGTGTTAATATTTTATTAGTTTCCTATACTTAAAATTGAATATATAAGTTGAGACAAATTTTTCATAAATGTTGTGTTGGGCAACTATTTTCAGTAAAGAGAATAAAATTTTGATGTGGGAGGATATCATCATCTAGTCGTCTAGCAAGGAACCCACGTGGTTATGTTTTCTCTATTAAAGCACAAGAATCGTATAGTTCAATTATTCCTTTTTGAATTAGGTTTGATTAGCTAGCTTAGCTCTACCGAATTTCAAAAGCTTTTTGAACTATCTAACTACTTTGTTATTTTTTTGTCAAAAGCTTAGCTCTGATTGAAATTAAACCTATAGAGGCTCTACGTTTAGGCCTTTGAAACAGAGCTAAAACCCCATATAAGGCATGTCAAACTAACATAACTAGAAACCACTCTAACACGCCTACGCATATATATCAGAGAGATAGGGGCGTTAAGCAATGTCAAATTAAATGTGAACATAAACAAACCCATACTTTTTCATCTCACCCCCACAAGCAACCTCCACAAGTGCCCCATAGTAAGTAAGATTCTTTCATCTCCTACGTCAAACCTTGCCAAACCTCAACTTAATTGAGTCATAGAAGCGAGAAAAACCCATCCTTTCTCATTATTATTTAATAATATATTATTTCTTTCACTGATTGGCCTCAATGCTTTGTGTATAAAAACTAATTGGTAGACACTAGGGGAGAGCCAAGAACAAGAAGTTAATTTGCAATTCTTGTAAGCACATAGAAACAACATAGAGAAAAAAAAAAAAAGTGTTAGGTGATGAACAACATGATGCCTATAGTTAGCAAACTGTATTGTTCAGCTTCTCAAACGGTGCTTGGGGTGAGGAGGAGGCCACATGTGGTGAATGGAGGGGGTTTTGTTGTCACGGATTGTAGTACTCAGAAGGTTGTTTTCAGGGTGCATGGCTGTGGGGTTCATGGCAAAAAGGGAGAGTTAATTCTAAGAGATGGGGACGAAGAACCTTTGCTTCTCATGCGTCGAAAGGTATGTAACATGGATGTGAGTCAGCACTACTCGTAGCAGCGTTGACATGAATCCACGTCTTAATTGTGGTTTTGATGTAAATTAAACACACTAATTTATCATGTAAAAATTTTGTGTCTCTTTATCTATTCATGGTTGCACAAAATTTCACATTATGAAGAGATTCATTTATTTAGCTGTTTTTGCAACTACTTTTGCACACTAACCAATTTATATGAGATTGATTTGCAATTCTGTGGATAAGACAGAGGTAAAATTTATTTGCTACTTGATTTCAACTCTTTTGGTGATGTGCAGGGTGGTATGGTTGAGGCTCTTAGCCTTTACAAGAAGTGGAAAGGTTACAATCTGGATTATGAAGGATTACAGAACATGGTTTTCACCTTAAAAGAACCCAATTCCTGTTTGGTTAAGAACAATGGAATCAGAATTTCCGTTGAACCCAGGGCTATGAGTAGCAAAGGCTGGAACTTTGAGATCAGGGGCTATTTCCCTGATAAGTGTTGTAGCATTGTTGATACTAGGGGCAACATAGTAGCCCAGGTACCTATAAAATTATGTTAAGTCTGTTAATTAATTAAGTAAATTATAGCAGGACATAAACTAATGAGTTGTAATTAATTGATGTGTGGACACAGGTTGGGATGAATAAGGAAGTGGAGAAATTGATGGAAAGCAAGGATGTGTATCATGTGGTGGTGAAACCAGGGATGGATCAAGCTTTTGTTTTTGGTGTCATTGCCATCCTTGACTACATTTATGGCGAATCCACAAACTGCTAATAATCCCAAGTTGTGCACAGCATATATTGTTTTCTGAAATCATTACTATATCAGATATGGTTTTCTCATATATATTTATATCATGTATGAAGATGTAAATATGAAGTTTGTAGCTAAATGGGCATTCAGAGTTTTGAAGGAAGGGGATAATGTTCAACTAGTCTAGGAAATTGCCTTGTATGTCATGGAAAGGAAATTAATTTGGCTGTTACTTTATTTTAAGCTAATTCCTTATATTCAATACGCTTTGTTTTTTATGACATGGATATATGTCAAAGTTATTTAATTAATTATTGCCGAATCTTATTACTTAATTATATAAAACTGATTTCGAATTAATATTGCTCTCTGTGAATTTGGATTGGTGATGAATGAATTTGAAAGTTACCGCGCCTAATTGAATAAATTATTAGGCACTGATTTGACTAACACAAAAAGGATTGTGACTTCATGCATGTAATATATTGCCGTATGATTAATTTGGTGTAATTAATACATTTTATAAGAGATCATACTTGAGCATAAACCTATATGCTTTATCTTTTTAAAAAATGCATATGATGATTACTTTCGTGATGAATGAAAGCATCTTTTTTCAATAATTTACTAAATAGGTTCTCTGCATAAAGCCAAAAAGTCAAAAAGTGATATAATAGATCTATCTACACATAGGATTCGGCTTGAGTTTTCGCCCAACCAGACAATAGGAGAGTCTGAGAATCTTTGTTTTGCATCCTTTGAAAGTCTGAGCCATTGTCTATTTATTATGCATGTGGTATTCTATATATATTCATCAGTTGCTGGACCTACACACATGCATTAAACTTCAACAGCTGTGTGCATGAGATTTATTTCTGAAATTGTAATGTTTTACAGTAATTAATCCTTAAAATGTGAACATTAGCTTTGGTCCCTAGCTATGATACTATAGAATGCTGATCTAGTGCTAGTTTATTGATTAGCCGAACAGAAAAGCAAATTACATTAAAGGCATTAAATGAAACAACTAATTGCATTCATTTGAAAGGAGGAGAATGAGAGAGGTGAAGGGTGTCTACGCTCTTCACAAATTAATGTACACATATAAGAATACTTAGATTTTTTTTATTACAAAAAACTTATCTAATTAATTATCATAAATTTTTAATTAAATGCTTTTCGATTAAAAAGTACTTGATTTCAGCCAAGATTTAAAAATAAAATTATTTTCTATTGGATAGATTTGTTAATTAGCCACGTCCACGTCTCTGGTTTTTTTTTTCCTCTTCAAGTTTGCATTGATGAGGAATCCAAGAGATTCCTAACGTAATTCACCACTGGACCATATATGCTATTAAGTTTGAAGTTTGGATAGTTGTAAAACTACTAATTATTATTCACACAATATACTTATTCTTCACTGACAAGGATAGTTGAACTTAATTTTCTATGGAGTAATACATATGCTCCATTTCTTTTGTATCTCTTTCTCTGTCATTTTTTAATTATCATTTTATTATTTATCACATGTCACTTTTTTTTTTGTGTGTATCTCTTCATTTAATTATAGGTGTATTTCCCTCTATGAGGTGAACACCAATCCTTTTCCTTTTTTTTTTTTTTCTAAACGAAAGTAAATCACACAATTTACAAAAAAAAAAAAAGAGAGAATAATTGCATATGAATTTTTTACTTTTATGATTTTTATTTTTCTCTTTTTTTTTCACACATATATTTTTGTGTAAGAATCCTCTTCTGATTCTTTATACTCTCAACAAAAGTTAGCTACGGAATAACTACAGATTAGCTACAGCTTTTGTTTCCTAGTTTTCCTTGCTAGCTTTTGCTGAGAAATCTGTAGACAATGGTCATGAGATAGCAAAACTTATAAAAAGAAAGATATCTGCCAAGTCAACCATGTATATGGGTCAGTTCCTATTTCCGGGAGCTTATGGTTTATATAATTTAATACTAAGGTTCGACCCTGCAGGTATGGCTAGTAAAGTGTTATTTAGACCCTCAAAAAAATATTTTTATTTACTAATGGTCTTTTTTAAAAGAAATAAAAGTTAACAATTACTTAATAAGTAATAACTAATATTAGCAGTAATTAAATATTTTTCTTCTAAAAATAGATTTGTTATCCTATGTTTCTCTCTTTCTTTTTTTTTGTGTAAACTATAAGTATCCCTATTACTAGGAGCAATCCTACTCGGGGTTTAGTCACAATTAAGGCTCCTCACCCCTCTCGAAGAATGTGTTTAGTGGATATCAAACCCGAGAGTTCTTCTCATAATATCAGTCTGCGTTACTAACTAAGTCACAACTCTTTGGTAAGACTTTCTTTCTTCTAATAAATATTAATTAATTACATATTAAATCCTCTAATTATTGGGTATTGGCTACATAACAATCAAACTCACTCATTGTCTCTGTCTCCACTCTTTGCACATCTTCTTATCACCATAAAGTTTTGTTTCTTTTTTTTTTTTTTCACACTTTGTATATAAATATAAAGAGAAGAGATTATTTTTTAATTGAAAGTTTTTTAAAAAGTTATACAAGTAAGAACGGATACACTAATTAACTCGGTCAATTAAAGTAAACCAACATTTTAGTCCCGAAAGTGTGGTCAACTGTCAATTTAGTCCCTGAATTGAAAAAACTGTCAATTTAGTCCCTAAAAGTGTTCAACGTCGGTCATGTTAGTCCTTCTATTACTGTGCGTTAGTTAACAAAATGTGAAACAGAAGGACTAACTTGACCGACGTTGAACACTTTCTGGAACTAAATTGACAGTTTTTTCAATTCAGTCACTAAATTGACAGACCGCACTTTCAGGGACTAAAGTGGTGGTTTACTCCGGTTAATTACATAAGAAGTCTCTATTCTTTTTCAAATACATATATTGCTTATAAAATACAAATATTAACAATTTCGCAGCCATTACCTACACAAAAAGAAATTTTAAAAATTAAAATTAATAAAATATTACCTATGATCAACAATATTTTGTGAAAAAATAAATTAATTGACTTTATTATTGATTGAAAAAAGAATATTAAACACAATTAATTATAATAATTTAATAAGTGATTTTATATTTAAAATAATCAAAAGATAAATTTTAAATAAATTTAATAATTTTTTATGAATTTAAAAGGCGTGATATAACCAACGAGGGTTGGTTCAAGTGGTACATGCTTGATTCCCCTTAAGCAAGGTCTCGAGTTCGAGTCTTGTGGATGGAAAAAATCCCCGCTGAGAGAGCTAGCCCCACCATGATGTGGATGTTCCCGACTCAAACAGGATTGCCTCCAGTGGAGGATACCCGTGGTTAAACAAAAAAAAAGGCGTGATATTAGACTTTGCTTTAGACATAAATATATATAAATTAAGTCAACCTTGATAATATAATGTCCCCTACTTATCCCTATTTAGGAATACTAAGCCGAATTTATGCTTGAAAGAATAGGAGTTGGATTGTCCACGTTTTGCACACCCTTACCCTCTCTTTGTTTTCGACGAGGTAGGGAAGAGAGATTTGCGTGAGAGAGAAATAGAAATGAGTATATATAAACCACCTTGTTTGGTGAGATATAAGAGAGAGAGTTTGAAGAGAGTTTTTTAATGGGGCCCGCACAATTTTGTTTCACCTCAACACAGCCGAGAAAGTGGGAAGAGGTGGAAGTGTAGTTGTGAATTTACTATGCTACCCCTGTGTATAAAGCTTTTGGAAAAATGAATTATTAATATATTTATAATTGAAGGGTAGTTTAGTCTTTTTAAATTTTTACATATATCTCTCTCTCATTTCTCCACATCCAAATAACTATTAAAATTAATTTCTCTTATATCTCTCTCCTATTTCTCTAATACCAAACAACCTTTATAATTTATTTCTCTCTTCCCTATCTCTCTCTTCCCTATCTCTCTTTTCCCCATTTCTCTCTTCTCTATCTCTCTATATAAACCAAACAGACCATTAGAGAAAGTAATGTAGTTGCATACTAGTTAGCCAACCATGCATGTTCAGTCTTTAGATCTTGGATAGTTGGATTGCATATTTTACAGGAACTATATATCAAGATGGAATATACTAATACGTGTTAGTTTTATTCATAGCATTCCATTTGACAAAAGAACAAAACACCACAAAATGCATGGGAGTCCCTTTTAACGCTCCATTTTTGTTATTCACACCCCAATAATGTTTGTAATTTTTAATTTTTTCACCCTATCCTTCCCTATCCTCCTCCACCACCACCACCTCCACCTCCCCAACCTACCTCCACCTCCCAACACCCCCCATAACTCTATTAATTTTTTTTTTCTTTAAAAGCACTTCCGGATATTAATTTCCGGAAAAAAAACACTTTCAAAAATTAATTTCCGGAAATTTCCGAAAACCAACGATAAAAATAGGTTCTAGACGTATATTTCGGAAATTTCCGGAAAAAGTGGCTTACAGATGTGTATTTTCGGAAATAGATATTTTTTTTACAAACTTTTACTTTTAGAGACGGAACAAAATCCGTCTCTATATTCTGTCTCTAAATCAAAGATGGAAATTTACCTCATCGATGTGGTAGGAAAATTTTCGTTTCTGATTTAAAGACAGATCCTGTTCGGTCTCTAAAAATGACAGTTTGTAAAAAAAAATCTATTTTCGGAAATACACCTCCGGAAGCCACTTTTTTTTCCGGAAATTGCTGGAAATATACCTCCGGAAGCTATTTTTAACGTTGGTTTTCAGAAATTTCCGGAAATTAATTTCCAAAAGTATTTTTTTTCAAGTAATTAATTTCTGAAAGTTTTTTTTTTCCGAAAATTAATTTCCGGAAGTGTTTTTTAAAGGGAAAAAAATTTAATAGAGCCCTGAGGGGTGTTGAGAGGTGGAGATGGGGTGGGGAGATGGTGGTGGAGGAGGAGGGGGGATAGGGAGGGAAATTTAAAAGTTACAAACATTATTGGGGGTGCGAATAGTAAAAAGGGGCGTTAAAAGCAACTCCCAAAATGCAGTCCTCATTTGCCCTATAAGCCCGTTATGAACATTGCCCAATACCTGCCGGTCATATATCTGCCCATTTCAGCCTCGCTAAGCCCAAAATCCTGATCTGGTCCGTGTTGCATATTTGTATGATTGAAAAAGCTCCTCTATTAGTCCAAAAAAGCAAAAAAAAAAAAAAAAGGAAAAAAACTCCTCTAAAATGAATTTATGTATAAAGTGAGAAAGCACCCTTATAAATCATCATTCATATTCCATACGAATAAGAATTTTTTTCACAATTCCTATTTTGTTCCGTGAATGGAAAATTACCCAATAACTTTTAAAAATCGTGATTTGCAAATATTGACAAAAAAAATTACAAATTTAAACTATATTTAGTATCACGACGAGATTTATGTTTGTAAATTACACGATTTGGAATGATATAGACCGGTGCCTAAACAAAACCCACTAACAGAAAAACAAGATTCACTGCAGTGTTGCTGAAAACAAACGTTTCCTTTCCCACAAGTATAAAATTGGAGAAAATGATTAATTCTACTTCTTTTATTAGAAAGAAATTACATCACCCCTATTTGTCTGTGGGATAAATATATTTATTTCTGTAAATGCTTTTTAAATCTAGAAGTTTTTCTATTTGCATCCGAGCATCATTCTCTCACCCATTTTTTTTTTTTCTGAAAAAAGGCCTAATATTATACTTGTAAACTGAATATGATGTATCAAATTGAGCAATAATTTTTTCTATAAGGGCTTGTTTGTATATAAACTTTTATAAAATGTGATTTTAAGGTTATATATATAAGTGATTTGTTTTCCAAAAGTTTTATATAAATCAGAAACTATTTTTTTATTTAGTTACAATTATAAAATGCACCTTTTATTTTAAAAGATAATAATAATTTCTTTTTTTCAGAAAAATTACACAAAGCTGCTTTTTAAATAATTAGAAGTTCGATTAATTTCAAATTCTGCATTTTCTAAAATTTATTACAAGCATCTAAAAAAAATTAAAGTGAATCTTTAAAATAAAAATGATTATTAGTCAATTAATATGTAATAAACAGGTTCTAACGCATTTTTATTTTTATAAAACTATTTTTTTCTTTCTTTTTTTTTTAATCGAATCAACTATTTTATCCTATGTTTTTTTTATAAAAAAACAATATTTCTTTTTTTCTGCTTTTTCTTTAACTATCCTAAAAAATATTTCTCCTTTTATTCTTTTTTTTTGATAAAAAAATATTTTATCCTATATCTCTTTCTCTTTTTTTTTTGTGCATTACGGGGGAAACAACCCCAAAAGAGAAAAAACTACAAGCTATTATGGAAACCACGCCTAAACGCAGTCCCCGTTACATCCGCAATGAAAGAAGGAGAAGCAAAAAAAGGAACCGAGGAAAATTCAATCCAAGGATCTTTACACTTAATAACATAACTAGCAAAAGCATTAACAAGAAAGTTGTCTTCCCTCTTAGTGTGATTCCAATTTAAATCAGGAATATAGATAGATAACTTCCGAATATCTTCCACCAAGGAATGACTTATGTGTGCAGAATGACAACCAAGCTTAACAAAACGAAAGGCAGTGATAGAATCAGTTTCAATAATAACTTTTGCCTATATCCCTTTCTCTTTCCCATCTCTCTTTTTTATTGTAAAAAATTTATACAAATTAATTATACAAAAGTAATTTCTCTATCAAATTTAGGAAAAGAAACAAATGCATTCCATACTTTAAACTATCTTGTGATTTGTTTACTTCTTGCTTAAACATCATCAATGATTAAATATTCTTGTTTACTCCTTATGTCTCTTCCCAAAATAAATTTGTCTCTTACTTGCAAGTTGCAACCCTATCAAGATAAAACAAACCAAAATAAAATATTAATAAAATACTTTTTCAATTAAATAACTTTTTTACTAATTTTAAGTTAACTTATTAATTTTATCATGTTTGATTGACATGGAATATAGGTAAGTGAAACAGGGTTAGAAATTCTCTCCATTTACTAGACTTGTTCAGTAGGTGAGATAGTGACACACCTAATATGTGGGTCACTCTCTCACCTACTGGACTGGATAGGAGTTTAACCCGTGAAACAGTGGCAGTATCCAATAAATCTTGCTATTTTTATTTTAATAACACTGTTTTTTCTATTTCAATTTTTTTGTTTTATTATAAAAAATGATGAATTGAAGAAAAAAGAACAGGTCAAAACAACGATTGTTATCCAATAGATTTTTTTTGGATGATTTGTTATCCAATAGAGTTTAAAAGTGGAAAAGACGTCTAAGACTAAGAATGAATTTAATAGTAGAATCTAATCTAATGACATGTCGCCACGACACGCAACACTCCATCCTACCAAAGGTTCCGTGACGGTCCACGCAACCACCTCAATTATCTCTTCCATCTCTACTCTCTAGTCTGATTCTTTACGTCATCTTTCTTCCACTCCCTCCTCGACACTTTTCGATGGATGTGGATAGGGACTTGGATAGAGTAGACTAGTTTAAATAATAAACTGAAATTATTTAAGTATTATTTTAAGACAAATATTTATTTCTTTAAATAATATTTAATTTAATTTAATTTAATTATAATTAATAAAATTAAATCAATATAATTAACTATTTAAAATAAAAAAATTAAAATTTTAATTATGTAAATAAATAAACAAAAAACTAGCTAGCAAAATAGATTCAATAATTTTCAAGAGAAATGGCAAGGTATGGGACTTGAGTCCCACATCAGAAGTATGGATTCCGGTGTGGGGTTTATAAGGCCTTGGACTCTCCAACTACTAGAGCCGGCAAAATAGGCTAGCCTGACCGGGCCGGCACACAAAAACCCGTAAAAATGTATGACTCGAACACCTATTTTAGAAGCCCGAATAACTCCCGGATTTTTTAGTCCAGCCCTATAAAACCCGCTACCCGCAAAAAACCCGGGCTACCCGCAAAAGGGTAGGGCTCGGACACCTATTTTAGAAGACCGAATAACTCCCGGACTTTTTAGCCCAGCCCGATAAAGCCCGCTACCCACATCAAAGCGGGCCGGGCCGGGTAACCTGAATTGACAGCTATACTAACTACAATAGCTAGCTTTTGTGGTGTGGTACTCCCAAGATTCTTATCAATTGATATCAGAGCTTTCCATCATGGCTCGGACATTGCAGTGTTCGCCCGGGACTAGTCAAAGAGGCTAGTAGCCAGCCCGCTAAATCAACAATTTATCAACTAAAATTCATTTAATTTTATGCATGTTAAAATGGAGCCAAATTTATTGTAGTATTTTGATATATTTACGCATTTCAAAATCGAAAATTCATATATCAAAATAATTAAATTATAATTAAAACATATTTCAATATCTAAATTATTTGATTTTAATTGGATGACCCAAAATTATTAACTGCCTAAATGTATTAAAATGATCATAATAATAAATCTAAATTATGCTAACATCCTATGCAGATAAATTGATTATTCCGAGCAAAGGATACCTCTGATCTGCATAAAAAATGATTAAACAATTTAAATATAATTCAGTTTAAAAATTTTACACCATTTTTTTCCGGGCAAAATAAAATTAATTAAAAAGAATACAGGATATACTTTAACCTAATACAAAGTATACCAACTAGTGTAAAATACAATCACCAATGCTAGGACAGCCAACAGCCTAGAAATTGGAAAATGGATTCAATCACCAATACTAAATAAAAATACCTAACAAAAAAAAAAAACCTTGCTTTCTTAGTATAGTACTGTATCTTTATCAATTATGACGTTACTTAATATAAAATATAGCCAGTTCAATTATATAATACTTGCAATTTAGTATACCGAAATTAAAAAAAAAAACTCGTTATATTTTATCTTTTTATATATATCGCACATTCACGTCGATTGGGAGTGTGAGCATTATTACAGGAAAATCCTCCTTTACTTTTCTTTCTACATAAATCAGTGTCTCTGTCAGAGTGCGAGTAACTAGAACAGTATTGTTATCCCCACTTGCTGATTCATCTACCGTACTCGTAAATCATATATAATAGTTCGTAATCGCACAGTTTTTCATTTGATCAATTCCGTTGCAGGGAAATGGGTTCCGATAACACAAACCTGGACTTTTTGAAGGAGATCGGTTTGGGTTCCACAAACATTGGCTGTTACATTAATGGCCAATGGAAAGCCTCTGGTTCATCTGTTACTTCTCTCAATCCTTCTACCGATCAGGTTCATCTTCTCACCACAAATTTTCTCACTCTTTTACAACCATGAAGAATTGTTGAAGCCAACTTTTTATATATAAACTCAAAGGAGACTCTTTCTCAGTAACAATTCTTCTTAATTTACATGTGACAGAAAGAGAAAGAGTTTTTTTTTTTTTTTTTTTTTAACTAAACCTGAATGATGAAAGTAGAACGAATTTGTGTTTGAGTTTGATTGCATAATTGTTGTGGTAGTTTTTGGGGATTTTGGCTTTCATGTCATTTATCTAATTATTGCTGCTTTGAAATTAGACTATTGCTACAGTGACTGAAGCAACTATGCAAGATTATGAGGAGGGATTGCAAGCTTGCAGTGAAGCAGCTAAGACTTGGATGACTGTGAGTGTTTTTTTTTTTTTATATAATTTCTATTGCTTTCAATATCCTTGTTTTTGGGTGTGTTTTATAGTTGTATTATAGTTACATGGTAGAATTGCGATAACAAGTACTGAAATTAGGTACTATCTGAAACTAAATGAGGATGCTCTTATAATGTTTTTGCAGATTCCAGCACCAAAAAGAGGTGAGATTGTAAGACAGATTGGTGAAGCATTAAGGGCCAAATTGGAACCTCTGGGTAGGCTGGTGTCTCTTGAGATGGGGAAAATTCTTCCAGAAGGAATTGGGGAGGTTCAGGTATGGCAAATCTCTTTGTTTTGCAATATTTTGTAACATATTGTGAGGTTGGGCAACATAGAAGTCACTAGTCAGAGTTTAGATTGCCTATAACATTTCTTAAGTGTCAACCAAATCAATATATTTAGTGATGAGCTTCAGCTGTTACTGATTTGAACTATGTGATGCATTCAGGACACCCAAATATATGTCATTCTGATGAAATTAATTTTATGCCCCATAGCTGATTATCTGGTGATTTAGATCGCAAAATGTTCTTTAAAATGCAAAGGGATTTGATGATTTGTTAAAATTTTTTATGATTATTCATGTTGGTCTTCCTGAGAAGCTGCACATATCTAAATACATTTACTTTTATTTTTCTTAACCACATATGTTGTCACTTGTCACCATATATATACTGGACTTGGTCACTTAATTGGAAGGTTCGATTCTCAGAAGACAATTCTATGCCCAAAATATGATGGTTCTAATCAGTTTTTGGATGAATTAATTATATTTTAGAACGAGTAATTAGTTAAATTGGTCCCCGAAAGAAATGCATCAATTATTTAACCAAATATTCTTGGCCTATGACCTATATTTGGTTCTCTGAGGATGACCACTCTTCGATGTTGCTTCATTTTCTTTTGGGGGGCATTCTGTAAATGTTTGGTCTATATCCAAGCAAACTGGACTCTGAAAGCAATTTAGTTCTTTTTCTAATTATGTGCACAGCATTGAATTAATCATATACACTTTGTGAAAAGGAAATTATTATGTGAAAGATTTATTATTTGCATGGAATATTTGTATATAATATAATTTGTAATCATTCATTCTATCTGTTACAGGAAATTATCGATATGTGTGATTATGCTGTTGGGCTAAGCCGACAATTAAGTGGATCAATTATACCATCAGAACGTAAGATTGTTTATCTATATCAATGGTTCATCTTTTCTTTATATTCCTCACGGTTACGGAGTTATTTCAAATAATTTGTTGTTAGAGACAAACTTTTGTTTTGATACAACACTACAAGATGTTCCAGTTTTGAGTTACTTTTTCTTCTTTTTGTTTCTCTACAGGTCCAGATCATATGATGTTTGAGGTTGGATATTTAAACTATGATTATTCACTAACTTCTCTACCGTTTTACATTAGGAGGAATAATCATTAACTGTAGTGTGTGCTTTTACTCCTCAGGTATGGAACCCACTAGGTATAGTTGGTGTAATCACTGCTTTCAACTTTCCATGTGCTGTTCTAGGTATGCTTTTTCTCTTCCTGTCTCAACACACAGTAATATTAGGCATGTATTTCAAACTTAACCTGAAAGTCTAATATATTTGTCAAGGGTTCATCTTGGTTTTAATCAACTTGATTGTGAGCTATCTTTCTGATAAAATTTATTTATCCTCAATTCCTCAAGCTTGTATCTTATCCAATGCATGATCACGTTTTGGTTCACTTTATAACATTTCTGTCCTTTTCAATGCATTTCCATCTGGTCATATATTTTAGCTTCTTGTTTGCTGCTCTTCATTTAAGAATAATTCAGAATGGGGATTGCAACTTTGAATTTTTGTCAATCAAATATACTACTGTCGTCAATCCTCACTTTAAATAAATGGATGCATGCTGACATGTATGTACACACAGATAGTTTTCTTGAGGTTTTCCCATCTAGTTTGACTGCATTCTGTATCATACAATCCATTTTCTATGCTATGAAAATATTCTGATGATTTTATAGTTATTAAGACCTGTTCATTTCCATTGTGCCTCAGGATGGAATGCTTGCATTGCATTAGTCTGCGGTAACTGTGTTGTGTGGTAAGTCTGACATCTATTTCTGGATATTTTAAGTAGATTTCAGATATATTTTCTTGGGCTTACTTTGTTCTACCATTTTCTTTGACTTGAATGACAGTTAAACTCTCAACTCTATGTAGCCAGTACTTCACTCTTGATGCATTAATTTTTAGTTTAGGTATTTTATCAGTGCCAATTCATTTGATTGTTCAGTAAACAGAGAGATGGTGGGCATCTCTCTTGGCTTTTTTAGGCTTTCCTGCAACTACACATCCTGTTAAGGCAATCCACATCTCAAGTGGATATTTAACCCAATATATTTGTGTTAAGTGAATAAATCTTAAATGGCAAATATGTGTCAGGAGAAGCTAGAAGTTTTGGAGATAAATTGCCCTCCAATTTCTCCAATTTCTCTTAGTACACAATTCCCAATTATGTCAATCCATTTAGTCTACCCCACATAATGAGATATAGTACTTCATTTTTTTAATTCGATACCATTGAATTTTGATTTATCTACATAATGGTTGCGTAGTGCATCCTTGTATCCAGGGTACTCTTCTGCCCTCTATATCCCCCTCCCTGGGCCAACACACATGGCACAAAAATGTTTGTATGATATACATGGCCAAGAAAGAAGGTCTATCTGGCATTACGTTGATAAAATTATCTTCATTGGCGCATCATGAAAACTACATGACCTCTGAATCTGTGAATTATTTTTTATGCAATACATTGTCAGCTTCTTCCTCTGAACTCTGAAGTGTTTCAAATTTTCAATGAAAATGGTGCCGTCTTTTCATTCCGAGTTTTTTTCTTATTACCTCATGTATTAAAGGAAGGGCGCTCCAACTACTCCATTGATAACTATTGCTGTGACAAAGCTAATAGCTGAAGTTCTTGAGAGGAACAAATTACCCGGTGCAATATTCACTTCTTTCTGTGGAGGAGCTGATATTGGTCAGGCAATAGCTAAAGACACACGCATTCCCCTGGTTTCATTTACTGGAAGTTCAAAGGTACTTTCTTTGTGTAGTTGGTCATTGGTCCTAATTTTTTAAATGGGTGACATCATTAAACTAATCTAATGGGATATACAAATTTCCACTGTGTGTTAAAAATCTAGGTGTCACCTGAAAGATGCTCAGCCAGTTGCCTATAGTAATGTTATTGGTCCTATTATAGTAACTATTTATAAAGATATGTGATGTCTATTGTCTAATGCCCTATAATCACCTTTTTAGTGCAAATACCTCCATTTTTCATGAATTGTGTAATCATATGCGTTCCACTTGTCCACCTATCAAAACACATTATTTCGGGATACTGTGCAAATATTTACATAATTCAGTATGATTTGAACATTACAATCTATACTGTTGAATGATGCGTTCTGTATTATAGGTAGGCTTGATGGTCCAGCAAACAGTTAATGAAAGATTTGGCAAATGCTTGCTTGAGTTAAGTGGTAACAATGCAATAATAGTCATGGATGATGCAGACATCAAACTGGCTGTACGCTCTATTTTGTTTGCAGCTGTGGGTACTGCTGGTCAGCGGTGTACAACCTGCCGTAGACTGGTATTAAAACCAATTAAAAAAAATGAATTTCATAATTCTAATGCAGCAATATGTGATTATTTTAAGGAATATCTATGTGTCAATTCAACTGCCCTGTACTGCAGTTTCTGCATGAGAGTATATATACAAATGTACTGGATCAACTTGTTGGAGTCTACAAACAAGTCAAAATTGGAAACCCCTTGGAGAAAGGGACTCTAGTTGGGCCTTTGCATACTCGTTCTTCAGTGGAAAACTTTCAGAAGGGTATCTCAGTCATAAAATCTCAGGCATGTTTCATGTCACTCTTTTCTATTTAAGTTAAATATTGTAGGCATTCAACCTTCCATATCTTATCTGTAATTTTTCTCAGTAGTATATGCAAGCAAGCTTTTGCTCAAATATGATGGAGCTTGTATTCTTTGTGTAAAGATAGTTTACTTTGATACTCTGATTATCAGGGAGGGAAGATCCTAACTGGTGGATCTGTATTAGAGTCAGACGGAAATTTTGTACAGCCAACAATTGTTGAGATTTCTCCAGATGCTCCTGTAGTTAAAGAAGAATTGTTTGCTCCAGTTCTCTATGTTATGAAATTTCAGGTATTATATTATCTATGTCTTCTTTTATTGAACTCATTTCTTTGGGAGTTTAGTTTCTGATTGAACATCACAATTTTTCTACTTAGACTCTGGAAGAAGCAATTGCCTTGAACAATTCTGTACCTCAAGGATTGAGTAGTTCAATCTTTACACAAAGACCTGAAGCTATATTCAAATGGATCGGGTAAGCACTTACAGATATTTTTTTAATCCTATCCTCTAGATCTCTGCCAGGGAGTTTAGCTTAGGCACTCAAGTAATAACCAAAACCCTTAAAAGATGTTTATGGTGATTATAGTTGTATAAATAATATATTTTGCATGTTAATGGGTATTACTATGCAGGCCACGAGGTAGTGATTGTGGTATAGTGAATGTGAACATACCAACAAATGGAGCTGAGATTGGAGGTGCCTTTGGTGGAGAAAAGGCAACTGGTGGTGGTCGTGAAGCAGGAAGTGATTCCTGGAAGCAATACATGCGGCGTTCTACATGGTTAGTCTTAGTTGAATTTAAGATGTTGTATTGTTCCTCAGTTATAAGCTCTGTCAATAATAAATATTTCTTCTTTTTCTGTGCATGTTGGTAATGACATTATAATTGCTGTCCTTGGTAATGACATTATAATTGCTGTCCTTGGCAGTACCATCAATTATGGAAGTGAACTACCATTAGCTCAGGGAATAAACTTTGGTTAGCAAGCATCCTTGCACATGAGGATGCTCAGGTGCAATTTTCAGCCATGAGAGAAAATGTCTAGACCAATATGAAGTCTGGTTTACCTGGGCTTAAAGTGTTACAAAAAGATGTACTGTAAGGATGCACCTTGTCTTGATAGCTTTCAATGTACAAGATATATAATGTCCAATAAATTATATCCAGAAATACTTATTTCCCAATCAAGATGTTTGATATTTAAATATGCTTATCAAATGTGGTTCCCTTCTCTGTGATTATATTAGGGTACGTTGCTTCCGGTTGTAGCCTAGCAGCTTCATGCAATTCGATATAAACCCAATGGTTTTTTTTATCTTACACTAAATGAGTAGGTTGGGCAAATCCATATTCTTTTATACTTGATTTCCACTCATTTGAGCCTAATATGCTGTTCTAAGGTACTACAAAAGGTGTGTCATTTGTTGGGATGATAAATTCCATGCACTATTTGTGAGTTGTGAGAAAGAGATTTTCCTTCTCAATTCTTCATATTAATCTTCTCTCTTTTTATTTAAAATTTTACATATTAATTCTATATTTTAAAATTTATTAAAATTCAAGTCTATTTTTTATTCCAATCCTTATTTTTAATATAAATCTTTATTTTTATTATTATAATTATAATATATTTAATTATATTTTATTATCAAATAGTAATGTAAATTAGATTTTAATAATAAAATATTATTTATTATTATAATCTAAAATTGAATAATTGTCCAAATTATTCTAATTTTTATTTTTTTAATTTTAAAAATATTAATTTATTATACATATAATTTAATTATATAAAACATATCTTTATTCCCGTGTTAAATGAGTTAATATTTAATATCCTAATTTCTACTGAACTCACGCCACGTAACACCAATTTGTAGTCATTTCCAAGAAAAAATGTTTTGAATTGGCTATTTGATATTCTGGTTTTTTTTGGTAGAGAAGGAAAAGAAAATAAAACAAAAAAGGAACAACAAAAGAAGAATCACTCTCTTATGAAGTGTACCGTGTAGCATTAGCAAGAAACATGAGATGCATTTCCTGCAAAGAGTTGTCAAGGAGAACTACATGATGGCTTTGATGAGCACCCTTTTTAGCCACTAAATCAACACACATATTTCCCTCTTAAAATGTGTTGAAGTTTAACCTGCCAAGATCTAGTTAGCAAATCTCTGATATCCATGATCACAATCACGTACTTGTGGTAGGTTACATCTCCTTCAGAAATTAATTAGATAGATATATTAGAGTCAGAATAACAAATTAAGTTGGTTATATGATTGTTCCAGGCAGTTTTCAAACCCATAAGGATGCCCATTAATTCAGCATGGATGTTGTCTGAATATCCTTAGCCTACACGACATTGGCCTATAAACACCATTGGGAATGAGAGATAGGAAAGAAAAAATAATGAAGAGTAAATTGACACTTTAGTCCTGGACTTTTATAGTGCCATGCAATTTAGTCTCTGAGTTTAAGAAAATCTTTCATTAGTTCCTGACATTACTCTTCGAATTGCAATTAAGTCCAAAACATTAAACGGTGTCACATTAGAGACTAAAGTGCTTTATTTTTATGAAAGTTAAGAACTAATGTGAATTAAATTATCACATAGAAGGGTTGAATTTTATTTGTGTGTGGCATTTATGGTAGAATTTTACAAAATAATGGAAAGACAAGTAGCTCAGAAATAAATACAATAGTATCCTAGTTAATTAAACCATTACACTATAAAACTTTCTAATTCTTCCACCAAAATCCCAACATAAATCCCAACAAAATAGAACTAATCATTAGGCTACACAATACCAAAATTGTCCAACTTAATTTCCCGATTTCACAGTCTAACTTCTTCAGCTTCCTTGTCACATTGTTCCTTCACTCTTCATCCTCACTTAGTACGAATGACATGTTTAATGTAGCTTTACTCATGCTTTCTTCAACAGTAGAATCATTCTCCACCAATTAGAAACATTGGTATATGTCTGCAACCTGCAAAATTTCAAGCATTGCACAACAAAAAAATTACAAAACAAAAAAATGAGTAAAAATTATCCTCAGTTTGGGACATCTATAGAATAACCTCCCTGGATTTTTTTTCTAGTTTTGAAGACCCTAATAACTACTCTGAGATTGTAGTGACATTTTGATCAACTTCACCCCATTTGCAACATTTTGCGAGGACCTTGAGCCACCACCGTTATACCTCCTTTCAATGGTGCTAATTATGGATGATATGTGAGTTTCACACAAAGAAAAGTAGACAAGAACAAATATGAAGAATAGGGAAGAAATAGAAGTGAGAGAAACAATTAAGAAGAAACACTGAGAATGAAGAAGAAGGGTGAGTATGGAACAAAAAATGACATGGTCGTTAGGGTTAGGTGTGTTACACTCTTAAAAACACCTAAACTACGTTGTTTTTGTCCATTGTAGCATAAAAGGTGTCACTTAACGTGTATTGATCATCTCCTGCGATCCTGTCTCTCTAGCAGGTTTAGCTACGAAATAGCTAGGAAACAGCTACGCATTAACTACGGAATTTTTTCCGTAGCTATGCCGTAACTATTCAGTAGCTAAACTTGTTGGAGACAGCTGCACGACTGGAGAGGATCCAGATCCGTCACTTAACATGACACCTCATCATGCAATTAACATATTTTAACAGTTTGGATTTAATTACAAGACAGACTGTAACGTTAGGGACTAACGAGCCGGAGTTTCTAAAACTTAGGGACTAAATTGCATGTAATAATTGAGAAAGGGAGATAAAGAGAAAAAATGAAATGAAGAAAAAGGTAAAAAAAAACTCATGCAATTATCAACGTTGTTGTTTACTATTCTAATTCAAGGTTATAAACTGGTATAAGGATTCTTTCTAGTTATGCGAACTCTTTAGCAAAATTAGCTATTGATCTAAGCTATGGAAGGATTTCATAGTTAATTCATAGTTATTTCACAGTTAATTTTACTAAAGAGTTGTGTATGGTTATAAAGGATTCAAATCCTTTAAATTTTAGGATGTATTATCCATATAGAGAATAACATAGGGTCATTTCTATCCCAACATTCCCCAAAAGTTTCTCAAATTAATATTTTATAATTTTTCATATTTTCACATACTATTATATTATCTTTATTATTTTAAAAAATTCAATCACTTTTTATCTCCAATCCAACAACTGTCAAAAGTTTATTAAATAAATCCCACAAACTACGACACAATCATTTTATTTTTTTATTTTTAATCCACTATTATTATTTTAAAAAACCTGAAGCAACCCATATTTTTGGGTTGATGTAGGTAGCATCCCATAAAAATTCTTATAGAACCCCAGGGTGCTCTTTAATGGTAAAAAAAGAAAAGACCATCGATGTTCAAAGCCTAAGCATCACGGTTTACTAACCGATGGAGATGCTCTAAGTAAAATAGTATGCCACAACATAAAGTGTTGATAGGATTTGATTTATTAGTACTTTTGAGTTTTGTCTTTAAGTAATTTTTTGCATAGACAAAAATTAAGTTATTTCTTTAGAAAATTTATTCATACACACCCGTGATATATGTAATACAAAGAGAAAGGGAGAAAGCGGAAAAGTGATAGATGTAATACATGATGTGATATAATAAAAGGAGAGATGATTGCATGAAATGAGTGGTGACACTATTGGAATGTACATGAATGATTACTCTTTATTATATTGAGTAATATAGTTATGCTTTTTATTTTGTACACTATATCTTTTGTTTTATCTTATTTTATCTCATGCTTATTTTTACAATTAATTATGACACGAGTATTTTATATTTTTTAATCTCTTTTTTTTTCCAGCAAATCAAATCAAATGCATATCGTTACCAAAAAATCAAATGCATATCGATGATAAATATAAACTATGTAGTTTTTAAGAACTTTCAAGAAATATATTAAACTCAGCTAGGAAATTAGAGCAAGTCACAACATTACTATACAACACATGTGATCAATGAGTCATTGACCATCTAATTTTTAAACGAACAACAGGTAATAACGCATCGAATTTGATCGGTTTCAAAGAATCATAAAATCTTTTTAAAGTTTAAATAATTTAAAAGTATTTAAAAAAAATCCTTTAATTTGATCCTGTTATCTCTTCATGGATTTTTGTCTCGTTCCCTAATTCCATTGCATCCACAGCTGACCACGTTGTGTTGTACCCATGGGAGACAAAACTCTTTCTTCCCTTATTTTCATTATTTTTTCTATCATCCCACTGCTTTGCACATTTCACACACTGCATTTTTCCCACCATGAAATTTAGAGTGCGTTTATAATTCATTTCACCTAGCCGAAAACTGAAAGCAGAAATTAGTAGTTAAAATCGTTTTAGTTGTGTTTAGTAAAATAGTTTTTTTGCGTAGCTACCAGTTTTTCTTAAAAATATACTTGAGATAGTTTTTTTAGAGAAGTTCTAATTTTCAGCTACTAACTGAAAAATAATTACAAATTTATCCATCAATCACCCTCACTTATTATTATTTAATAATTAATGATGTCCTTATATGTCACTTTACCATTTTCAACTAGTTTTATCAAACACATTCAATTAAATCAGCTAGTTTTCCAACTTTCAGCTAACTTTTCAGCTAATTTTACCAAACACACTCTTAATATAAAATACTATCCATGTTTTTTTCACCCAAATACTTCTAAAATAGTTGGGCCAGGGGTGTGTCATAAATATAATATTTAAATAGCTTTCACCCATATTGGATAATGTTTCCTAACACTCAATAGCCACAACTATAAATAACCAAAAAGGCCAAGGGGGAGGAGAACAAAGAATAGAGATGCAGAGCGCTTTCTTTTAGAAAGGAAGAAATTGAGGAAGGAGAGGAGTGTTCCAGGAAGAAGACCATATTGTTTTCAAGAAATTGTTTTCAAAAAGTGAGGTACTTTCTTTCTTCCTCATTCCATTCTTTCTTCAGTTTTTGTGATGAACAAAATGTTGATTACTCTGTTTGCCACAAACCCATTCATTCCATGAAGAGTTCAAGTTAAATTGGCACACAGCAACAATGTGAGTAGGGGAACACAGGTCAAATTAGTGACCTTGTAGACTCTTGACACACCATAATTAGAGTTTCTGTTATTATGCACACAAGATTGATTTTATAACAGAAAATAAACTAAGAATAAGAATAACACACATATGTGGCTCGATTCGACCAATGTGACTTATTATGTCTATTGGTATTTATTTCTCTAAGAAAATTGATACAAAAATTCAACAATGAAACCCATAATTTATACTAAAAATTGGGTAAGGTCACTTCAATTTTACAAATAAAAAACGAGTCTAATCCATACAGCATCCTTAAAATTTCAAGATATCAAAATTCTCATTAAAAATTCAAAGCATGTCAACATTGTCCATGATTAAGTGGTGCAAGATTTCAACTTGAAGATATGTTTTTTGATGTAAAATCATTCATCAGCAAAGCACTTTCCTCATTGTATTGTATGGCAGATATCCACTATTAGCCCTTATATCGTAAAGCACCATCCTTCAAGAGCATGGCTTCCAATCTCATGGGAAAATATTGTGTAACTGTAAGCTCAAGCTTGGTCTTAACAGTTTTAGTTGCTCTCACAGTTCAGGTCTTCTACTTCTCACCCATAGATCCAGTTTTACTGGACATAAAACCTGCTGCATCTTCAACCAAAAACAACCACTTACAGGTATATATATATGAAGTTAATACTCCTTTATATATATGTTCTTATGTTATGGGGTAAAAGAATTAGTATATATAGTTATTTATTAGTTTTCTCTGCTATATTGTATTATATTGTTTGATTCCCTGAACAGAATCTGATTAAACTTGGAGAAGGATTTCTGAAGCAACCAGAAGATGTTTGTGTGGACAAAGAAGGTACTATGTATACAGCTACTCGGGATGGTTGGATTAAAAGATTGCAAAGGAATGAAATAAATTGGGAGAATTGGAAGCATATAGAGAGTTCTACTTTGCTTGGAATCACAACAGCAAAAGATGGTGGTCTTATTGTATGTGATACTAACAAGGTATGAATAAGCAAAACCCATCCATGTCTTTATGAGTCAAACTGACATAATACTCTACCAACGGGGGTTGGTTCAAGTGGTACATGTTTGATTTCCCTTAAGTAAGGTCTCAGATTTGAGTTTTGTGGATGGAAAAAAATCCTTGCTTCGAGAGCTAGCCCCACAATGATGTGGATGTGGATATGGATATTCCCGCCTCTAACAGGATTACTCTGGTCTGCTTTAGGATATTGAATTTCAAGAAAAGCATGCTTATATTAAAGAACCAAGATAAAATATTTATGTGCTGCAAGATTATATTAAAGAAGGTAATTTCATGATTTGCAGGGTTTGCTGAAGGTTACAGAAGATGGTTTTAGTGTTCTCACTTCACAAGTAAATGGTTCTCAATTAAGGTGAGTCCCAGAGTCAAATAGTTCATTATATCCATTAGCAGATTGCTCGTGTTTTGTTCAGTTGAGTTCATTTGTTTCTACTTCAGGGTACATGTATTCATTCACTTGCATAGTTACTATTCTTATATCTCAAGTTAAATGTGAAATTGTGTTAGAAGTAGCCAACAAGCTTATACTTATAGGCATAGCTCAATTAATTAACCAATTAATGTTATTATTGCAGTCACTAGCTATGACTATGAGGCTATATAAATTTTTGTTATGATTGAAAACTAACCAGGTTTGCAGATGATGTGATAGAAGCATCCGATGGGAATATATATTTCAGTGTTGGTAGTACCAAATTTGATCTTCACAATTGGTATCTTGATGTGTTAGAGGCAAGACCTCATGGACAACTTCTCAAATACAACCCAATCTCAAATGAAACTGTTGTTATCCTTGATAATTTGGGCTTTGCCAATGGTGTTGCACTCTCCAAACAAGAAGATTATCTTCTGGTCTGTGAATCTTGGAAGTAAGTATATGACAAGTTTAATGGATATAAATATATGAGTAGTGTAGATATAGAAGTAACATTATTGCTATTCTATATTGGTGCACTTTAATTTTACCATCTTAACAATAGTTTTTTAACTTATTGATTTTTATTTTTTGGGAATCAGATTTAGGTGTCTGAGGCATTGGCTAAAAGGAGCAAACAAAGGCAAAACAGATATCTTCATTGAAAACCTCCCTGGTGGACCTGATAACATCAATCTTGCTCCTGATGGCTCTTTTTGGATCGCTTTGCTTCAGGTAATATTCATATGAAATCATGGCCATGTAAACATTAAAAGATTATAATTAATAAATAAATTAGTGTGCAAGCAACTAATAAAAATTTAAGATGATAATAAAATAATTTTAACAAGGATTCTTTTCTTTTGTCTTTTTCAATGTTTTTTTATGAAAAAAATAAAATTTATTAACGAGTATAAGGCGCACAACAACTCATATATAAAGTAAGATTGAAGACAACAAAAAAGGTTATAGTAGTTATTATCCTGAGTTTTTTATTAACATGTGTTAAATAGTTATTATACTCACTTTAGAATCTCTTAATATACTTAAAAGTTCCAAACTAATAAAGCATGATGTTGAATTGGTTTTTCTTTTTCAATATTAATGTCACAGATGACTTCTGAAGGACTGGGATTTGTGCACACCTCTAAGATATCCAAGCACTTGGTAGCTTCATTTCCAAGGCTAATTAACCTGGTTAATGGTGTAACGAAGTCAGCAACAGTGGTAAATGTGGCAAATGATGGCAAGATAATAAAAAAGTTTGATGATAATAATGGAAAGGTGATTACTTTTGTGACTTCAGCTATGGTGTTTGAGGACCATCTTTACTTAGGTAGTCTTACTTCTAATTTTGTTGGAAAATTACCATTGCACATGGCGTAGGACTAGTGAACTCTAATTGAATAAAGGGCGTGTCTATGCTTGTATCAAGCAATAAAAGTATCTTTTGATATATATAACTAATGTTAACCCCGTGCTTTTGCACGGGTTAAGAATATATATAAATGTATCTAACATTATAGATATTGTTTTAATAACATGTCATATTAATAGAACAATTGTCGTAATTAAACATTACCACAGTAAATTAGCACCACTTATATTTTGTCAAAAAACTCAGTATATACAATGTTATCAGTCACGAATAATCATTTGGAAGCATCATTAATGATGAGAACTTTAAGTTCTTCCTCGGACCGAACCCTTGAGATTGCCACATATAATTAACCATGTGCAAACACAGGCCGAGGCAAATATAAACCAACACGGTTCAATGTTTGATCTTGACTTTTGTTGATGGTCATTGCAAAGCAAACACATAGGAAATTGGCGCCGCTGAAACTTTATTGGCAACATGTTATCCGTTGGAATCAAGTTCATCTGAGGGATGTACAATTTATCTATTGATCCATGTGGCCTCATGACAGTTGCACCTATCACGTTAATAACAAGCTCTTGAACTATTAATCCAGTACCATCGCATAACCAGCGAACACATCTAAGTTCCTCATCAACATCACTGAAACACCCTTTTTCAATACCAATCTATGATCTAGCAATCTAAGCATTTAATCCCATTTAGGAATTCAATTGTTAGCCAATCAGGTTGAACTCCAACGGACTCATCAACCTTTCCAACTGTATCGCTACTAAGATAAATCTTCTCTTCACCGTTGAATAACGATAATGCGTAATTGTTAACGGATTCAACAACATCCAATGTTGATATATTGATATTTTATTATATTAATTAACAATTATCATGGTTCCATGAATTTACTATGGACTACATAAGATCTATATCTTGTTAAAGACTTCTGTATATACAATGTTATCAGTTATAGATGCCAAACCTAAACTGTCATCAACAATAAAAACCCTTAGACCGCCTTTGACTCTCACCCTAGATATTGCCACATATAATTGACCATATTTGAATACAGGTCGTGGCAAATAGAAATCCACACGAGACAAAGTTTGGCTCTAACTCTTATTAATGGTCGTTGCAAAGCAAACACAAATAGGGAACTGACGTGGCTGAAACTTTATTGAAGACATGCTATCAGTTGGAATCAGATTCATGCAGGGAATATATACCTTGTCCCCTTGCCCATTAGCGTCAACAACAAATGCTCTAATGACATTGACAACAAGCTCAGTAACTATTAACCGTGCACCATTGCATAGTCCAACAAATAGTGAGATAAATGAGATATTAAAAAATTACATTAAATTTAATGTAAATCACTAAATCAACGCAATTATTATATTTCTTAATTTGTGTTTCTACGTAATAAAAAACTTAAATGGATGATGACAAAAATTGTTCTAATATAATAATAATTAATAATAATAATAATAATAAGAAAAGAAAGCCAACGTGTGAGAAAGAAAAATGGTAGTAGCAATACTGCCCCAGTGTACTGTGGGAACAATTTTAATATAGAGTAAATAGAATAAATAAATCGAATAAATGAGATGGATAATAAGTTAAAACGTTAATAAATAAAATAGAGAGATAAATGAAAAATTAAAAAATCACATTAATTAAACTTAATATAAATCAATAAATTCATTATTTTTTTAATGTATGCATTTTATGTAATGAAAAATCAGGAATGGATGAAGACACAAATTGTTTTAATATAATAATAGTAGAATAATAAAATTAATGTGTGAGGAAAAAAGAAAACGGTAGTAGCACAACTGTCTCCCGTGGAGGATACCCCCGGTTCATAAAAAATTACTCTTCAAATTAAACATATTAATAGAAACGAATAATGAGTGAAAATGTTTTAATATAATAATAAAAAAAGAAAATGAAAGTGTGATAAAAAACAAAAGAAAAAAATGGCAAGAGTAAGACTACCTCCCGTGGATGATATTTGTGATTAAAAAAATCACTTTACTAAAGTGAGAATAATGTAACTAAAAAATAAAAAATGGAAGTTTGAACACATGAAACATGTATTATGTATTATGGAAACAATTATAATAATATAGAGCAAATATAATAAATAAATCAAATAAAAAATTACTTTTATAATGAAACATGTTAATAGAAACGAACGATGAGAGAAAATATTTTAATATAATAATAAAATAAGAAAATAAAAGTGTGATAAAAAAATAAAAGAAAAAAGAAAACGGTAAGAGTAAGACTACCTCCCGTGGATGATACCTGTGATTAAAAAAATTATTTTACTAAAGTGAGAATAATGTAACTAAAAAATAAAAAAAAATGAAAGCTTGAACACACGAAACATGTATTGTGGAAACAATTATAGTATAGAGCAAATATAATAAATAAATCAAATAAATAAGAGAGATAATAATTTAAAACATCAGTGAATAAAATAAAGAAATAAATGATATATTAGAAAAATCACATTAAATTTAAATCAATATATTTATTATATTTCTTAATGTATGTTTTTATGTAATAAAAAATAATGAATGAATGATGACAAAAACTGTTTTATAAATAATTTTTATTAATGTATAGATATAGGTTATTTTATTGGTAATGTATAAATATAGGTTATGCATGAATGCAACTATTTTTCCTATTATAACAAAAATATTGTTAATTAAATAAATGATTTCAAAAATTATTTCTACAGTAAATAAGCAACAAACTTGAAACAAATAAATATGAATGAATAATTAGAGAAATTGTTTTAATATAATAAAAAAATTAAAGTGGGAAAAAAAGAAAAGAAAAGGGTAAGAGCACAATTATACCCGTGGATATATACCCGCAATGGGTACCCACATATTTATTAAATGGGTGGGGACGAATATTATATTACCCGCCCCGCGGGTATCCGCATACTCGTTAAAACATATTTTTCTATTAAATATATTTAAATATTAGAATTTTTTATTATTTTATGATGATATATAATTTATTTTATATTATTTTTTGATGATATTCTTAATATATTAACATGTAATGGTATTATATAATGATTATATATATATATATAGTATGATAATATAATATATTATATAACATTTCATCTCTTTCTCTTTATAAAATTTAAATTCTTAAACATTAATGGATACCCGTAATTACCCGCATGGGTATCCGTTAATTTTAACGGGTATGTATACGAGTAGGCACGCCCCGCCCCACCCCGTTAACATCCCTACCCGTGGAGGATAATCATGGTTCATAAATAAATCATTTTTGTAATGAAACATATTTATAAGAACGAATAATGAGAGAAAATATTTTTACATAATAAAACTAAAAAAATATAATGAATGTACGATAAAAAAAGAAGAAAAAAAAGAAAACGACAGGAAATGATTACCTTCTGTGGAAGATACATGGACTTTATAAAAAAAATCATTTTACTGAAACTGAGAATCCATGACACGTGTACTGGGAGAATAATTTTAGGATACAGAATAAATAGATAAATAGAATAGATAGGGGGATGATAAATGAAGACATTAATGAATAAAATAGAGAGATAAATTATGTAATGAAAAAAAGTATGAATGAACAATGAGATAAACTGTTTTAATATAATAATGAAAAAAGAAAATTAAAATGTGATAAAAAGTGGGGGAAAGAAAACGGTTTGGTAAGAGCACAACTACCCTCGCAGAGGATACTCGTGATTTATAAAAATAACACTCTTATAATTAAACATATTAATAGGAACGAATAATGAGAGGAAATATTTTAATATAAAAATGATAAAAAAGAAAATGAATGTGTGATAAGAAAACAAAAAAAGAAAGAAAACAGTAGAAGGAAGACTGTGTCCCGTGGAGTATATACCCGTGGTTCATAAAAAAAAATCACTTTATTAAAATGATAATGAAAAAACTAAAAGAATGTAAGTGAGAAAACATGACACATGAGAAATTTTTTTAATATAGATTGAATAGATAAGAAAGATAATAGATTAAATGATTAATGAATAAAAATAATGAGACAAATGATATATTGGAAAAGTGAAAAAAAATTAACATCTTAAATAATAAAAGAATTTAAAAAAGTAATCACTCTTGTAATGAAACATATTTATAAAAGCGAATAATGAGAGAAAATATTTTTATATAATAAAACTAAAAAAAATGAATGTATGATAAAAAAGAAAAAAGAAAACGACATGAAATGACTATCTCATGTGGATGATACATGACCTTCATAAAAAAAAATCGTTTTACTGAAATTGAGAATCAATGACTCATGTATTGGGAGAACAATTTTAGAATAGAAAATAAATAGATAAATAGAATAGATAAGAGAGATAATAAATAAATGAAAACATTAATGAATAAAATAAAGAGATCAATTATGTAATGAAATAAAAAAATATGAATGAATGATGAGATAAACTGTTTTAATATAATGATAAAAAAAGAAAATTAAAGTGTAATAAAAGGGGAGAAAAGAAAACGGTTGGTAAGAGCACAAATGCCCACGTGGAGGATACTCGTGATTTATAATAACAACACTATTGTAATCAAACATATTAATAGGGACGAATAATGAGAGAAAATATTTAGTATACGAATGATATATAAAAAAGAAAATGAATATGTGATAAGAAAGCAAAAAAAAAAAGAAAAAAAATGGTAGAAGGAGGACTGTATCTCGTGGAGTATATACATATGATTTATAAAAAAAATCGCTTTATTAAAATGATAATGAAAAAACTTTAAGAATGTAATTGAGAAAACATGACACATGAGAAACAATTTTAATATAGATTGAATAGATATGAGAGATAATGAATTAAATTATTAATGAATAAAATAATGAGATAAATTATATATTGAAAAAGTGAAAAAAAATTAACATAGTAAATAAAAAAAGAATTTAAAAAGTAAGTAAAAAAAGCTTTTGTTTGAGAAAAAAAATTAAAAAATAAAAGAAAATGGAACGCTTAATGTTCCCGTGTTTTTTTTAAATAAAAAAAGAAAGAAAGAAAGAAGAGCGGATGAATAGTGGAATATGTACGGAGCATTCACCACCAATTAGATATTATAGATTTCGAATATCAGATCAAAGACATAAATATCGTGTGTGCTTATGCTTGCATATATCAAGCAATAAAAAGCATTTAATATGTATAATGTATAATTCAGAACATTTTATCAAAGGCATAAATGTTGTCCCCGAAAATGTTTTAATGCACAAATTACTACCCATCAGTAGCCAACCAACTTTGTCCAAGTGTCAAATATAAACAAAACAAAAAACTTAAGTAGTAAAAAATATAAGTAAATTTTAATTAATTTAATCATATTTAATTATATGATCTCAAAATACATTTTTATCAAACCACGTGTCTTTTAAAATGGAGAGAAAGTGTATTCCCATTTCAAATAATTTGAAATAAATTTCAATAAAATTGAAGTCTTTTATAAAAATAGTTTAGGAAATGAAATTCATTTTTTATGACATCATAAAAAAAAATTAATTGAGATGAATTAATATTCTTAATTAACACAAGTCTTTTTGTTTTACTTATATTTAAGATCGGAGAGTAAGAGTCTATAATTAGTTATCCAATTTACTAAAGTAGTAAAAACTTAATTCATTGGTAAATTAATCCTCAATCTCAATTGAAAACCATAATCCCTTACTGAACTTTTAGAATTGTTAGTATAATTGAATTGAAAAAACTAATTTATTTGTTAATATGAATTTAATGATATTTTATTTATTTTTAATATAAAATACATTTGAAACCATTAAATATGTATAATAAGTGAATTGTTTTTGGGAAACATAACTGAAATTGCACGGGAATTTTACATATTGATATTAATATTAACTATTTTAATAATATCAGCACTGAGGACAAGAACAAGACTTTTAAAAATTAAAATTTTACCTGGTTGGTTCAAGTGGTAATTCCCCTTAAGTAAGGTATCGGGTTCATCTTATAGATGAAATAAATCCTGCGAGTCTTGTGAATGAAAAAAAAAAACTCCATTAAAAGAACTTACCCCACTATGATGTAGATATGAGCAGGATTATCTCAGGTGAAGAATACTTGTGATTTAAATAAAAAATTATTATTCATTGATATTTGTAATGTAATTATTATCCATTGATATTTATTAAATGATGATTCAAGATTAACTTTACAAGCTTCTTATATATTTAACTTGTTTATTTTCATATACACAATATAATAATAATAATAATAATAATAATAATAATAATAATAATAATAATAATAATAATAATAATAATAATAATAATAATAATAACTTTATTTATCGTGCTTATCAGTTTCCTAACTCCATTTTAAGGCTGTTTATTTAAAAAAAAAAAAGAATGACATTAGTTTGATTTCTTCAAATAATTAACTCCTACTATCTCCATTATCATTAGATATTCCATATGTTATTCTCCCTACGTCACTTGATCTCCACTTTCATTTTACCTGAGTGATAAAATTTAAAAATAAAAGTAGTTTAATTATAAATGAGTTAATCAAATCAAGCTCTATATTTTTCAACAACACACATTTAAATAAATGAAACTCTTTTTTTCCCCCTTCACAAGTTAAATCTAAACTTGAAGAGTTGAAGTGCTGTACCCAACTGGGCTCATTTGTACCCTTGGATTAGAGTCTCCATAATTAAGTGGCCAAGATTTCAAGATCGGTTTTATATAAAATCCTTCATCTAGCTATCTACTATAGTGGAACACATGGCTTGAAAATCATGGCTTCCAGCAATTTTGTTTGAGATTAAGATTGCTCTACCTATAGTGTTTTGTTTTTTTTGACACAGGATACATTCATCCACTAGTTAATTAGAGTAATATCGTTACTATTCTTATATCCTTAATTGCCTATATATGATATTCAAGTTCTTAACTCCTAATCTCATCCCATATATATCTTATCACTTCACTTCACTTACAATGTCATAGTATCCGGATGTGTTAGAGGCAAGACCTCATGGACAACTTCTTAATTAGAACCCAACCTCAAATGAAATGCTTGTTAATGTTATCCTTCATAATTTGGCCTTTGCCAATGGTGTTGCACTCTCCAAACAAGAAGATTATGTTCTGGTCTGTGAATCTTGAAAGTTAGTAGTCAATTTATTTTCTTCCTGGAATTGGAATTTCTCTGTCTCCTCTCTTAGCGAATTGAGTCCTCAAGGCTCCAAAACAATGACATTTTGTGTGGCATTACAATTTTATCACTTTTACAGAACACAGAGGCAGAAGAAAGTGAATGAGGGTGATTTGAAAATTAATATTTAAAGGATTAATTATTTAATATGAGTTTAGATATAGAAACAACATTGTTGTTTGTTGATGTCTGAGGTACTGGCTAAAATTACCACTGCATTGAACTAGTGGAGTTTCGGCTTTCATTGAACAAGGTACGTGTGTGTCTCGGCTTGCATCAATCAATAAAAGCATATCCATTGATATGCATGCATGATTCAGATCAAGGACAACTACTGTGCAAATTTGGTGTTCACTTCCCGAACTAGTATTCTGTTTTTGACTGAAAAAAAATAAAAGCAAAAGAAGTAGTCACATAATAAATAAGATAGATAGCACTATCACCTGAAAACTCAAAGTAGAGTACTTCTCAACATACCAAGAAAAATTAGACGAGATAAGCAGTAAAGAATATATTCCCATGCAATACATCCCAATTCCATATCTCAACTTTCATCACTCGTGGAACTCTAAAAAGTAAAGTTCACATATTTAACAAATCTCACATCTCACACGAATTTTATATAATAATAAAAAGCATATTAAAAAAATGGAACATTATTATTGGTATACAAGCACATGAAAGACAAGTGCTTTACTTTTATGGGTATGTTGGAGCTAAATTGCAGAGGAATATAGAGTGCTTCCCTGCTCCTTCTCCCAATTAATATATACACACACACTTGAATTTTGGTGATCCATAGAACGCGCTTTATTTTTATTTTTGGGGTTCATAGACCTTGCATTATTAAATTTAATATTCCTTAAAAAACGCACGTGCAATAAATCATCCATAATTCCTTATGTACCATTTCAGATATCATTGAGTTATAAGATTGAAATTTCTTATATATGGAGGCGCTAGTAATTTCTTAGCAATGTGCAGGTTATAATCGCTAAGGAACAGCTATGCATAGCTGTGGCTTCTGTAGCTGTTCCCTAGCCGTTCCGTAGCTGTTTAATAGCTGTTCTGCAGCTGTTTCATAGCTGTTCCGCAGCTGTTCCCTAGCTGTTCGGTAGCTGTTCCGAAGCTGTTCCCTAGCTGTTTCATAGCTGTTCCGTAGCTGTTCCGCAGCTGTTCCGTAGCCGTTCCGTAGCCGTTCCGTAGCCGTTCCGTAGCTGTTCCGTAGCTGTTCCGTAGCTGTTCCGTAGCTGTTCCGTAGCTGTTCCGTAGCTGTTCCGTAGCTGTTCCGTAGCTGTTCCGTAGCTGTTCCGTAGCCGTTCCGTAGCTGTTCTGCAGCTGTTGCCTAGCCGTTCCGTAGCCATTCCCTAGCCGTTCCGTAGCCGTTCCGCAGCTGTTCCGCAGTCCACAGCTGATCCCTAGCTGTTCCGCAGTTGTTCCCTAGTTGTACTGTAGTTGTTTCCTAGGTGTTCCCTAGCTAATCCATATCTTTTCTGCAGCTATGGATTAGCTAATCCTAGTTGTACTAGTTATTATGTATTGATCCTATGTTGTATTGGTTATCAAAATTGATGTTGCAGCTGACTTCTAAAAGAAATGTTTATACACACCTCCAAGGTAGCAAAACTCTTGCTTCATTTCGAAGGCCATTTAACCTGCTGGTTCATGGTGCAACAAAATCGGCAAAGGTAGTGAATGTGGTAAGTAACGGCAAGATAATCAGAAAATTTTATGATACTGATGGGAAGGTGATTTGTTTAAAGACTTCAGCTGTGGAGTTTGAGGACCATCTTTTACCTAGGTAGTCTTAATTCCAACTTTGTTGGAAAATTACCATGGGGCAGTGCATACAACTAGGGGAGTTCGGCTTTCATTGAACAAGGTGTGTCTCTGCTTGCATCAATCAATAAAAGCATTCATTGACATGCATGATTCAGATCAAGGAAATCTAGGAGAATATATCGGTCTCTATTGTGCAAATTTGGTGTTCATTTTCTGAGTTCCCGAACTAGTATTCTGTTATTGACTGAACAGGAATAAAAGCAAAAGCAAAAGCAGACCATCAATCAGATGGCACTATCACTTGAAAACTGAAACTAGAGTACTTCTCAATGTACCAAGAAAAATTAGATGAGTTAAACAGTATATATTCCCACGCAGTACATCTCAACTTGCATCACTCGCTAAACTATAAAATATCACTTTCTATAATGAAATAAGAATTGAATTTAACCACCTCATGTACTGTTAATTAGCTTCAAAAAGAGGAAGTTGCATGTGGTTCTTATTCAACATGCAAAAATAAATAAATAAATAAAAATAATCATAAAATAACAATAAATAACCATCTACATAATTACATGAGTTATTTCTCTCAACTTTAAAAAGCACTTGAACATGATAGATATCTGCTGCATGACTGTTTCCTTAATGCTTTGCTTAGACAAGGCTATGCTCCGACAGAACCACTGCATCAACTGTACTTTGAACACTCAGATGGAATCTTTATATATCTTTCTTAATTTCAAAAGAAAAAGACAAAAATGATTGAAAAAACAGGGTGGTATTATTTTACAAAAAAGAAGAAAGAAAGAAAGAGAGAGTTGGCACTTGATACATATTTGCAACTCGAACTAAAACTCATTAATAATAGTTACACGAATCAATCTACTGTATCCTCATCTTCTTGTCTACACGAATCAATCTATTGAAGTGGCACACAATTCTGACATCCTTTCTATGAATGCCCTAATAAATTTGATCTTAAGCTATTACTAGTAAATCACAGGAGAGTAATAAAAATTACAGTATATAAAGTTCATATAGAAGTTTGAATCAAATTGATAGTAAATGGCCATTACCATTCTGAATGAACACCGAAGGCTCAGTAACTGTATAAAAACCAATTATGTGTCTTCACCTAAAAGCTTAAAATTTTGAGATAATTGGTTCGTTACAGAATATAAGGGAAACTAAACACATGCATCCACAAACTCAATTAAACATCCAGATACTGGATAAAGAAAGCCCAAGAAGGCAAAGATAACAACAGACAAAGACATAATGGAATTTAGTTGGATCCTATGAGCATAATCAAGTACTGCCATAATTAAAGTCATGGTTTTAGAATTAGGAGAAAAGGTAAGTATAAAAATATGTATATATCCACATGAGTGAAGAAAAAGAGACGACTGAATCTAATTAGGTAACGCACTGGAGAAATTTTAACCATATAATGTTTTCATTGCCTTGCAGAAACATATAGATCCTATAAGATAACCACAGAGGAATTCCAACATGACAAACTCCAATTGGCTAGTTTCAGAATGTATGAAAAAACCTGAAATCATGACCCCAACTTGAGATGCAATGTGCCTGAAAATTTTGCACAAGTGAAATTATTAAGATGGCCAGCAAAATTTCAGCAAAAACAGAATTTCAAAATGGTCTTTCCAGCTCACACGTCATCTATGACAATGAGACTTAGCAACCCCCTAGAATAAATCTGTGTCAGCTTGACATAAACCCTGGTGTTGCTATCAGCTCTGGAGTTACATATAGCAGCCTTGTAGGTTTTCCAGAAGCAAGGTCCTCATGAATCTTAAAACGTAAAACAGAAAAATCACTTACCGGAATTAATAGCACTAGGGAACAAGTAAGAAAATGGTTACACATTCATATCAATGAATTTGACAGGGATCCTTTCCCTTCCTCCAGACCAAACAAGGGGAGAATTATATAATAGAAGGTCAGGCCAATAACATCAGGATTCAGGGATAAGATATTCAGGAATTTTAGCAGTTCCATTGAGAAGCTCAAATTTACTAGACACAATATCCTTTTAAATACATATAAAACCGAACTTAGTCCAATATATATCCCAGGACCTGAGAAAAGAGTATGGAGATGTTTGCAATTATTATATTACCTAAACTTCTATTTCACGTTGATATATGTGAACATGGTACTATCACCAGTAATCTCGACAAGAGCAACTCCCATCCTTAAAATGGTGAAACCGATTTCGATCTCTAACTATAATATCTCTTTGATATGCTGCTGATATTAGCTTGGTAATCACATGACAATCCCCACAAACTCGAAGGTTTTTAATAATTCTTATAGGCAAACTTGAAGGAGATGCTACAAGAGCAAATGCAATGGCTAGCCTTTCACTATGGTAAGAGAGGGCATCTTCCTTATCTTCTTCTTCTACATCAAACAAAACCTCTGATGTTCTTGGCTTGTAACCATATTCTTGCAGTCTTCTATTAATCTCCCCAACTTTCAAATATATTTCTTTTGAAAATGGATGAGTTTTGTCCCCTGTGAGAAACTCATGCATGGCACCATTAATCTCCACTAGGCTAAATCCTGGCAACTTGTTAACCCCATTATATTTCATCAGCATCCTCACCCTCTTCACATCATTCCACCTATCAATGCTAGCATACATATTAGACAGAAGCACATAGTTTCCACTAGTTTCTGGTTCTAACTCTATTAAGTGTTTGAGAGCAACTTCCCCCGCCTCTAAATTGCCATGAAGTCTTGCTGCCCCAAGTAAAGACCTCCACAAAATTGCATTTGGTTTCATGGGCATCTCTTGTAACCACTCCTCTGCCTCCTTTAATCGTCCAGCTCGTCCCAGAAGGTCAATTAGGCATCCATAATGCTCAAGTTTTGGTTGCATCCCATGGACCTTCTTAATGGACTTGAAAATCTCCAAGCCTTCCTCTACCAATCCAACATGAGAGCAGGCAAACATAGTAACTACAAAAGTTGCACCATCAGGAACTAGGCCCTCAAATTCCATCTTTCTATAAAGTTCAAGTGCTTGATTCCCATGACCATGAACTGCAAACCCCCCAATCATGGCATTGTAGCAAAATGTGTCTCTATCAAGCAATTGATCAAACAATTGACATGCTAGATTTAGACAGCCACATTTGGAATACATATCCACAAGTGCAGTTCCCACAAAGCGATTCAGCTTAAGATTGTTCCTTAACACATAACCATGCGCCCAAACACCTTGACTAAGAGCACCTAAATTAGAACATGCACTAATCAATGACACAAGTGTAACTTCATTAGGCCTTATTTTAGACAATTGCATGTCAGAGAACATATACAATGCCTCTAAGGACATATCAGCATCTTCAAAACTGGTTGAGTAACAATGACTCGCACTATGTGCATAGGCAGCCAACATGGTATTCCATGTAGCCAAGTCAGGTTCACTAATTTGATTGAACAGACATCTAGACACACACAATTTTCCATACTTGGCATAGAAATTGAGTAACGAGGCTTGAACAAAATGATCATAGGGAGGTTGAAGGAATTTCAAAACATGGGTGTGGAGGGGTGGACCATGTTGGAGCCATGGGTGAGAGCCACAAGCCTTGAAGAGGGAGGGAAAAGTGAAGCAATTGGGTTGGAGGGTCTTGTGGGTGAGAATCTGGTTATAAAGTGAGAAGGCTAGATGGATTTGGGCAGTGTGACTGGTGAAGGAAGAAATGAGTGTATTGTAGAGGAAAATTGTTGGGGTTGGGATAGAGTTAAAGATGGTGAGAGCATAGGTTGAGGCAATCTTGGAGGATATGTTAAGGAGGTGACTGAGATAGTATGTTTGGAGTGCAAGACCAGATGTTACCATTTGAGCATGGACTTGCTTAAGGGTGTTGAGGCTGTGGCATTTTTGCAACACTTGGAGAGTTGGGTGGTTAAATATGGGGGTTTTGAGTGTCATGAAGTCAACAAATTTAAGTCTTCAACCAAGAAGCAATGACGAAAATTAAGTGGAAATGAAGAATGAGAGAGCAAGAGAACAAGTCCAGGATTGCATTAATTGGAAGAGGATACGAATTGAAGATATTAAGCATGGAGATTTGGTGTTGCGGGAAAAAACAGATACATTCTCCACACAAAGGAACTTCGTATGGTGCCCATGGTACAGTTTGGTACAGAAACTGGTCCGAACTGAACTGGAAACCAGTTCGGAAGAACCGAACTGTACTGCTTTATAGGTTCGGTTAACTGGTTTTAAAACTTCCGAACCGAACTGGTTTTTATATAAAGAACCGAACTGGTTTTTTTATTATTGGTTACTGGAACCGAACTGGTTGTGTGCTAAACTGGTTTTGTACTGAACTGGTTACTGGTTATGTGTTGAACTGCAGAACTTGTTACTGGTGTGCGCTGAAGAATTGAACTGTTTAACCTGAAATAATAAAATTTGTTTTAATAAAAAAACTGATTTAATCATATTTAATAAAATAAGTCAAAATTAAACTTAACAAAGAGACTGATAAATTGAGCAGTGGTTGCTGATAGCAGATTAATTACTAAGAAAACACCAATTAAACTTAAAATTAATAGGTTAACACTTGATAAAGCAAATGGCAATAAATATATTTATGGTGAAACTGCCACCCAAAACATATTCATACAAAATTAAGCATGCAAACAAAACAAGTACAATAAATATAGTGCTAGGAATAGAATAGAGAAAGGCTTTTGTTGTTGCATCATCAGTTACTCAATCAAAACTGAAAAAAGATTGTAGACTTATGATTTTCATAGACAAAGTTGTGACATGGCATATAACCCATGTAGAATATTATTATATTTGGTCATTAGAACAGAAATAACCTATCTGTTATATAGATGAAAATTGCTATAATATCATCCTACTAAGGGAATTTCCAAATTCAAACAAGAAAGTGAAAAAAAAAAGAAAATGGTAAAAAAAAAAGCAAAATGGTTAATGGTCAATTGACACTACCAAAAGCTGAAAACATACCAAACTGTGACAACATTGGATAAAGTAAGATATCACCCATGGTTGAATTTTGCTAGTGTTGCAAGTTATTGATTAAGGTCAATAAAAAAAAGCAAATTATAATTCCCAGGAAAAGGTTTAGAAAAAGCAGCAAACAATTCAAACCTTAAATTCTGGGTTACCTATTAATTATCTATTTGAAAAAGGGAACAAAGGAGTTCCTTAGAAAAGAACTGAATATTTGGGAAAAATATAACATGAACAAACAATGAGGTAGCCACAAAAATATAAAAACAACAAAGAAGCTTGAGGAAGAAAATGAAAGAATCATATATTCCTAAACATCCAATGAAGATGCCAATCAGGGGCAGGTGCTACAACAACACCTCTGTTCCAGGGGAAATAGTACAATTTGATAAATTTGATGAATGATGAATCTGCCTTTATACTCTATCAAATTGAGCATTCTAATTTCTAAGGTAAATATAACTCATCCATTTTAACATTTAAAAACTTAATCGTCTATTTATTAAGAGGTCAACATATATAGGTAAAAAAAGGTCAACATATAGATGACTATGAAATTGGTTGGTTTTTTTTATCAAGGTATTCCCAAAGACAGTGCTAAAAGACTTTTTTGGGTGGTGTTGAGACTTGGAAGCCTTTCCAATATTGCCTTCTCCATGGTGTGAATTATATCAATATATGAAGTTTGAAGCAGTGACCCAAATGTAACTTAGCAACACCTCTGAAATACACCTTACATTATTTTGGATTGAATGGAGTTATAGACCTCCACACACATTGTTTTCAGTTTTCACTTCCTTTCTTTCTGTTCCTTTTTCTTTTGTTTCATGTTCCAAGGATCCTCACCAATCCACCATAAAACTTACTTCTGCAATCCCACTAAGATGAAACTTTCAGAAGTTTCTTATTCTCCAGTATAATAATTAATAAAAATCGACCTCCCTAATTTCAAGCATCAATTTATAAATCTCCTCAATTTCTTATTTGCCACTTTCTAAATCCCTTCCAAATAGAGCAATATATTACTCTGAACTTCAGACAAAGAGGAATTAAACATAAAATTTCTAAAATCAAACTTAAGTCATGCATAGGAAGCATCACTAACTTGCTTTGAAGGTTCGATTCGATACCATCCACGTTGAAAGCATTCTCAAGCAATCTATAGAAACCAAAAAAAAATTAAACATTAAAATACAACAGTGAGAAAACCATTATAAACATGTAACAGAGCAAATGATAGAAACCCATTTTCTTAGAGGGGAAATCCATATAGTTCCACCCGCTGATTCGTGTTGAAGAAGTAATGCATGTAGGATTTGAACACAAAAGTAAAAAAAAAATCGAAAAACTTACCATTGTTCGACCTAGTTTCATCGTGCAGTGTCTCTTTGGTCGAACGTTGGAGCTATCTAAAATGGGATTTAGGGTTTGTTAGATGTAAAGAAATAGAGAATGAGGATAGATTAGAGAATGGGGTTCACGATTCACAGTTTAGGTGTTAGGGTTCTTCAAGATTTGGGGATTTAGATGGAAGAGGAACTTGAAATGAGAGAACGAAAGTGATGGTATATCAACGACTTATTGATATGAGAGGGTTCCAGTTCGTACCGGTTCACCTTTTCAATTGCTAAAATAATATAGTTCAATGAACTGGGTCTTAAATACCACAACCAGTTAGTGAACTTCTTCGATGGTTCGATTTTTTTAAGTACAGTTCAGAACGGTTCGGCAGTACAGCACGGTTCACACAAGATTTTGCACAATATATATTCCCACGCAGTACATCTCAACTTGCATCACTCGCTAAACTATAAAATATCACTTTCTATAATGAAATAAGAATTGAATTTAACCACCTCATGTACTGTTAATTAGCTTCAAAAAGAGGAAGGTGCATGTGGTTATTATTCAACATGCAAAAATAAATAAATAAAAATAATCATAAAATAACAATAAATAACCATCTGCATAATTACATGAGTTATTTCTCTCAACTTTAAAAAGCACTTGAACATGATAGATATCTGCTGCATGACTGTTCCCTTAATGCTTTGCTTAGACAAGGCTTTGCTCCGACAGAACCACTGCATCAACTGTACTTTGAATGCTCAGATGGAATCTTTATATATTTCTTAAATTCAAAAGAAAAAGACAAAAATGATTGAAAAACAGGGTGGTATTATTTTACAAGTAAGAAGAAAGAAAGAGAGAGTTGGCACTTGATACATATTTGCAACTCAAACTAAAACTCATTAATAATAGTTACACGAATCAATCTACTGTATCCTCATCTTCTTTTCTACTCTAGATGAATGCCTTTTCGTGTCATTGAGTTGGTCCCCTTTTGCTTTCCTACTATTTACGAATTCAGAGAAGGATGGTATTTGTGGTAACTTTATATTAAAAGAAGAGCTTTCCATTGGCACACCACATGGGTTTTCTGATCTAGCATCGCCTGAGAGTTCATTGCCAGTATCTTCTTGTGCACAAGGATCTAAAGCAGGTGGCCGTGTTAAGGGATGTTCAGCTTCAGACAAGACATTCGTCGATGTGGAGGCATTAATTGCACAAAGTCGGTTCATCAGATCAATAGAGCTTGTAGTTGTCAGCCACCTTACAGTACTTGCCACTTGTGAATAATAGAATGATTTTCCAGCTTTGCCATATTTCTTGTAACATTCATCTTCGAGAAAAGATGCTGAGGTTTCCACTTCAATCCTGAATAAATGTTTTAAATAACGAAATAAGGAAACAGCTGCTCCAAGTTGTTCAGGGGTAGGGAAGGTGTACCGAACACAAACAAACATAATTTAGTTGTGACATAAACAAGGGCTTGGAACTAGAGAGCTTATGCTTTAGTTGTGACATAATTTAGTCGTGGTATTTATTATTATTATTAGGGTGAAAGATTTAGTTTTGCTATTTAAATAGTTCACCTATGGCCCATTAATGATGTGATCTTTTAACAAGGGGTTATTGCATGTCAAATAAGTTGCATACTTGAAGTTGTCAAGCCGTTGCTGAGCCTGTTTTAGAGCATTTTGCAATCTTTGCCTGCTTGCTCCTCGCATTGTATCCGAAATACCATTCTTGTCAACTTTCTTGCTCTGTAAATCAAGTTAGATACGTGAGTATGCAGACAGGAGGGGGGGGAATTTTTGCTGCATTGATCTTAACAGTACTGAGCTAAGAACATAAATTAGCAGACTAGCAGAGATTAGGGAAGAAAAAAACTATTCTGCCTTTTCCAGTACAGATTGCAAATCATAACATGTTCTGTTGTGATACCATCCAAAGGTTCTAACCATGGAAAATAGGATGAGGCATAGGGGGAAATGGTGATTATACTTTTTTAACTAACAATGTGGGGATATAATACATTAAAGATAAACCTGTTTTTCAGTGTTCTCATTTCGATAGAAGTTTTCTTCTGCCCGTTGTAACAAAGCCAGCTTTTCATTTACTCCCAATCTGGATTGAAGCTTTGACCGGGTTAGGTTGTTGACAACATCATTACCATCTGCCAATAAAAATTCATCACATGAATGAATAGTCTAATAACCACTCCTTCACCCAAAGAGTAAAACAGAAGCAACTGAAATAATTAGCACCATCAGAGTTAGAAATATCTTCCTCTGATCCATTTGCATCCTCATCCCGATTCCAGAATTCAGACAACAGTTCTCCATTGATTACGTCAGTGGAACTAAAAAATGAATGTGGTGAATAAACAAAAAAAAACAGGCATCATTTAACTGGATTAATTAATTAAGTATAAGGAAATCACCATCAAACCAATTATAAGATAAACATCAACAACCATCAAGTGTTACTAACAAGAAGTCAGACTCAGGCCACACAATCCTGTTGGAGGAAATTGTTCAATTTTTTTAATTTCCATATTTTTCTTTTCTTTTATTATCATTTTCTGTTTCTGGGTCTATACATAAGAGGGCAAGGTCACATGGTAGGTCCTACAAAGCCCTATGCCTAATGGAACAACCATTTGGCCAAAGGCTCCAGTCTTAAAGTTCCATCTTTATGACCGTATCTGATATCCTGATGTCAAATAGATCAACAAAACCAATTACAGTAGTGGTACCTATCATTGTTATAAACTTATAATTCATTATAGAACACTAAACTGCCGATCCTGTATACCCTATCTGTTTTCTGTTTATCAACTTTAAGTTACACATAAGTAACATAGCACCTGGTCATAAAAACTCGAGAAGAACCATTTTTCTGGCGCAGAGCACAGACAGTTGTGAGATCCTCCAAGTATCTGGCAACTAAATTTGGATGTCTACAGGTGTCACATGTTTTTCCACATAGTGATGCAGTTACCTGCTTTGGACAAAGTAAAATATCCACTTGGGTCAATATGAAGCACACCACATAACACCTAGGGCCATATTTTTCATTACCTGCTCCCCAAAACTCTCAAGAATCCTTTTCCTACGGCATCCAGATCCTTCACAATATTCAACCATCTAGATATTTACACACAGATTCCATTACTTCAATACATAATAGCATAGTGCATAGATACTGTGTAAAAAAAATGCAAGGATTTAGGTGCCACCTGGTTGAATGCAGTCAGGGACATTCTGGTTGATTCTTCCTGTGAACTTGATAATTGTGACTTCTTGTTCCCTGAGTTGCTTAATATAAATTCCTGATAAAGATCATAATTAGAGAAAACAAGTCTAGTAAGAAAAACAAGATCAAAATATCAAGTTAAGTAAGCCAACCATCCTCTTGCGATCATCTACCCCATAGTACAATAGACTTGTAGAGGGTAATTGATCACGACCTGCTCTGCCTGACTCTTGATAGAATGCTTCCATTGATTTCGGAATATTGAAGTGGCACACAATTCTGACATCCTTTCTATCAATGCCCTGATAAATTTGATCTTAAGCTATTACTAGTAAATCACAGGAGAGTCATAAAAATTACAGTATATAAAGTTCATATAGAAGTTTGAATCAAATTGATAGTAAATGGCCATTACCATTCTGAATGAACACCGAAGGCTGAGTAACTCTATGCAAGTAACAGCTCCATGCAGAGTATAGAAATAAAAGAAAGGAATAATCACAATCTCAAATAAATCATAAGTTCTTATCATCACACAAATTATAAAATGTTGAGAGTATACTTAAATACATGATATATTTGTGCTCATTTTGCTACCCTCTATTTTTATTTATCTTGCTTTGATCCGTTGTGTATCAATAGATTCTTTGTAAACTCCATTCATAATGACAGAAATACCAGATGTCCTTAAATGTTGACATAAAATGAGTTACAAATAGTGTGCAATAGATTAATAGTATTACTTATTTATAAATGAGGTATTAAATAACTGTTGAAATTGACTTAATGAAATACTTCCTTTAAAAGAAATTACTTGGTTAATCAACGAAATCAGTCCACTACTCCCATGAAAAGTTTTCTTCTTAAACAACAAGAATGTAAACTATTCAGCTGGGCATTGGATAACATCAAACTCAAGGGCATTCAAGTGTAAGTGCAGGTGGAAAGTGGCAACTACAGGTTGCACTCCCAGAATTCTACTTCCACAGGACAATTAGGTGATTACAACTGTTAAGAAAAGAGTGATGGTTCAGAGAGTAAGGTTTCACTTAGGTAGGCAGGTTATGATATTAACACTTTCTGATCAAAGTTAACTCATTAGTGATGTTTGTCACATCCACCTTTTTCTAGCTTTGATTCTTTTTAAATGGAAACTAGTAGTACTAAAATGACTTAAACTACTCCGCTAAAAGTATTGTAAAATATAATATTAGAATAAAGTCACCTGGCAAGTGTGATGCATCATGCATGCCGATGTTAAAGCTTTTTCAAGTACATAACATGGTTAAATTATCCTCCACCAGGATCGTCAACATAAAAATGGAGGATGAGAAAAACATGCTACTTAATACAAACATGAAAAGAGAAAACATACCCAAAAGCTACAGTGGCAACAACAACTCTTATCTTAGAAGAAATCCAATCATCTAACACCGAAGTTCGCATTTTATTATTCAATCCTGCATGATAAGCTGAAAAGACCAGAAATAATATGAATATCGTATCAACTGATTGTTGTGGTAAATCATTTTGCGAAGGCATAAAAGAATATGTAAAACATTACCAGCACAAGAAATGCCTCTCTGGGATAGATGAGCTTACCAGCACAAGAAATGCCTCTTTGGGATAGATGAGCTGACAATTCATCACACATTGAACGTTCAAGGCAGTAAACTATTGCACATACATCTCCTTTAGATTTGAGTGTATTAGATAAGTCACCCAAAGCATCTTCCAATAGATCTTTGTATCTAACTGTGTCATTAAGAGATCTAGTCAGATTTGTTTGAATTTATAAGGTAGCTGCATCTCATGCAAAATCATCATCTAGAGCAACTCACCAATAAACCTCCTGCAGTAACTGGAATGCTAAAAATAGCCCTAAATTTACTGGTTAGGAATTGGAAGGATTTCTTCAAAGATATTAATATTTGCATCTTATCTGTTTTCATGCAATTCTTTTTTACAGGGCAGTGATGTTTCACCATTACTAAGGCTTCATTTGGCCCGGCTTTATTCTAGCTTATAAGTCGCTTTAAAGCTAAAGTTAAAAATAAGAGCTTTTTTAAATAAAGTAAAAGCTATTTGGTGTTTTCAATTTTTTTAACATAAAAGCTACTTTTAATTTTAATGTTATGTGGTAAAAAAAATTATAATTTTTTTTTATATTATTTAAAATTAATATAAAGAATGTCTTATTAATTCTAAATATTTCTAATTAATGAAATATATATATATATATATATCACATTTGATACACGATAAAAATTCCATATAATGAGTTTGGTTGTTTGTCATAAAAATTAAAACTATTGATGGCATTTGCACTTCTTTTGGTACTCTGTTGGGGTGGGATATTCGGGAAAAAGAAAAACACACAAACATGAGCATCATTTTTTTCCTTTACTTTTCTTTTTTGCTGAACTGAACACTCACAGCTGGGGTGGATAACATAAGGCGGTCTGGGTGGCAATGTTGTAATGATTAACAAGATGCAGAGACAGAAATCAGATGTCCTTACAGTAACCAACTAACCATAAACTAATTAATTAACTCTATGTATATTGCAATAACTTGCTTGGGAGCATAACCACACTACAATCATGAACAGGATGCAGAGACAGAAACTAATAATGTGCATAGAAACAAGAACAAGATGCATGAATAGTTATCTCTTGAATTTTTTCGCATAACTCGTGTTATGATCGTGGGAATATTGTACGGTCTTCTTCAGGCTACATTATAATGTGAAAAAATAAAATAAAAATGAAATGTAAATAAAACACAAATTATGAACTTTTGAAGGATCGAAGAGTGGTATCTATAAAAAGCTCCGTACTTTTAAAAATAAGCTGCTAAAACTAGCTTATTAAAAAGCTTCTTTTATGTATAAAAAATAAGCTACTTTTCTTCATGAAGAGCTTTTAAAAAATAGTGTTTGGCACAACTTTTACTTATAAGTGGCTTATAAGTTAAAAATAAGTCACACCAAACGAGCACTAAGTGTGTGTTTGGATTAGAGTTCATAAAATTGATATTAGTCAGAAGTATGTTTGAGTAAATTAATTTATGTTTGGAAACATTTCAATGAATAGTGATTTTAACATAATATGTGTTGGTTGAATAGTTTTGATATAAATCACTTTTAGATGTGCAATTAATTATTAATATGGATAAGTATTGATTAATAATATAATATTAAATTATGAGGCTATTTTTTTTAATATACCTCTAATGGAAATTTCTTTCAAGGTTTGTTGCTATTGTGGTTGGGCAACAAAACCACGGTTTTGATGCAAAATCAATTTTGCTAAAAAATTGCCGAACATAATGGCACAAATTCCATAGTTTACATCTTCAAATGTGATTCTAGACACTTCAAATGCTCATCCAAACAAGCTAAAACATGCAAATTATGACAAATAAGCAGGATGAAACTGAAAGCTGAAATGATTTATAGCTGTGAATCACACAGCAGGCAAGACTGACCTTCATAATATATATTAGGACGATTAAAATAAGACTTAAGTATTAACGGATTTTGCATATGCAAGGATTCTACTACATCCTTCTGAACCCTGCAGAAAAAGAATAACCAGGGAATTAACGCCACTGAGTGATTCTCATTTCTCACCCTTCAATGCAGAAAAAGAAATACTAATGAAAAATAATGCCTGTTTCAAAGATTTACAGATGTGCAATGATCATTGTGCTAAGCAGAGCATATTCTTTGTATATGAATATATTTAAGCCCATACTAGCATCATATAATATTACAGTTCCATAACAAAAAAGCAAACCTATTCGTATCATGATACAAAAATATGCCGTAAGTTGCTATAGATATATGATATATCATCATCTATCCGACCTATAGGAGAACAACAATTGCAGAACTCCATAGCAATTGGCAAATTATTTTCAAAATCAAAAGAATATATAATATTGCAAAAACCTATGCTTGAATATGAAATGTATTCATGTGTAAAATCAAAATATAGCCAAAAATCTAATTTTATGAAAGAGAGAAAATTAAGACTTACTTAGGAACAGCAGTCGCAGTCAGAGCTAATATTGGTACATCTGGTAGGTGGCTTCTCAAAGATGAAAGCTTACGATAGCTAGGTCTGTTCCCAAATAAGAAGGAAAAGAGAATTGTGTGTCATGAAAATAAACTCTAAGCCATATTTGTATATGTTAGAGATATAATATAAAACTCATTCATGTATCTTCACCTAAAAGCTTAAGCTTTTGGAATGAGCGGTTCATGATATAATATGGAAGTATATATGACCAAGTGGTCTAAACTTCTATCCTTGCCACTCTCATATCTCATTCTTCTAAAAAGTTGAATTTTAGCACTAGGCAGATAGATTTGCACATTGTCCATGCCTCAAGCCCAAAGGGGTCTTACGTGAGATGACTAATATAAAAACCAATGATGTGTCTTCACCTAAAAGCTTAAAATTTTGAGATAATTGGTTCATTACAGAATAAAAGGGAAACTAAACACATGCACCCACAAACTCAATTAAACATCCAGATACTGGATAAAGAAAGCCCAAGAAGGCAAAGATAACAACAGACAAAGACATAATGGAATTTAGTTGGATCCTATGAGCATAATCAAGTACTGCCAAAATTAAAGTCATAGTTTTAGAATTAGGAGAAAAGGTAAGTATAAAAATATGTATATATCCACATGAGTGAAGAAAAAGAGACGACTGAATCTAATTAGGTAACGCACTGGAGAAATTTTAACCATATAATGTTTTCATTGCCTTGCAGAAACATATAGATCCTATAAGATAACCACAGAGGAATTCCAACATGACAAACTCCAATTGGCTAGTTTCAGAATGTATGAAAAACCTGAAATCATGACCCCAACTTGAGATGCAATGTGCCTGAAAATTTTGCACAAGTGAAATTATTAAGATGGCCAGCAAAATTTCAGCAAAAACAGAATTTCAAAATGGTCTTTCCAGCTCACACCTCATCTATGGCAATGAGACTTAGCAACCCCCTAGAATAAATCTTTGTCAGCTTTGACATAAACCCTGGTGTTGCTATCAGTTCTGGAGTTACATATAGCAGCCTTGTAGAAGGTTTTCCAGAAGCAAGGTCCTCATGAATCTTAAAACGTAAAACAGAAAAATCACTTACCTGAATTAATAATACTAGGGAACAAGTAAGAAAATGGTTACACATTCATATCAATGAATTTGACTGGGATCCTTTCCCTTCCTCCAGACAAAACAAGGGGAGAATTATATGATAGAAGGTCAGGCCAATAACATCAGGATTCAGGGATAGGATATTCAGGAATTTTAGCAGTTCCATTGAGAAGCTCAAATTTACTAGACACAATATCTTTTTAAATACATATAAAACCAAACTTAGTCCAATATATATCCCAGGACCTGAGAAAAGAGTATGGAGATGTTTGCAATTATTATATTACCTAAACTTCTATTTCACATTGATATATGTAGACAGTTATTTGCATTTTGCAGTGAAATATCAGCATTCTAATAATTCACCTTATTTTTTGCATCTGCTGTTTTTGTTGAGGAAAGAAATTCCGCAGAAATCCCTTTCTCCCTTAGTGCCATCACTTGGTTTTCCTAATTTATAGCCAAAAGAAAAACAGAAAACATGAGCCAAAATCCCAAAACAAACTCTTAGCTCAGAAACTCAACATGTCTGAAAAAACAATAATTACGATAAAGTTGAAAAGATGCCTACCATTAAGGCTGTCATCAGAACAAAAGTCAGAAGTCACAGCTGTGTCCTAGCATGCAAAACCAAGCAAATTATCATGCAGCATTTAGCTCAGCCAGAGATGCAGACTCTAGAAAAAGATGAACGTGATTCACCTATTAAAGGACAAACAACAAGCACAATTCCTGTTTTTGCCAATGCAGGGATCTGATAACACATTGACTTGCCTCCTCCAGTTGGCATGAGACAAAAACAATCTCTTCCTGCAGCCAAACAAAAAAAGGCGACATTTCACCCGAAATCAATGAAAAACGCAACTTAAATTACCACTCTATGGCAAGCAAATAGTCACTTTTCTTTTCCTAATGCAAAGAAAACCAGTTGAAATTGTTCCTTTACGCTCGACTACATTTTCTAAAACCTCACCCACAAGCTCAACAACAGTACACTAAGTTCAAGGCACTAATTACTACTAAATATGAAGGAAAAGTTCAGAATTCTCTTTTCATCGAAATTTCTATGGAAGCTATAAATTAAAAGGTAAAATGGACCTGAGAGCACAGCCTGAATAGCTTTCAATTGCATGCCCCTAAAATCGGGGTAACCAAAATGCCATCTTAGAAGCTTCACTAACGCTTCCCTGTTGTATAATGGCGTCTTCTTCTTGTTCGCATCGGCGTCGTTCAACGGCAACAGCAACTTCTTCTGCATTTTGATTCCAACCTGTGAAGACGAAGGTCGCTCAACGAATTCATCAACCAAAGAATTGAGAACAAAATATCGAAAAAGGAACGAAAAGTGCGCACCTTTGATCGAAGAGTTTGGCGTATTACACAGCAAAGCCGTTCGCGGGTTTTTCTGCTTTTTACTTCAGAGTTACAATTTGCAAAGAATCGGAATTTTCTATTGAAGAAATTGGGCTGGGCTTTAAAGATGCTTCAATTTTGGACAGGGGTGTAAGGGAATTGCTTTTGACACTCCTTTTTGCTTTTCACACTTCACTTCCTTTTTCCTAAAATACCCTCTCTCCCACTTAAATTTCTCTCACCCCTCTCCGGAAGCCAGATTAAATGATTAATAAAATTGCTTCTAGAAACTTTTTTTTCTATAAGTAACAAATCCAAAGAAAATAACAAGGGGAGGTAAAGAAAGGAGTTTAAGTAATGGTTGATAGTGGGAGAGGGTGGTTAATGGTAGAGAGGGTTGGGAGGGAGGATTGGGAGAGAAGGGTAAGAGAGATCTAGGTTGGAGAGAGGGAATATTTTGGGAGATAAAATTTAAAAAAAGGAAGGGCATGGAAAACAAAATGGGGGTGTTAAAAGCAATTCCAACAATGTAACCGGGGAAGAAAGGAGGAAGTCCAAGGTTGTTTACTTGTTTTGGAGTCAATTCCACTAGACCTGTTTGTTTCCTTCGTTAACTTGTCATTTATTACTTTAATACCCAACAAAATCCTCCTATGGCCAAAACCCTTTGTTTATAAAATAAAAGGAGTTCTTTAGTTGTATTTATATTTTTTTTCCTTGTGAACATATAGGTTTAGAATCTTTGAGAGTGATAATTGTATAATCCTTAAATTAGAATTTGTGGAAACATATGATAAATTAAGTTTAGACTTTTTTTATAAAGTTCTTAATAGAAAAGGTTTCCGCTAGAGATACAGAAAGTTGATTCAATGATGTCTTTTAATTGTCTTGTTCAATGAGATTCTCACCATGTATTAAACCAAGAAAGCACATTCATTTGAAGGAAAAAGAGTGAGACATATATTAAGTAAGAAAAATCTATGGCCTAATGTAAGAGCCACCTGAGTCTTAATCGATAGATTTAGTGTTCATTTGATTTATAATTGAGTAAAATTGGTTCTAGGAATCAATAGTTGAAAATGAGTATACACACTTTATGAAATGTGTTAGTTGAAAATGATTTAAAATTAATTATGTGGAATTGATTTTGCAACATTGAAAAATTAAAACAAACAAGCACTTAGTAACTCATAATAAAAAATAAAAAATTTCCTACAATGAGTTCTGAGAATACAAAAGATAAAGAAACACAAAATAATGTAATTGGTGATATGACCCTCCTTAAATTCTAGTCTAACATTTTTACAAGCATCTCCTTAATACTAATAGCATGTCAGCACGATAACTCCTCATGAGGACTCTCCTTCAAAAGACAACTCTCTAGTGTCAAAAGGTTATAAGGACTTGAAAAGGCTTGTTAGTTGCTATAAGACTTATTTAAAACCTAATCACAGCTATTTATAAGAAAAATCACGAAATGGACTTTTTACAATAATAGACAACCATGCTTAATATTTATACATGATCGCGCATATGGTCGACTTCAAGTTGTTCTTATTTTATGTCTAAATCATATTTTCATAGGTAAATCAGTGTCAAACCGTACAAAAATCATTATTATTTATTAGGGGGAGAGAGGCACTTCGAGGAGCATCTCTATATATTTTAAATATAAATAAAATAAAAAAGGAAAGATAAGTAATTGTGGGTAGTTAGTTTTATAAAAGTAATTATTATAAATTTAAAATTTAATATAAGGATAAAATCGTCTAGAGAAATGTGCAAACTAAAATTTGGTATTCCCTTTATTAATAGTATGTATTATAATACAAATTGTTTTACTTATGATATTTTTAAAAAAAGTGTTGATAAATATAGAAATTTAAATTTAGACCAATCTAAATTCTTACAATGTCGTTAAGTAATATATACAGACTTTTTTTTTATTAAATGTAACTAATGATTTTTTTTTACATTAGTTAGAACTTTTATTTCTTCTAAAAGTTAACACAACATAATAAGTTTAGATGAATATAGCATAATTTGAAGTAAAAGATATTTCACTAAAAATATTAACTTTAATCCTATCAAGTTAATACTCCTGGATTTTAAATCAAGACTTAACTCAATCCCAAAAGTTAGCTTGTAGGGTGAAGATTGTGCCCAATGTGTGACTTCCCAACACACCCCATAACACTCGGGGCTTGTCATGTGGAGCATGGACATCTACGGGTGGAGGCCCAATAATAAATCTAGGGTAGGGTAAGCTCTGATACCATATTAAATTTTGGACCAAGTCTAACTCAACCCCAAAAGCTAGTTTGTCGGGTGAGAATTGCCCAGAATTTATTTACTATTAAATGGTCTTATCTTTAGTCAATGTGAGACTCTAACAACAGATAGCGGATGACCTTATCTCTTGTAGGGTGAGGATTGCCCAGAATAAAGTACAACATAGCTTTTGCAGGACTGGACATCTGCAGGCGACGGCCCAATAACAACGGATTTAGAATAGACTCTTATATCATAGAAGATTTTGGACTAGACCTAACTCAACCCTAAATGCTAGCTGGTAGGGTGATGATTGTGCCCAAGCCTTATATTGGCCTTATCACTGTACAATGTCGTACTCTCCAACAAATATAACGTATTACTAAAAATATGATAATATTATACAATATCCTATAATACGATGTTACCGTGGAACACTACATAATATTAAATTTTTATTATATGATAAATTATACAATTAGGCCTTTGTAGTATCATAACTACCAAGCAGGTTCTCAAAGAACCCATATCATTCCATTTTAACCACGCAAGGCATGGTCGCTACAATTTCTTATTGGATTTTTATTAACCAGGCCCCGATTAGTTTTCCGGGACACTTACACTGAAATAGCTTATCCTCCAGTCACAACTCTCCCCTAACACAAATACTTTTACAATCTGTTGTCTCACTCCCCACCATGGATCACTGGCAATGAGTGCGTTAAGCCCTTAACTTGCTTTCTGTATGAAAGCTTTTATGTCAAAAGCATCACCAACAGATGTCTTCGTAATGACACCCTGATCCGTGAACATAAAATGGTCAGAGAACAAAGTGCAACTGAACCCCATACAAATGATGCAAGCAAATAGAAGTAAGAGGTAAGACAGACCTTCTCAGTGATGATCCCAGATATTAGATTAGCAGGTGTAACATCAAACGCCGGATTCCACACAGAAATCCCTGAGGCAGCAACCTGCTCACCAAGTCCACCACGTGAGTTCAACAATTCCTTGGGAGATCTCTCCTCAATGACAATTTCTTGTCCAGAAGAAAGTGATAGATCAATGGAGGTCAGGGGAGCAGCCACATAAAAAGGTACATTATGAAACTTGGCACATAAGGCAACACTATATGTTCCAATTTTGTTGGCTGTGTCACCTGCAATGTCATTTAAAAGAAGACAAATCTGATGATCGCTTTTGTGCTCCAGAAAACAAGCAAACTATAGTTTATTTTCGTTGTAACTCAAAAGTACCGTTTGATGCAACACGATCTGCCCCAACAACAACAGCATCCACACGACCCGCTTTCATTAATGCAGCCACAGCAGAATCTGCTATAAGAGTTGCTGGAATTTTCTCATGTACCAACTCATAGGCAGTAAGTCTAGATCCCTGAAATTAAGCATTATGATTTGTAAGCACAAAGTCCAAATCATTAGCTTGTTATGTTCATAGGATGCAGTTAATGGAAATGTGATTCTCAAGAGAGATGCAGGAAAAAAAAGCTACATTAATAAAGGTCAGAGATGTGTTCTTAAAACTACTTCAGGCATCAGCTAACCAATTCCTTCACCAACACCCCCCCCCCCCCCCCAAAAAAAAAAAAGAGAGAGAATAATAAGTATATGATTAAAAATACTGGAGCTATATATAATTAGCATGATCATCACCTCTGACTCAGTTAATGAAAATTTAGTTTGGGGGAGGAGGGGGGGGGGGGGTCAAAGAATTTTCTCTCCTTTTCCTTTTTAAATGAATTACTGGTGACAATTTACGCTGAAATACGAATAACAAGATAAACTATAACTATCACCAAGATGGACCAAAACTATAACAGAATATCTGTAATTCGAGTGCTTTTGTTCAGAAATCCACGTTAAGTATTGAAACTTTGAAGTTTACAGATGGACCATAAACCCCAAAAAAAGTACATCATTACGGCTCTGTTCTGTTACAAGCTATGCTATTAATCCAAGACTCCAAGTTGCAGAACAAACAACTTATACAGATCACCCTATTGAAGGCAACATAAAATGCATCTTCTCTGGATAGAGCACTTAGTATAACTAATACTTGGAAAAAAAACACACTTACTTGATTGAATGGGCGTGTTTCTGTGCAATAAGCCCTTTCTAAAACTCCTCCATTGTGAAGTGCACGGATTACACCCAGAGCAGTACCATATCCAGCCGTAGCTAAACTGAGTGATTAATCAAACACAATTGCAAGTGAGTTCAAATACCTTATCACTTCATTTGTCATACAAAAGAAAAGCAAAAAGATATTTATGTTTGCAAAAGGGGATGGTTCTGTAGCAAGCACCTTCCAGTGTTGCAATGGGTCAAAACAGAAAGGTTCTGTTTCTCTGTTTGATGTCGAATAAAACTAGCTCCATAAGAACCAATTGCTCTATTCGAGGCAACATCATCCTCTAGCATAATTTCAGCAGCCTCCACATAAGCCTATAAAGTAATCCAATAGATTCAGGTTCAAATGGCCAAACCCAAAATAAGAGATAAAAAAAGGTACAAAATGTAACTTCCTTTATCTGCAAGAATTTCTTCATTGTAATAAATCTTAGCAATACCTGAAAAACACTCCCGGCCTCTGAAGTTGTAGCAGAAGCCTTAGATATGACTTCATTGAGTTTTGCTGCAGCATCTGATAGGTTCACTGCAGTTGGCCGACTGAAGCATGAAGAAAGGAATCAAGCTAAAACTCATATTCTTGAAAGGAACTTCATGACAACAACCTTAACAGCTTAAGGAGAAACTTCAACATGCCAAATGCTATTTATTTACCAGACAATAACACACTTAACCCTTCCAAAATAAGTAGATTGCTGTATTAGTAATGCAGAAAAGTGAAAAATACCTTGAGACAAGATAGTCTAATTTCTTCTGCAGTAAGGAAACAGCATCACTGGGTGATCCATTAAAATCATCTAAATTGGACACCTCCACAGCCAGGGAGAGTGCTGCTGCAATTGCAATAGCAGGTGCTCCTCGGACCACCATATCCCGTATGGCATTCCTGAGAAGATCATGAACATTTAGATATTTGAAATTTAAAATATTAAAAACATAATAATCCAGATTCAGTATCTTTCCTCCGTTTCTATTTCACAACATCAACCAGGGTTTGAAATTGCAAACCGTATCATGTGATGCATAAGTAGATTCTCCGTTGTTGTACTTAAAATTTCACTATTCCAGTATTAAATAAAGCATAAGGCATAGTAAAAACAGAGTTTGTGAAATTAAATCCAACCACAATATATTACCAGCCATCTGTTGAATCCCGAATATCCAAGTAGATTGTTTCTAGAGGAAGCTTTCTCTGCACAACAAGTATCAGCAGCGGTAAGTAAAGATTAAAACAAAACCGAAATGCATGGTTGTCTGTAACAGAACAGTAACATTCTTATCATCAACACAAGTCGTGCTTTCAAGTTCAAATAAATATTAAGAAGAAGAGAGAAGACGAAAGTTGAAGTGCGTGTGTTAGAATCGTTGGTTTGTTTTGCAATTGTATAGGGAATTAGAGAGAGGGCAAAGTGAAACCTGATCAAGAAGCTGAAGGGAACCGCGCTTGTAGCATATGGACTGGAGCGTGTTGCTGGAAGCAAGTTCGTTTGAATCAGATGCCATAGCAGTAGCAGGTTCAGCGTCTTAGGGTTCAGTTCCCGAAAGAGGTTTAACCCTCCCTTCGCCACTCGACGCAAGAGTCTCGGAGAGCGGCGTGCAATGAACCAGCAATCATGCTTCTTCTTTTCTTTTTTATGATCGTACACAAAGATTCGCCAGCAGCCAATATGTTTTTTTAATAATTAATTAATATATAGAAAGTGAAAAACATTTTCTAGCATTTATCCTTTTTTTTTTTCTGTCTCCTCATCACTTTATAAAGTTTATAGTTTATTCTATAATCCTCTCTCTGATTTTTTTTTCCTCCTTTCGTTGTAGGCTTATGTGGATTTAATAAATAAAGAAAAATTGGAAGCATTTCAATAAATAACAGCAGCTGTAAAAATAATACTAACTGTTTTTTTTTTCTTTACAGCAGCCAATATTTTTTTTTTCTTTATTATGATTTAATAGAGAAACTATGATGCAAAAGTAATACTACTCCCCTTGCTACTATCTATGAAACAATTCAAACAAAAACACACGTATTAAGAAAAATAATTAATGCATTGATTTTTAAGAAATTACTCTATAAGATTACAAGTTTACCCCAAATTAAAATTAAACTTCATTACCATGATAATTGTGTCACTTAAAACTTTTAATAGTCAACAAGGTTAAACATGATAAAAAATAATAAATACTTCTAAATATGTGTACTTTATCTTATAATTAGGACCATGAAAAAACTTCAAACGTTATCTTGTAGATAGGAGGTAGAAACATGTATTATTTTATTTTTTCTTTTATGAAGGTAAAAGCATGTATGTTGTAAAGGTTTCTTGGTAATTTATGAGGCAAATTGTTTACAGAGTGGTGGTGAAGCTGGACATAAATCTCTAATTTAGTTTCTTCATCAGGATCATCTCATTCTTTTAACACGGTGATATCATTTGTATAGTTATCATTGGCATTGAAAAAATTTCTTTTTTCTTATCACCGAGCTTTGAAAGTTCAAGCTGAATGTAATGTTGAATGTTCCTCTGAAATATTGAATGTAATGGGGTCCGGATGATACCATCCTTTTAACAGTACATACATTACAACCCTTATCATATGGTCTTCAAGTTCCCTTTCCCTTCCTCCTATCTGACCTTTTTATCCTGTTAATCCCATGTTATCTTGGGTCTTAAACTTTCTCTTTCATTTCGATGGTGTTAAAATTTTCTCAAGTGTTTCAGATGAAGAAGCAAAACATTTTGTGGAAGCTGGGACCAACCATGGCAGCCCCCACTCTTTCCTGTTCAACAATAACAAAGGCTTAGAGGAATGAAGTAGAGGGGGAGAAAACTTCAAAACAAGAACATAGAATAGACTTTATTATGGACCTGTGATATAGAAAACAAGTTGCACCAAATTTCACATCATGGACCTGTGATTTAGAAAACAAGTTACACTTTTCTTTTAAGTTTCAATTGAAAAGAAGCCTATAGATGTCTGACAAATGGGTAATAATCTGGTGCATTTTGCAGGAAAAATAACAGCAGCTGTAAAGAAAAATTGGTAGCATTGGAAGTTTGCATCACTGTCCTTTAAGGATTACTTTGCTGCAATGGTGAAATTAAGTAAATATATCATTGAAATTACGACTAAGTTACTAATTAGAAATTAAGTATATATACTACAAAAGTAAAAAACTAAAATTAAATACCAAAAAATTATAAATTAATATAAGCTTATGGAAGTTTCTCTCATGTGAACTATATGATCTTATGAATAAAATGAATTTTATATGAACGTACAAACTATGCTTTTTTCTTTCAGGTATTGATTTTGAGGTAAGGTGAACATGGTACTATCACCAGTAATCTCGACAAGAGCAACTCCCATCCTTAAAATGGTGAAACCGATTTCGATCTCTAACTATAATATCTCTTTGATATGCTGCTGATATTAGCTTGGTAATCACATGGCAATCCCCACAAACTCGAAGGTTTTTAATAATTCTTATAGGCAAACTTGAAGGAGATGCTACAAGAGCAAATGCAATGGCTAGCCTTTCACTATGGTAAGAGAGGGCATCTTCCTTATCTTCTTCTTCTACATCAAACAAAACCTCTGATGTTCTTGGCTTGTAACCATATTCTTGCAGTCTTCTATTAATCTCCCCAACTTTCAAATATATTTCTTTTGAAAATGGATGAGTTTTGTCCCCTGTGAGAAACTCATGCATGGCACCATTAATCTCCACTAGGCTAAATCCTGGCAACTTGTTAACCCCATTATATTTCATCAGCATCCTCACCCTCTTCACATCATTCCACCTATCAATGCTAGCATACATATTAGACAGAAGCACATAGTTTCCACTAGTTTCTGGTTCTAACTCTATTAAGTGTTTGAGAGCAACTTCCCCCGCCTCTAAATTGCCATGAAGTCTTGCTGCCCCAAGTAAAGACCTCCACAAAATTGCATTTGGTTTCATGGGCATCTCTTGTAACCACTCCTCTGCCTCCTTTAATCGTCCAGCTCGTCCCAGAAGGTCAATTAGGCATCCATAATGCTCAAGTTTTGGTTGCATCCCATGGACCTTCTTAATGGACTTGAAAATCTCCAAGCCTTCCTCTACCAATCCAACATGAGAGCAGGCAAACATAGTAACTACAAAAGTTGCACCATCAGGAACTAGGCCCTCAAATTCCATCTTTCTATAAAGTTCAAGTGCTTGATTCCCATGACCATGAACTGCAAACCCCCCAATCATGGCATTGTAGCAAAATGTGTCTCTATCAAGCAATTGATCAAACAATTGACATGCTAGATTTAGACAGCCACATTTGGAATACATATCCACAAGTGCAGTTCCCACAAAGCGATTCAGCTTAAGATTGTTCCTTAACACATAACCATGCGCCCAAACACCTTGACTAAGAGCACCTAAATTAGAACATGCACTAATCAATGACACAAGTGTAACTTCATTAGGCCTTATTTTAGACAATTGCATGTCAGAGAACATATACAATGCCTCTAAGGACATATCAGCATCTTCAAAACTGGTTGAGTAACAATGACTCGCACTATGTGCATAGGCAGCCAACATGGTATTCCATGTAGCCAAGTCAGGTTCACTAATTTGATTGAACAGACATCTAGACACACACAATTTTCCATACTTGGCATAGAAATTGAGTAACGAGGCTTGAACAAAATGATCATAGGGAGGTTGAAGGAATTTCAAAACATGGGTGTGGAGGGGTGGACCATGTTGGAGCCATGGGTGAGAGCCACAAGCCTTGAAGAGGGAGGGAAAAGTGAAGCAATTGGGTTGGAGGGTCTTGTGGGTGAGAATCTGGTTATAAAGTGAGAAGGCTAGATGGATTTGGGCAGTGTGACTGGTGAAGGAAGAAATGAGTGTATTGTAGAGGAAAATTGTTGGGGTTGGGATAGAGTTAAAGATGGTGAGAGCATAGGTTGAGGCAATCTTGGAGGATATGTTAAGGAGGTGACTGAGATAGTATGTTTGGAGTGCAAGACCAGATGTTACCATTTGAGCATGGACTTGCTTAAGGGTGTTGAGGCTGTGGCATTTTTGCAACACTTGGAGAGTTGGGTGGTTAAATATGGGGGTTTTGAGTGTCATGAAGTCAACAAATTTAAGTCTTCAACCAAGAAGCAATGACGAAAATTAAGTGGAAATGAAGAATGAGAGAGCAAGAGAACAAGTCCAGGATTGCATTAATTGGAAGAGGATACGAATTGAAGATATTAAGCATGGAGATTTGGTGTTGCGGGAAAAAACAGATACATTCTCCACACAAAGGAACTTCGTAGCCGAAGCAATATAGTTTAGTACCTATGTTCATATGTTGTGTCACTCAGATCTGTTTGATTTCCAGAACAGGGGCAGAAAAATAAAGCCAAGAAGGAAAAACTCCCTCCAAGGACTGGGTTAGAAAGATGGGTCAGAGTCTTCCTCATTGTCACTGGCCTGTAAAGTGTAAAGCTTTTACATTTTTAAAAATTACAACTATTACAACATTCAATGCATTGATAATATTAAATGTTATAATTTTTCAATAAAAAATTTTTACTTTTAATTTATTATCTTGTGAAATGTTTCACAAGTTAAAAAAATCGATTTAAATAATACACCATAAATTATTAAAGTTATGGTGGACTCCTCAAGGACGATCAAGATTGTTGGATTGCGGGCTTCATGAGCAATCATGGTCATAGTGAGATTTTACATGTAGAGCTGCAAGCTATATCATGTGGCCTAAAACTTTGTTGGGAGAAAGGTTATAGGTTCATTAATTGTTATTCTGATTCCCTATTGGCAGTTAATCTTATTAAAGAGTCACCAAAGATTCACCATAGGTATGCTGCTCTGCTTGCAATGTACAAAGACTTATCCAACAAGATTAAGCTGTGACAATTTCCCATTTATTGTGAGAATGAAACCCATGCATGGATTACCTTGCTAAACAGGATCTGTTTTGTGAGTATGGGTTGCACAATATGGCTATTGCTTCAGATGGATTAGGCCTACACCTTTTTGCCGATGTCATGGGAGTCTAATTCTTAAGTAGTTGAGATCTTCTCTAGTTATTGGACAAGTCTAATAGGAGAGAAATAGATACATTTCATGGGTGGCTCCACAAAGTCTATGGGACCCACCCAGTGGATGTATCTATCTCATCTCTCTTACTGAACTTGTCCAGTACCAGAGAGAAATTGAACTAATATTCTTAAGATAATGTTTTTTCCTAATTTTCTTTTGTTTCTCTTTCTTTGTCTATGTGACCAAAAAATACTCTCCGAGGGAGAGTCTTACCACTCACAAAGAACCTACCTGGCTCAATAGAATTGTCTCTTGTAAGGTGTGGGAATACATGTGGTCTTGCACGAAAAAAAACACACCTCATATACACTTTCCTATATATATATATATATATATATATTGCAAAAGCAAAATTATACTCCATCTGTTCCTTTTTATAAGGCACTCCCTCTGTTCCTTTTTATAAGGCACATTTTAGAATTTTTGTGTTCATTTTTATGAGTTACTATACAATTTCAAGGAAGTATTTATTACAATATTCCTTATGTGTCCTTATTAAAATTAACTTTAATGTCTTTCTAACTATCAAATAATAGTGGAGTTAGTTAATGATATTAAATAAAGGTAAAATTAGAAAGTTAAATTATTTATTTAAAACCTTGAAATAAAATTAATTAATTTTAACCACTTTTATTGGGTTGTGTAATTTGCTCAACTGTATTTCATGGAGGAGTATATATTTACATTGCAATAGTAAAAAACTAAAGTAAACAAGGTATGAGAATATTCTAGGTAAGTCTTGTTTTGTTGAGGATCTAGCCACTCATTGATAAGTTAATGCTCAAGTTATATTCAAACTCTAAGGTTGGTACTTGCTTTATGTTATTTTTATATAAGAGTGAGAGAAGTGAATCTTAACTATACAATCATGGATGGTAGGATTTAATTGTTACGTAACCATTTAAAAAAAGCCAAATGACTATATTTTTTATCTTACCCATTCATGAATGGTTAGATCAAATGAACAATATTTATTCCCATCACTCTCATATAAAAATGACTCTCTTACACGATATTATAATTTTCTATTAGTTGAATGTTTAGCCTCGTTTTTATCTTTTTATTTAGGGCTTTTTTAGTTCAATATTACCCTATCTACTTGTAGAAATACATTGAACATAAAAAGCTATAAAGCATTGTATTGTTCTTATTCTTTCCATAACATCTTAAATTTACAAAAAAAAAAAAAAAATTCGGTACATTGAGAAAGATTATATCGTATATGTAATATATCTACTTATTAATTAAACAAATTGTTTCTCTTATGATAATTTCATAATTTATTTTAATTTATATTTTTTATTTAATTTAGTTTCGTTATTTTCAATTTTTATCTTAATTAGACTCATATATCATGAGTTTTAATTTTCTAGCTATAATCATATTCAGATTTAAAAAATTGATCATAAAAAAATTAAAGCTATATAAGAGATAAATAAAACCCAGTATAATTCGTCCAACAATGAATTTATTTGATGAAAAATATTTGATAAGTTATCTTGGATAAAATTTATAAATATGTTTGATAACATTCTAAGAACATTTTTAAAATATTAATTTAAAGGTATTTAGAAAAAGTATATAGTAAAATGAAGTGGAACTAAATAAGTCATTTTTAAATAACCTTGATTGTCATATAGGAATGAAAACAAAACATAGCATAGACAAGTTACTTTATCGTGAATAAATAATATATAAAAACAACTTTTTAATGCATATCAACCATTTCCAAATACATTTTCAAGAAATATACTTGTATGAAATATAAAATTCATACAACAAAAAATATGCAACACCTTATACAATATAATTTTTCTCTCTATCTCTTTCCATCATATCACCTATCACATCTCACATTTTTTTTTTATTATCTCTTTTTCTCTCTTGTATATTATACATGTTGTACAATTATCATAACTCTATTTACATGCTTCCAAATAAACATACTCATAAATTACTATAAACTTAAATAATACTAAAACAACATTTCAAAACATAAATTTAATGGATAGATATTATTAATATAAAAAATATATTTATCTCAATTTTAAACTCTCCCATGCGACTATTTCTAAAAATAAAAATATGAGTTTATCACATTTAAATGTTAAAAATAGATACTCTAAATATGTGTTTGATTTATCTAAAAATCACATTTTAAACACGAATTTAAACAAATATTATATAAAATAATTTCTATCTGGATCAATGATTACGACGTGTAAAGCAAACAAACCATGAAACAAATAAACAATGAGAGTTGGTAGATCAATAGTCGGCGCTAGAAAAAGTACGGATAATTCCACGAGACTTACCTGAGTCTGAGTCTGACTCTGAAACAAGAGAGGCCGTTTTATCGAAAGGATAATCGGGGTAAAAATACTAATAAAAAAATATGAACATGAGTTGGTGAGAAGGACGTGAAACCAATTCTCATGTGCCACATACTCACTCCCAATGATAAAACCAATGCGACGTCGTAACCTGTGGGGTGGTTCCCCATTATTTTAGAAACCTATTTTTGTCCATTTCAAGGCAAAAACGAAAGGGGCCCATTTCCAAATCGAAAAAACTGAAACCTGAACCTCTATGGTGGCTTGAGACAGAAAGGGACCCTATGTCTCCCTTCCCTGACTCTCCACCTCAACCCTCACCTTCTCATTCCTATTCCTAATTTCCCTCTGCTTCATTCACCATGGCTGAGGAATTCTCCAAATCGGTGGAGGAGGGGCTCCAGCTGTCAAAGCGCGTTTACTTCGGGAATGACAGGGCAGTTTCTCCTCCTAAGCCCTTACCGTCGATGCTCAAGTCCCACACCGCTTACCTCCCAACCGCACCAATGCTCTACGCTGTTATTCATGACCCTTCCATCGTCGACAACCCTGATGTTCCTAGCTACCAGCCTCACGTGCACGGCAAGTGCGATCCCCCCGCTCTTATTCCCCTTCACATGATTAACGCGGTTGACCTAACAGCCGATTGCTACCTCGACACCGCTTTTATCACCGTCGCTGCCACCTGGAGGCTCCATTGCGTCTCCGGCAGCCGCAGATGCGATTGCCGCATCGCCCTTCCCATGGGCCCTCAGGTGCATTAATCTCAAACCTTTATTTAATTCCTAATTCTGATAAGAGATTTCCGGGAAAAAATATAATTATTATTCCTCCAAATTTAATCCAAAATCAATTCTGTATCGTTGAAAGTTGAAACTACGGATGCTATGCAGATTACAGAACGTGGACATCACCATATCACACCAATTACGATAAATTTTAAAAATTATAACAACATGAATTTTAAATCGAAAGAGAGAATTGATGTATTGAAATTGTATAAATTATTGTAAATATAATAAAACACTATCGGTATCATTCCTGTAATTATCATGGTATTCTCATATGTATTTGATTTAAAAGTTTAGAAATTAAAAAAATGATAATTATAAAATAAATTAATAGTGTTCTGTTCTGTTATTGCGTATGCACTCAGAGCTGAATGCCGATGCCTCTGGTCTGGTGTAGTGATGCAGTCCTGTTCTGTTTTTTTCCCTTTGTTTCCAAAGTTACGGAAAAAGTGTCCAATAGGAATACAACACGATTCGACCACTGTTTTAAAATGTTTGTACTTTTTCGGTATCTCCCTTTATAAAAGAGAAATTTTATCATAGAGAGAAAGATAGAAAAGAGAATAAAAGACGTAGAAACGTGAGATGTGATAAGTAAAGTGATAAAAAGAAATAAAGAGAAAAGTGTGTTGTATGAGTTGTTGTATGTTATTTATGGTATGAATTTTATATCTCTTTATAAAATTATAGAGAAATTAAACATTTTTTCAATTATATTCGTCTCTTTAAAGTGAAGTGAGCATTTGTAATTTTGAGAGTTTGAATAAATTTCATTTCACAGAACTGATTTTGTTTGAATATGAGTTTGCAGTGGTGTAATTTATGTTTAAAAACTTTTATTTCAAAAGTAACTTTTTAATAAAATTTATTACTAGTATAAATTTTTCAACTCTATAAAAACTACAGTATATCACGTCTGCCCAAACTCATTTTCTGTCAGAATTAATTTAAAGAAAAGGTAACTAAATATTTTTTTTACGTGAGTTGAATTTTAAACATAAATTTGGGTTTCACATGAGAGAAACCAAATACACATTATTCATCAAATCATGTGATAAATAATCGAAAACTTTTTTATCCTCACACGTGTGTTATTGACACACATAATTGGATAATTATTTAATTTTTTTATACTAATGGTGTACATTAGTATCAAAGACTGTGATTCTTATAACCTTAGATAAGTAATTATATTTTAAAAGAGAAAATATAATGTTTATGCAAAATATAAACTCAAGAAGAGATTCTTCATGTTTTTCGTGAGTTCAATGTGCCTGCTGATTTTCTCGCTAAATATGTAGCTTTTCAAGACAAGCATATACTAGTTCGCTGCAGCTCACCCCCAGTTGGTGTAGTTAGTCTAGTAGACATTGATCTTGTTTAGTTAGGTGGTTGGGTTCTGTTTTGTTTTTTATTTCCTTCCAATTAACCAAAAAAATTATAAAACAACAAGAGAGTTCTTAAAGATATTGACCCACATGCGAATTTAGAAAGGAATAGGTAGTTCTCACAATTTTTTAAATTATAGGACCCACATGCTTTCTTTCTTTCCGCTCCTGAAGTTGAACGAAAGATGATCTATGGAGAAATTTTTGCCAGACCAAGTCAATTATACACTTATATTATATATAATAATTTTTATTAAATTATTGCATTTGTATTTTTTTAATTATGTCAAATATTAAACTGAACTGAAAACATAATGAAAGAAAGAAGAAAAAAAGAAGAAATGAAGAAGAGAAGAACTCTGTAAAATGAGAATGAAGGATCTGTATTCATTTCATTTTATGAAAACTGTGTACAGGGGCTTTATACATGATTGATGAAAGCGGGAGAATAAACTGGTACTAACGGAAATAAACTGAAATAGGAATAACAGAAACTGGTCCTAACAGAAAACTGTTATATTTAAGCAGAAATCATAAGTGTGTAACATCAAATAATTATTTAACTTTTAAAATAACGAGATGTCAATTTATAACATCGTGTCTAGGCTAGAATTTCTAGTGTTCCAAATATATTATATGTAGTTCGTGCGTATTTAATAAATTTTAAAACATTAATTGTGAAATTGGCCATGAATAAATGTTTTGACGACTGATCCATAAGGTTACCATAGTAACTCCCGATTCCCGAACTTGTTAAATTTAAATAATGTTTAAAGGTGTTGTAGATTTTGTGTTCTGATGCCATTTGGCTAACAGGGTTCAATTCTAGGTGTGGAGGTTAGTGTTCATAGGAAATCTTATTCTACTCAACTGATTGATATGGAAGACAACAATGGTAAAGAGAATGTGTTCCTAGCTCAAGATGGAGGCTTTCTCAAGGCCAACGTGTTTACTTTGACTATACCGCAGGTATCAGATATATATAGCATGTGTATTCTGAAGGTTATTGATTTCTAGGTCCATATGGTTTTATAATTTTGTTCTGATTTTTTTTGTTGTTGTGCTTGTAACAGATAGATGGGGGTTCGAATTTATCGGTTAAAATTAGTTGGTCCCAGAAGATACAATGCTGCAATGATGTGTTGTCCTTGAATGTGCCATTTGCATTTCCTGATTTTGTCAACCCCGTTGGGAAGAGAATGTCCAAAAAAGAAAAGATACAAATAAATCTGAACACTGTTACTGATAGTGAAGTTCTATGCAAGACAATAATAAGCCATCCCCTGAAGGTTCATAATGGGTTCAATTTTTGTAAGATTACAGTTGACATTTTATGTATAACCAATTAATCATATGATGTGGTTCTGCTCCCTGACTGTACAGGAAGTGAGGCGCAATGCTGGAAGTAAGGGTTTCTCATATGAATCTAATGTTCTCTCGTGGTCAAAAAATGATTTTAGCTTTTCATATGCTGTAAGACTCACTGGCCACTTCTAATGTCATTCTTATTTGTAGCTACATCAGTTGAAAACTGCACTTATTAGCGTGTTTTTTGAATTTAGGTTTCTTCAAGTCAAATAAATGGTGGTGTTCTTTTGGAATCTGCATCTGTGGATGATTTTGATCAGAGAGAAATGTTCTGCATGTACCTTTCTCCTGGAAATCTTCAGAGTAGGAAGGTTGGTTGAGTCTATGTAAACTTTGGACATGTGCATTTTATATATAATTATGTAATTGTCTTCTTGTTCTAATTGCTGGTCCTACTCAATGTCTAGGTATTCAGAAAGGACATTATATTCGTTATTGACATAAGTGGAAGCATGCGAGGAAAGCTAATTGATGACACAAAGAATGCACTATCGGCTGCTCTCTCTAAGCTTGATCCTGATGATTCATTTAGTATTATAGCATTTAATGGAGAGATGTATGTATTTTCGACATCAATGGAATTGGCTACAAAGGATGCTGTTGAAAGGGCCATCGAGTGGATTAATATGAACTTTGTTGCAGGAGGTGATACAAATATTTTGCATCCCTTAAACACGGTAACTTAAATTTTCATACAAAATTTCATTTTTTGGGAGATTTAGTTCATTTTTTAATATATTATTTATTCAATTTTATAATCAACACCGGTATTTAGTGTCTTGTTAGAAAGAAATAAATGTTCTGGTTCTAATATTCATCATTCAACATAATGATTACTGAGAAGTGGTTACTTACTGAACCAAAGTGTCATGTACTGAACAAAATATGCTCAACGTGATGCATGTGGAATCTGTGTTTTATTTCACATTTATATTTACTTTGCCTTTCCTTTTCAGGCAATAGAGATGCTATCTGGTGCTCGAAGTTCAATTCCAATTATTTTCCTAGTTACAGATGGAACCGTTGAAGATGAGAGACAAATTTGTGATATGATAAAGAACCATATGATCAATGGAGAATCAATATCCCCCCGAATTTACACTCTTGGCATAGGTCTTATTTCAATTTTCTAGTATTTCAAGCCTAGATCAGAATTTTAACGTTATTTCATTATCGTCCAATTAAAATTTTAAGATGCTTATGCTTTTCATTAATTGTAAAATATTGTTATTTGTTCACTTATGCTAATCATAAAACCTCGTTAAATCCCAGGTTCATTCTGCAATCATTACTTCTTGCGGACGCTTGCTATGATTAGTAGGGGCCAACATGATGCAGCATTGGATGTAGGCAAGTTCTGAATTTTAACTTAAAAATGTAAATATCGTTATCATTGTTTATCTTTCTGTGTGTTATAAGCTTTAGTGACATTGTTGGATTCTAGAGAAATTTTTATCATCAATCATGTCAATGTACATATGTCTAACAAGTAATTGAATTATTTGAGGTTGATTGCATAGTCTATGCTTTCTATTTGGAGCACCCTATTGTGTTGATTAAGACTTGAACTAAATGTATTGTCTCCAAATGAGAGGTACTGCACTGATTTTCTAATATAAGTTTCACAACTTGTATCCAAAAGCCCTCTTCTTATGAAGATATGATCTCTCTCTCTCTCCCCCTCCCTCTCTCATGTTTAATTTCAAGAGATGCATATTTGAAACAAAAGTAGAGTAAAATTGCTGATCGACCAGTTACTTGTAGGTTGGGTTATGAATTAGCATTTTTGTCATCCTTTTTAAAGATACTATTGTTGTTTAACGAGAAGTTTCTTCTCGTCACTATGAACTATTTCAATTGTTTATTGCAGACTTGGTTGAGCCTCAAATGCTAAAATTGTTTGACAAAGCTTCATCTCTAGTTCTTGCAAATATCACAATGGACATGTCCAATGATCTGAATGAAGTTGAGGTAAACATTTTATTGGTACATGGCTAGATAGAGGGGGAAAAAGTTTGTCACCTATGTTTTGCTCTTTCCAATGCTCACTGCCAAACATATCCAATATGTATTAGTTCCAAAAATTTCTCTCATGATTTAGATCCTTTTACTTAAGTTCCTCTACCTTAGCCCCAGCTCAAAAATGGGTATCTTTCTTTGTTGGAGTAATTTATGACAGATCCTGAATTGATCATTCTGATAAAATAAAATATGCTAGAGAATTTTTCATTTTTATTACTGTACTCTCTTCCTACTGAATTCTGTAGTTCCCTAACCTAATGCCTTAAGGGACTTGATGTGTTGTACTTACATTTTTTGTCATGTTTTTTTTTCTATTTATATATCTTGTTTAGAGAAGTGTTAAAAAGTGAGGGCTCTCTCATCTGATGCCATGATGGAACTCACATGTGCTGTCAATTGTGGCAATCAATTTTCTGTGATGTGTGTTGCATTTTTATCTAGTTTTCCCTGAACTTGTGGCTCTCTCTAATGGCATTATTTGCAATGTCTTGTGATAGATATATCCTGCCCATATTCCAGATCTTTCGTCAGATTGTCCATTGATTTTATCTGGAAGATACAAGGGAAGTTTTCCCGAAGTTTTTGAAGTTAAAGGTGTCTTGGCTGAGTTCAGTAATTTTGTAATAGATGTGAAGATACAAAAGGCTAAGGACATACCTGTACAAAGGGTAATGTTCTCTGCACTATATAGCATATTTACATTTCAAGTTTCTTTCTTATATTGATTGTGCATATACATTAAATGCTAAAACTATACCTACACTTTCTGGGGAGGAGGTTCCAATTTGTGTTTATGGGGAGATCTATTTGGTACTCTGCTATCCTCTGTGAACTTTGACAGACACACTGGTTTTTATTTTGGGGGGAGGGGAGAGGAAAGAAAAAGGAGGGAAAAAGAAATTTCTTTATTATTATACCTTTATAGAAGGTGAAACCTTAACTGGCTTGAAGAAGCTCTAGAACTGAGGTTTGCACAATGTGAAAGTGAAGAAGCTTAAAACATGAAGCAACATTGGCAACAGAGGGTTGTAAAGGATGAGATATATTAGGACAGTTTTGAAATGGAAAAAAAAATAAAAAACTGAAGACAGTTTGGTGAGCAGTGAGCACAATCCACAAGTTTTAAGTCATTTTTCTTTCCCTTTAGATCCCCCAATTTTGAAGGGGGGAAAACTGGAGGAGGGGGATTTTGCCCCTCATTTTCCCTCCCCTCCAATCAAATAGTTAGTGAAGGATCTGTTATTTCATAAAGCACCGATTTATAGTTGTCTCACGTTTTACCATTGTTGAAAGATCTATTGAATTTGGATCTAGATAAACTAATCATATTTCCTTTTCTTCATCCCATCTTCACGTTTTTCTGTGGGTACATTAATGCACCATGGTTTATCGGCCTTCTTTATCTTTCTAAGGTATTCATATGTCAAAAATACTGGTTTGCTTCATCTTATTCTTGCAGTAACGATCCTTGTAACAAATATGCACAATTTTTATCATTCTACTTCATTTCCTTTGTTATTAGTTGTAATTCAGTTGCTCTACCTTTTCTTCATAGGTTTCTGCAAGAGATCAAATAGAGTATCTTACTGCTCAAGCATGGCTTTCAAAAGATAAACAATTAGAACAAAAGGTTTGTAATAATACTTTCCATGCTCCACGTACTCACATGCTTGAGTTGAACCTTTCAATTGCGGGTTGTATTGATTCCTCTCTTGGATATTCGGTCATTTCTTTTTCTTTAATAATTTTTCTCGTTCCTCATAATTTAAATTGGCAGATTGCAAAATTGAGCTTACAGACTGGCTTTTTGTCCGAGTATACTCGTATGACAATTCTTGAGAATGATCAGCTAAAGAAAGTCAAGGAATCAGATGGAACAAAAGAAGTATGTATCAAAAGTTTTGAGGTTCTTTTCCCAAATAAACTAGATATTATTATCTTATGTAAAGTGTAAACCTATATTTTGCCATTTGAGTCCTGGAAATAACATAGAACCTAAGTTTAGCCAGTTGGTAAGTGAATGCTCATAATCCAATTTTCTACTACATATATTGTTTTACAAAATAGATAAACTCTTTACTGAAAACCTTTTCTAATCGTTCTTTTGATATCATGGCAAAAAGGTGTCAAAAAAGAGCCCTCGTCGGAAAGGGGCAAATGTCCAAAGCCAGAGAATGTTTTTGCTCCCACACTTAGGTATAGGCTTTGGCAACTTGACTGCAACTGCTGAGAACACTCCACCTGGATCTGAAGAAACGAGAGCGCCTGATGGCGCTGAAATCTTTGTTAGGGCGGCCACAAATTGTTGTAGCACCTTCTGCAATTACTGCTGTTGCATGTGGTGCATCCAGGCCTGTACCCGGATGAACAACCAATGTGCAACTACATTGACTCAGGTTTGCGTTGGTTTAGGATGCTACGGCTGCATCGCTTGTTGTGCAGACATGTGCTGTTCTGGAAATGAAAAATGAAATCTTAAAATTTATTGTATGATGTATTTTACTACATAGATATTACTGTCTGCGTGGTTGTTATTTCAGAAATGTATATGCTTAAGTCATCTGTTTCGTTTATAGTTCTTTTTCTTGGCAGAGTTGTGTTGTATAGATTTATCAAAGAGGATAGGCTGGCATCTTTAAATATGCAATAGAATCTTTAAATATGCAATAGAAAGACAATTTTCAATGTGTTTACCTGCAGAAAAGAAACATCGTTTCTGTCAATAATCAATATATCGTTACTCCTTCCTTTTGCAGTGCTCTCTTTGGTTATTTTACATTAAGAATAATAGAAACATCATTTTAATGGATGTCTGATGCACCGGAGAGGTAGGCTTTATACAGCTGCATCAGCTTTGGTACGAAATTTCCCGTGTATAACCGCTCAACATTGCACAGTACAAAATTTCCTGTAGAAATATGACATCTTAATCTGAAAACCAAGGCAGCTTCTTCAAGTCTGATTTTCATCCTTATAATTACATCGTTGCAATTTCATTCCCTTTCACTGTAACATTTTCTGTGACATCGTAGTCAACTTCTATATCTGATTCTTCTTCCTCATCATCTGATGAAACCACCGTTTTGTGATGGAAAGTCTGCTGAATTCTCGTCACTCCCTTCTCCACAGGCCCCATGGCTTGATTTATTGTCAGTACAACATCCTTGACAACCTGTTTTTTTGTTTATATATAAAATTAATATTCCTGAGATGGATAGGATGGTATTAACAGTGATAATGAATAGAACTTATGGTATTTTTATTTAATGAACTTACTCGCTGACCGCCTTCAACAACAATATCCTGGACGCTCTCTGTGACACTTGTTCTTGGAGCCTCAACTTGAGTTTTTGTCTCTTTAAGCATAGCTGGTTTCTGCTTGTCCCCTTCGTCAATCTCCAAGGCTGCTTCTGTTGTTTCCTTTGTGACTTTTCCATATGTAGAAGCAGGAATAAAATGATATGGTTTTGCGGAAAATACAAACACATGAGCAACAGCTGCAATGGCCATCTGCATCACCATGGACATGAGCTAAGTAGTCTTGGATGAAAAGGAATTGAAAATATTTTAGTCTTATTTAGGACAATTTTCTGAAAAATAGAGGAAATTTGGTTGTGATTGTTCACAGAATTCAATAACCCAACTATCACTGATGTACACTAGAACTTTATTATCAGTAGGCTCACAAATTAACATGAAAGGAACTGCATCTTTGTTTTTTGAGGCCTTTGAAATTATCATATTTTGTTGGACCATTTTTTATAGACATCCAAGTAAGTCTATGCATTATGAAATTCTCTTAAAAGTTACCTTGTTTTTACTTTATTTCCTGTTTTCAAATATCTGTATAGAAAATACTTAAAGCAATAAAGCATAAAGAGGGAACCACCTCTATACAAATTAAGAAATCCTGCAGTCCAGTTTGTAATTTCCCCTCCTTGGGTAGCACTGCAAATGTACACAGCAGTGCGATACCTACACCTTGCCACCAAGTAGCAAACACAATGGCCTTAAAGCTGATGAACTTTGCAAGTGGCTTTATTGGTTGAAGTCTCTCATGAGTAACGTTATAGAACTGCACAAGGCAGTATAACGCCCACATCTGGCTGAAGTTCAATACCACTGCTATATATGGATACCTGCGAAATGTGGGAGAAAATGATTACTGTTGATCAAAGTTGAAGATGTGTTTGCCTCATATTGATCACTTTGTGCAATTAATATAAAAGAAAAATGCATGGGAGATATATCAGTTAATGATGTGAAACTGACACACTAATAAATTGTATGAAAAAACATACCCATAGTACCACTTGAATTCTCCATCACCATAAACACCAAATAGTTCCAATAAAAATGCTAAGAATGCACAAACAGTCTTCAGGATCATCTGCATTATATCTGAGCAACATTAGACTTTAGAGTCACTTTAGAACTACAGTGAACCTATGCTAAGAGCCTAAGACAACTTACATATTGGACAAGACCAAATTTTTCTATTGTGAGAACATCTTTTCCAAGCTTGCATGGATGCCAAAAGAAGTTGCAAAATGATCTCTTTCCTGTGCGATGATTCTCATCTAAACCATCCAACAAGGATTTTCTAAGGTGTTCTCCAGATTCATCTTCAAGTAGTTCTACAACCCTTCCTTCACCACCTAACAGTTTTCATTTGAGGAATAGAGTTAAGTGAGGCATTTTCTGAATTCCAACATTTAGCAACATGATATGTGGACTACATATGAGCCAAAAAATGCCACGGAAATTTAACATATTATGTGTCTGAAGTCTCACACCAACATAATTTCACTGTAGGAGGGGCTGAGGGTGATAGAATTGCATGGAAATCAGCATAACATAAAAAATATGAGAACTGACTTGCAAAGCAGAAGTGTTTCTCAAACCAGTTTTTATCAGTCCCAATACTTTCATGACCAGCTTTCAGTTGCATATATAGCATGTAACTTTTATTTTTTAACTTCATGGATTTCTCAATATAGCCAAATTTAACTGATAGTAAGACTAGATAGGTAAGAAATCATATCATCCTAGTCATGTTCTTATGACATTGAAATTACAGTAAGTAACTTACCAAGACAAGCAATCATATATCTGCCAAAAGAATACAAGGCAAAGGCTTCATAGTAGTTTCGCAAAATGTCACATGCAAGAGATAGTCTTGGATTCCACAAAGAAATAATCTGGAATTACAGGGAGAGAGAAAACAAAAGCTGAGTTATCATTGGTGTTACTTCTCTATAACTCATCAGATGTAGAGAATTGATCAAGACATCAACATGAATACCCTGCTAATATTTAAATATTGATTCTCATTTTTTATTTAAGATTTGAGTTTTTATACTAATTTTATATGTTGTATTACAATTGTGTCATGTCCTGTAATTTTTAGAATTTGTCATATCCCCATATACAGGTTGTGTCATACTTGTGTCCCATGCCATATCCGTGTTTTTTCTAATTTGACACACACATGGATCTGTCCATAATCAACTGATATATGATTTTCAAGTTTCATCTAACTAAGGTATACATAAAAATCAAATAATCCAAAGGGGTTGGCCTAGTGGTCTAGGAGGTGGACTCCTTAACTGAATTGGTGAGGTTAATCCATAATGCTATAATTCACACACTTGACTTCACCTCATATAACGCCCCATTAACTAGCAGACTTATTTAACCACCAATTTAAAAGGAATTTTGGTAACCTTAAAACACTTCAAAACTAGATGTAGTTGCTCCTTCCAAGTTCCAACCGCTAACCCAATGATGCAAAATGATATCAGGAATATGTTTCTCAGAGTAATAGAGTCTTACAGACTCGGTAGCATAGATTGGGACCATAGAAATAACAGCAACAATCCACTTCTGTTCCTGAATCCAAACCAATTTCAGGTTAGCTGAAATTGTCCCTAACTCCTTAAAGATATCATTCAAGAACATCATAAAACTAATTGAATACAATCTCAATGACCAAGAACCATAAACAAAGAATAAAAAACACCTCGACTGTTTAAATAGCTATGAGAAAAAAAACTTACTGCAGGATTGGTATATGATCGGAGATGTTGCAGAATGAGAAGAATGGAGAGCACTAGAGCTACAAGCACAAAACACCCCCCAATTATGAGAGCAGGTTGATGAAGATCTTTATATATTCCTTCATAGTTTAAGAAATGATTAGGTGCCATTCCTCAAGCATCTTTCTCTTCAAGCACTTCAGAATTTTTGCATGTATGGCAGCTTTTACAATTGGTATGATTCACGATCACCAAAACATGCAAATTGCAACATTAAATGGAGCATGACTTCGCTGCCACTGTAAGCACTCAACCCTACAACTGAAGGAACATTTCCATTTATAGAAGATAAATGAATAAGGTTCAAATTCTTAATTAAGAATCTTTCAAATGCTAATTCTCTGCATTTCTCATTCATCAGTAGCTTCATATTTCGTGTTTATTAGAATTTAGTCATTGTCTCTAAATCTGGACAAATCACTTTACCACTCTCAAATTATCAACTCCATTATGTTATGTGCTTCAATCACTGCTAATAATTTATTGATGTTAAGAATTAACACAAGGGTCTACGTTTTCTATAGCATCTTGTTACTGGGATAACATTTTGCAAAGTAATAGATGTAATTCAATTGGTGTTATATAAAACACGAACAAAGAATCGATTGCCACATAGAGAAGGGAATCCTTAAAACAAGACCGACCTGTTGAGAATGTTGTTGACAAGACACAATTGTTGTGTAACCCACGATCCAAACTCCTAACCTGTGTTAGTGTTACAAAAACAGAATGTTGCAAGTGGCACAAAACAACCATGAATGTACTTGCCATGTCTGACAAACGGATCTTCACAAGTTTGCGCAACAGATTGACACGTTTTGCTATATCACCACTTTGTCTGGCCACAACATGACACGTAGCGGACACTACCAACTTCAATTTACTTCTATTTTTGCGCGAGTCTAGCAATTCAGTTTAAGTTCACCCACTTTAATTCTAAGACTAGAAAAACCTAATATTACCTGAATTCTTGTTTTTTCTATCATTCTAATCTAATTGTGTTTTTCATTCATTTTTAATCATGTGTAACGTTCAATGACAATGTGTCAAACTATTTTTCATTACGGTACAAAAAATAACGTCATTAGAGTTGAGACTTCTTAAAAGAAAGAAGGGAGAATAAGGAAGCACAGAGTGTTGGAATTAAAGTCTTTCAAGTTATAAATTTGATAAAACCGTGTCATTTTTTGTGTCACGGTGAACACTATATTGACAAATATATGACACAATATCACTAAAAAAATTAACGAAAAACACACAGTTGTATTATAGTGACAGAAAAAAAAATTATAGATTATATTGAGTTTTTCTATTTCTCATAGACTAAATTGCATTACACTAAAAAAATCAGAGGCGGTTTCTAATTTACTCATTTTTGTACCCTCCAATTCATTTTGCAGCATTTGCTGGGAAAGTTTTCCAACAGAAAGTTGAGAAAATTGAATACAACTAAATAACTAATTAGATTTTTCGTGCGAATGAGAAAATATCTTGTGAAATATAAAATATTTGAGAATTTAATTTTAAAATTTTAGTCTTGATTATTTACTTCGATGTGGTATTATTCATTCATTTTCCTACTATACATTTCTCTCATTTAGCATTTTGTTTATTTTCTTCTCTTTCTAAACCAATTAAAAAATATCTATAAACCCTACTTTTACACTGTTAGAATACAGCCAAAACCCTTTTCCTTTCTGCTAAATAAATATTTTCGTAGTTCATTCAACTCGTAAGTTATAATTTTTTTTAATTAAAAAATTTACATGTATTTCTTTTTTTGGTCGAATAAAATTGTAAAAGGGCTGACAGCCTTATATTGGACTCTATAAGCCCAATGGATAAAATTTTCTTAACCCATTATATTATTATCATACCTTATCATTTCTTCAAATTAAATTATTTGAGTTTCTTCATAATTGATAATAGTAATTTAATAGGTATACCTATTATCTTTATTTTTTAAGTATTGTTATATATATTCAGTTGAGCATGTTTTGAAAAGCCAAATATGTCTTAAATTATAGTTATCACTTTCATTATTAATATAATAAAATCAATATCTATTACTCAACTAAGTGCTCATATTATTATTTTTACTATCTATGGTGATGTATAAACAATGACTTTAAACTCTTATTTACCCTAAAAATTTTAAGTTTTGTAATATTATAAGAAATATAGAGTACAAAGAGATAATTTAAAAATATAAATTTATTTATGCATTATGTATTAAAATTTTTATTTATACATTTTAATATATTTTCTTATTAACACAATACTCATTAAAATGTACACTAATTTTTTTTTCTTTTCAATATATAAATTGAATAATATTTTAACTACCTATATTATAGGTTAATTAATTTTTACATGATTTAATTAATTTGAATGCCAAATCCGTGCATCGCACGAGATCAATGCTAGTTTCAATACACTTGAATTCACTGTATAAAGTGGGAAAAACTTGTAATGACCTTCTTTTCTCTGCAATTCTTTTTTTATCCATTGACTGACAAAATTTTCACTTGATTTAAAATTACAAGTCTTTTTTTGTTACTCAGGACAAATTATATCAAGTTATAGGTCATCAATAGACATAAATCAAATGAGAATTTTGTTAGTCAATAGACAGAAAAAAAAAGAATTACAGAGAAAAAAAAGGTCGTTATAATTTTTTTCTCACTTTATACAGTGAATTCAAGTTTATTGAAATTTCAAATAATTGAATACATAAAGAATTTATTTCTTTAAACCTACCATGAAGAGTTCAAGAATTTCAAGTGTAACAATGCACTAGAAGAAGCAAAAGGACACTGTGATATTGGATGGGAATGAGATTGAGGTGAAAAACAAAAAAAAATATAGGGACTAAAAACAAAACGACCATATTTATAGGGATTAAAAATAAAATTAAGCTGTAAGAAAAATCACATGTGGCAGGATGATGTGGCACTCCGTTAGCCACATAAGCTTAAAGTTAACGACAGGGACCAAAATGACAAACGAAAAATTTTATAGTGATAAAAAACCAAATTTTTTTTTACAGGGACTAAAAACAAGATGACCTATATTTATAGGGACTAAAAACATATTTAAACCTTATATTAATTATTTAAATCTATATTAATTGTATTCATTTAGATTAGTTTAAATGATAAATAGTAAATATTAAATCCATGTTTTCCTAATAGACATTCAAAGTTAGAATTTATAGGATTTAAGCTCGGAACTTCATTTTACACATTAGAACTATTTGTGCAAGGTTGAGGTTAAAGGATAACTTAATTAATAATTTTAAGGTTAAAAAATGTTTTTGTCCCAAAATATGTGATTTCTCCAGTTGGTTCTCTAATTTTTTTTTTCAAACTAGTCCCTAAAAAATTTTTGTGCATTCCCATTTGGTCACTCCGTTAGCGCACTATCAAAATTCTCTATTAAATGCTTATGTGGTAACTTAGGTGGACAAAGTAATCCTAAATGGCATTCCCATAAATTATCTGTAGCATTCTACATGGATTTTTAGTAAGGGTTGATCATATTCTCGCGTGACTTGCGCGTTAAGTCACAATACCTTGTGTTAGAAGGAGTTGTATGAATTAACGTTGTTTTGCTCCAGCGATTGACCTTATGTGAGTGATTGATAGTGTGAGAAGAAATTTGTTTTGTTGCTTAAGTGAAGAAATCGTCGCGCGAGATTTATTGAAGTGGAATGACTCAAAAGGTAACACATTTCCCCGTTTAGTGTAGCTGCATCAAGAAGAGGAACCATAAGGGGTAGAGGAAGAGTGTAAACTCCTCAACATGCATGAAGGCTCTACATATGACAAAGTGTAAGGTAATGTAAATGTGAGAATTTAAAACCGTATGAATTTGATTTGACAATTGTAACTTAATTCAATACTTCTAACACATGAAGTTTTGATTTCCATGGGTGCTGGTGGATCAACAACTGTTAGAGGAAGGGGAGTGGTATTTGATAGAACAAAGGGAGCATCACCTGGGTAATGTAGACACAGTGTTAGGGTTTTGGAAGAATGTTTAGAGATTTCTATGATAATTAGAAATTTCTTAAATTTAAAAGCTTATGAGTTTTTATGACACATAATAATGTCATTTAAGATTATTTTATACACCTAAGCTAACACATAAGCATTTAATACAAACTTTTAACGGTGCACTAATGGAAGGATCAAATATAAATGTGTTATAATTTTTTAGGGACTAGTTTAAAAGACCAAATGGAAAAAAACGCGATATTAATTTTGGGGGACAAAAATATATTTTAGCCTAATTTTAAATCATCCTGACAAATTGGTTATAATTGGATTGGATTAATTTAGATTAAGTGGATATCAAAGTCCAAACCAATCAAAAGGTTTTTTTTTTTTTTTATAATCGATTGGTTCAAATTGTCTATTTTTAATTGGCTAATTCGAACCAAAAGAACTTGATGGTTGGAGTTAGGTAATAGTCGGGTCATATGTATAAAATTGTTTTTTAAAGAAGTAAAAAAAAGTAAAGGTTATGAAACAATTTTTTTTTTTGACGAAGGTTATGAAACAATTTAGAAATACAAATGGAAAAGAAGCTTGACAAATACCAATAGCATGTGCGTTAGACTTATCAACAATAGTAACATTTCATGGTATTTTAGGAATCTAGCTACTCCAATGAGAGGAACTTGAAGTAGACAATCAATTAGTTCTCATACTTTAGGGATATTAGGCTTTTTTTTGTCAAATTTTGATTTCAAACAAACCTAATTAAAGTCCTTGCGGAGGCCACGGGGAGAATAAACCATTGGGAAGCTTCTTCAACATCTTCTATATCAAGGTCATCACTAATTAACTAACATATCAATTTGAGTTCTTCCATAGTAGATATATATTAATTGTGCCTTGTTCATATATAGGTTATGTTATTTGGAGGGTTGCGAAATTATGAATGAAGTAATTTAATTATATAATAATTATATCATACACATTGTAGGCTTTCTTCCAAACATCATAACATACATGTCTTGTATAAGGGTGAAATTAGTGTACCATTACAGATCAATATATAGACTGCTATATATATATATACCTAACAAGGATATACAAGCTGGCTGTCTGCCTTTTTCCACTCATCTCTTTTAGCAACATCAATATCATTGGCCTTCTTAGTGAAGTGTTCCGAAAGTCCTTCATCTAAGAATTCCACACTTCAACAACATTGTACCAATTCAAATATAGTTTTTACTATTCAATCTTTCAATTTGGGAGACCCAAGAAATTAATTAGCTCTTGATCATTAAGGAATCCTTGGAAGCTCAGCCATGAACATACCAGAAATAAACAGAAACATATATAATAGAGAAATCAAACTAGCTAGGATACTATAAACAGTTAAACTGCAAGTTGGGTAGAAAGACCCGTCAAAATCCAGTAGCGAAAACAGAGCAAATAAAAAGAGGAGCGAAACCAGCGGCGAGGTCAACGGTTAACGGCAGAACTTTGAGTGTGTTTGGTAAGACATTTCAGTTAGCTGAAAATTAAAATTAGTAGCTGAAACCATTCCAACGGTTAAGATAGCTTGTTTGGATAGCTACTAGATTTTTTTGGAAAGGTACTTGGGGTAGTTTTTTAAAGCTGAAAGGTAAGTACAAGTTTATCTCTCAACCACCCTCACTTATCATTATCATTATTTAATAATTAATTATGTCTTTACACGTCATTTTATCATTTTCAACTAGTTTTACCAAACGCATTCAATCAAATCAGCTAGTTTTTCAGCTTTCAGTTAGTTTTTCAGCTTTCAATTAACTTTAAGCTTTCAGCTAGCTTTTCAGTTAGTTTTACCAAACACACTCTTTGTCTATGTGTATGTTTGGATTCACGTTAAAAGTGGTCAAACTCAAGTTAAAAACTCTCAACACAATTATTTGTAGTGTAAAATCACGTTCCAACGTTAAATCAAATGCATTCTATATTACATTACATGAGTGTGTTTAATTTGCTTGCATCGAAGTTAATTGGTAATTTAATTAGTATATACTATATCAATTTCAAACGATGTTTAATTTACCAGTATGGGTAAAGCAAATCTTTTCTAAGTAAATCACTTCAACCAAGAGTACGGATAATGAGAAATCGAGTTTCATTGGCAATTGGCATGACTTATGCGTCTGTCTCTCCAAAAATGGAAGCCTAGCTACACCTATGACTTCCCCTTTCTGGAAAGTACGTAGTGAGTGTTACAAAAGAATATAACTTACACAAGTCACACAGTACCTAGTGATACTTGCACCTTTAATTTTAATTTCTGCCTTCTCAAGCTAGCTAGCCTTGCCTTAATTAATACTCTCAAATTGAAAAAAACGTTATTTTATAGAATTTCATGAAAAAGATAAAATTCCACCAAGAATGATTTTGAAAACGTATACACATTAATATATACAGTATTATGGGTATATAAATTATAGATGATTTCTTTTATCCCATAAAATGTATAAACCGGAAATTAAGAGTGTTGATTGCCGCTTATATATATACATCCTGGCCATCTTCACAAATTATATACGCACACCGATTCACTAATTATATGTGGTTACTGGGATTCATTATGAGACTTGACTATGCATGTGTAAGCTTAATTGATACCACTCCCAATAACAACAAGTTGTTAAATTTAACTTAAAAATTAGTTACAACTAATTCATATTGACATATTTGGACGTAAATTAAAACTGGATTGCAATTCAAAGTAGCTGCAGATCCAAGAAAAGGCTAAATATTAGTTGCAATTGGCTACTCATCGTCGAAAACTGCCATATGCAATGCAGATAAAGAGAATTTCGCACACTAAACACAAATTTTAGTACAACATATTTCAGATTTATATATATTGACGGTTGAGTATTATGCACACATAGTTACACACACAAACACAATACACCGGCCATTTTAATATTTTTTTTATAAAATTTAAATAATTAATATAATATTATATAATAATAAGATATATTATTACATATTTTGCATGTTATTCCGGGGCATACCAGATCCTCCTTAAATGTCCATGTCATCCGAGATGAATGCCCGTACACATGGATTATATATAAATCCTAGCAGGCCAGTTTAGATCCAACCGAGCCGATGCGAACGTCGACCAATCCGAAGTAATCGTCCGACCTCGAAGACTTCTCTTAATTAAGTATAAGGGAGCAATATATATGCTGATAGGAAGTAACATGCATATAAGGAGCAACGTGATCAAAACCCTACCATAACACATATATGGTACATGATCCTCTCCATATCAGAAGAGACACCTGGTCAAACTACCCTAGGTGAGTGAATACTACTCTCATTTCCCACTAACTTCTATAAAACCTTCTACGCATACTATAAATACCCGATGCATGAAAAAAACAATGTACACTCATTACGTATTTTACCAACACTCTAACGAAATATATACTGACTTCTGGGTTAAGTGTCTTCATCACAACACACCCAATATCATTCTCACACTTTGGAGTGATGGACCCGGTCCGTGGGAGAGCAATTTACAAGGAGCTAAATGGGATTGTTGGAGAACACATGCTTAACCACGATAGCTAGTTAAATTTTTTATAAATGATAATCATAATAAGATTTTTCCGTATAAATGATTCAACAAATAACGTTTTCCAATATTTAGAAAAACTATTTTTTTTATATATGACGTTTTTAAAAAATGTTCATGAACTGATTTAAAACATTTTTTAGAGAATATCCGATGATATTTTTAAGTTAATGTAGAGTAAAAGAAAAAAGAAATCAAAGATTGATTTACTTCTTTTTTTCCACATATATATGTCAACATTTTTTAAAAAAATTATCCTAATAGATTAAAATAAATGAGAAATAACTTTTTTAATAAAGAAATTTATGAATTAATAATCTTAAACAAAATTCACACAATTTAAGTTGCGGTCAATATAACCATTGTGTACCCAAGAGGAAAAAAAATTAATTTAAATTTTACCTCACAATATATTAGTTTCTTTGTATATTTACATTATAATATATTAGTTTCTATGAATATTATAATATATTAGTTTCGTCTTTTTTTTAAATTTATTTATTTATTAATTGTTATCTTTTTTTATGGAGTGCTGGATTATAATTTAAGTGGAGTATAGTTTATAATATCATATATAATAAATATATGATAACGTTTTACTATTTTAGTTTTTAAAATTAAATGAGTGGATATAATTCATTTTCTGTGTCTAATATTTATGTTTTGTACTTTAATATATTTGTACAAAAAAAATTATAAATGAAACGAAGCAATTATACCTAATTTTGTAGTACATTGAATTTGGTTCATTGTTAAGTATTTATATTAAGAATTTAATTAGGATGGGGATCAACTTAAGATAAAAAAGTTTGACATGTAGAAACAAAAAGAATTGGCCACTAGTGAACAGTTGACGAAAATGTGGACAAATTTAAAATTATAGATTTCAAATAATTGAATACATAAAGAATTTATTTTCTTAAACCCACCATGAGAAGTTCAAGAATTTCAAGTGTAACAATGCAGTAAAAGAAACAAAAGGACACTATGATGTTGGATGGGGATGAGATTGCGATGAAAAACCAAAAAAAAAATTATAGGAACTAAAAACAAAAAGACCATATTTATAGGGACTAAAAATAAAATTAAACTAGAAGAAAAATCACATGTGACAGGATGACGTGACATTCTATTAGCCATATAAGCTTAAAGTTAATAACATGGACCAAAATGACAAACGGAAAATTTTATAAGGATGAAAAACCAAAAAAAAAATTACAGGGACTAAAAACAAAATGACTTATATTTATAGGGACTAAAAACATATTTAAACCTTAATATAATTATCAATTAATTAACTAATTGTATATTTATTTATGAACAACCATTTAATAATGTTATTTTAAAGGAAAAAAAGATAAAGTAGTGTGTGTGTGTGTGTTTACTTAGAAACAATTAACTTAATAAATAAATAAACTTTTTAGAAGGTCTATTTAATCATTTGTTGAACTAATGTTGTGGTAGAGTAATTTTATAAATCAATACCTATACAAAATTAGCTCATCCGTAAAATTTGATATGTTTTACAAATGACTCAGTGACTCTATTGGTAATATGGTTTCAAAATTAAAATTAAAAATTTATTTTAATTCATAATTTAATTAATTGCATTTATTAATTAATATTTTATTTGACGTATAAAAAATCATTACATTAATTCAAATAAATTTTTTTATTTTAAAATATAAAAAATTATACTATTCAATAAATATGTGTGAGAATTTCATATATTACATCAAAAAATATGTTTTTTTTTTTGGAAATGAAAAATTAAGTTAGAATATTAAAACCGTTGTCATTCATCTATATTTTGAAACTTTAAAGCTAATATAATGTAATATTTTTTTCTCATACTTAAATTAAATGTTAAGAGGTTATGTCTCTCAAATGTCATAGTTAATTAATTGACTTGTGAAAAGAAAAATTATTACATTAAAAAAAACAAATCTCTAGCTACAATTTACGTTATTTAACATGTGTTTTATTTCTAATCCTTTAATCAAGATTTACTATAATTTGGGCACACATAGTAACTAATTTTGTGATAATGTCATTTTCTTTCGTACTATCATGTAGTTACATATCCCTGTCAATCTTTGTGATGATAACTAGACAGAGCGCTTCAAAGGATAATGTTACATCCGCCACCAACTTTGCCCCGTTTCTTACGCCACAGAGAAAAAAAACATACATTGTGGCTCTCATGATTTCCTTCCACACTTGATTATTAGAAACGGAGGAAGAAAAGAAGACGAAATTTATAATTATTAAATTAAATTAAATTTTACATATAATCTTTTCAAAGTATTATTGCCTTTTTAGATTTATAATAAAAAATATTAATTTAAGGAAATATTACACTCAATAAAGTAAACATGGGAGTTAATTAATAAAATATATTGAACTTTCGAATTTTGATCTGAGTACTGATAATAATTGAAATATAACGTATTTACATTAATATATGAACTAAGCTAGATATATACATTTTTTAATAATAAAATGTTAAACGTAGACAAAACATTTGACAGATTATTTCCTAACTAGGCTACGTGTAAGAAAGTCAGAGCCAGTCCACTATTGGCAATGGCAGTAGTAGTTATCTCACGTATTTTCTTGTCTAGGCACGACACGTAGCACAATATGCACCTCTACATTGAAATAGCACGGAGGTTTGTGACTCTTCTGGTAAGTCTAGCACATTCTCGAACAGAGTGGAGGATCTTCCTGCACCCCGGGAACATTTTTCTCTTTTTATTTTTGAGAAATAAAATTTGTACAATCATCTAACATACAATAAAGAAAGATAAATAGAAAAAAGAGAAAGAAGAGCGAGAATTGTGGGATGTGATAGAGATATAGAGAGAAAAAATGTGTTGTATAAGTTTGTTGTATGTATTTTGTTGTATAAATATGTTATCCCTTTATTTTTTATGTAATTAAATTTAAAGACATACTACATTTTATTTCAATCTATTTACAAAAGACTTCACCACTAATAAATTATTTGAGGTTGTGTCACATATAGTTTTTTATATAAAAAAATAGTATAGACTATGAACATAATCAAATAAATGTGACGAGTTTTTTCGGCTTAAAGCCTTAAACTTTCTCCTAGATAGATAAATTATTGTTATAAAAATTTTGCATACGTGTTTGATGATCTTTCATTAATAAATATATGTGTGGTACATTACATGGTTTCAGAACAAACCATATATGCATCTACCTTTTTATTTATTAATTGTTGCTGTTGCTGTTCCTTTTGAGTTAGCTAGCCTGAGAGAATTGTAACAAGACGACATATATAGATATGAAACAGCTAGGAGCAAGCATATTATTGTGAAGCAAATCGAGTGGCAGATTGAGTTTTGCTAAGCAAAGGTGCCACAAACGATTATTACTTGGGTCTATATAGACCTCCTGATAAAAGGGAATTGCTTTGTCACCTAGGGGATGCTAGCTTCTTGATTATATTCCCGTTTCCAATTTAATTAATTAATGTAAAATTATTATATTCATACATCTAATTTGTGTGTTTTTCCATATATACGGCCAACAATCGAGTTGTCAAATAATCAAATTGTCTTTGTTAACTTTGATTCACCTTTACCAAATTTAGGAATAGGATTTGGTTGCAATTCCAAAGAGGTTATATTCTTATTTATCATTATTAGTCACCATATATATTATATTTAGGAGTATCTATCTTTTCTTTGTGACAGTTAGCACTAGCTAGCTAGCATGAGAAGTGTCAGCCTCACTGAATTATCCAAATTAAATTCTAGGAGGTTCTCAAACTCTGGCCTACATTACTTACTTTACTTGCTGAAGCTCAATCCAAAAAAATCAGGGGGCAGATGGAAATTTCTCTATCGACCAAAATAATTAGTCTTGACTGAGACTTAGCTAGGTAGCTAGGGGTAGCTAGCTAGTGAATCCAAATAGGAAGGAAACAAAAACGTCTTTGAAGCGCCCATTGTGATCAATCACCCATTAATTAGTTGAAGCTAAAGCCTTAAGTCATTGAGCGGTGTCGGTGTTCAAATCCAATCCAATTCAATTGGAACCACAACAATCGATCCAAAAAACCGTAAACCGAGGCAAATCAAAAAAACCGCAAATCGCAAAAAACCAAAATTTTTAATTGGATTGGATTGGATTTCGGATCTACCTATGAGAACCAATCCAATCCAAACCGATCCAATGTTTTATGAACATATTGATATATTATCATTATTGATATTATTTTTCTGTGATGATGCAAAAAATTTATTATTGTGTAACTATATTTAACAAATAACATTCAATAATGGGATTGGAAGCTATTGAGTAATTTGTATGTTATAGAATAAGATAATTGCATGTTTTTATCATAATTTTACTTTCATAACTTCATTTTTTTAGTTTATTTGAGAAACCGAAATCCAATCCAATTCAAACCGATTAAAATTGGATTGGATTTGGAAAAAAATCAAAACCGATTAGATGAATAAATAAGAAAACCGAAATTATTGGATTGAATGAGTTTTTCCTCAAAACCAATCAAATCCAATCCGCGAACACCCCTGCTGGGCGGCCATCCCATAAAGCCTAGCTTTAGGTTATGTTTCTTTTGGCAAGGAGGCTTTAGGTTATGTTTAGTATCGCATAAGGAAAGAGGGAAAAAAAGGCGAAAAAGGTAAAATGGAGAAATCTCTTAGAATTTTTTTTTTCATTTTTTGGCTCTCTTTATTTACTATATACAAGAAAAGTAAGTATAGTTATTAAAATCGAACAAGCGATTCAATTGATATGGTGACTTGTCCATATCACTAAAAAATAGATGATTTTAAAATTGGTGAGTACCAATCACAAACAGATAACTCTAGAATTCGAACTTAACCTTATATGTAAAGTTTGTTTAGAGTCATAATCCACAACCAACCACTATTTAGTATTGAATCTATTACTCTATATAAATTATTGAAATTTCTTACCATTAATTCAATTTTAGCAATGGAAACCCACCACGTTATATAGGTATACAATTACGCACCAATTCAAACACATTATTATGCACTAATATTTTCTTATATATGGCACTTTTCAGTCTCTTTTTATCCAATTTTGTATAAAAAATATTACTATTTTTAATATATTCTTCGACCCATAATTGCTTTTTAAAAAAAAAAAACTTAACATGTTTTTTTAGATTTAGCAATTACAAGTGAAATGTGTTGATTTATTAAATAATCATAAAGAGTAGATTGAAAAATGTATTACAAAAGGTGTTATTCATATATATTTCTCATTTTAGTTAATAAATTTGTCCAATATAGTTAATAAAATGTAATACAAGTGGATTACTCGTGAGTTATACGAGTATTTTAAAAAATCTTAATCATATTAATCGTATAAGTAATTGATATTTTGTTTTTGTGGTCACACACGAATATTACAAAAAAATAATTAATTTTAAAAGCATATGCTTAATCTTTTTTATATAAGCTGAATTTGATTTATTTTACAATTTATTATGTATAAATTATATTAAAAATATATAAGTTTACTAAAAAATAATAATTCTAAAGATTTATGAGAAAAGAATACTTATAATTAAAGAAGTATATAAAAATGTTATATAAGTTCATATGGTAATACTTATGTTTAGCAAACTATGGTAGGTCGTAGTGGGGTGAAATGTGATCTCTGGTTCATTGGTTTGGTTAAAACCAATAAACTTGATGAACTGAACCGAACCAATCTGATTGGATTAAACTTTTTTAGCTCAATTGGATCGAAATCGAACCGAACCAATCAAATTTGTCAATGATTGTTCGAAAAATGGATTAAAGACACCGGAATCGTTACCCGAACCGAACCACCTCTAAATAAAAAATTATACTAAAATAATTGGAGGAAACTAGAAATTAAATATCAACGTGAATTTTTATCATAGAGGAACATCTACATGGGGTTTTATTATAAATTATCTTTTTCTTAAACATTTTTTTTTATTATTTGCTGAAAAATAATTGTGACTATATTGACATGTTAAAATTTATTATTTGATTGAACCGAACCAAATCAACTCGTTCTTGATCGGTTCGATTTGGTTCAGATCATTTACAGAAAAGTTGAAAAATCCAAACCGAATCAAACCGAACCGTTTTAGTTGGTTCGGATTTATTTTTCTTATAAAATTGAACTAAACCGACCTGTGAACATCCCTAACTACACTCTTAGAAGAACTTTACTTAATGTGAATTATCACATTCGCCTGAGAATTAATTAAACCCCCACAATTATATTTGTGAAATTTTCGATCAAGAACAAAAAATGGTGAAACTTATATTTAAAATACTTTTGATCCAATAAAAATGAATCCATGTGGCCGTTTATCATTAATTTTTGGGAAAAAAGTATATAATCACCCTAAACTTTCACCCTTTTGCAAATAGTCACTATGAACTTTTATTTTGTCCTAATTAACCCTTAAATTTTTATTATTGTTGCAATATGTCATTTTATTAACATAGAGTTAAATAATTAACGAAACCAATCTTAATTATTCAAGATTTTGTAATTAAAATATTAAAATAATATAAAATAAAGTTTTAAAAAATAAAAAATAGAAAAAACCCTAAATTAAATTAATATATCATCATGTTTCACTTTTAGAATTTTAAATATGTTTGAAATTTGACGGAATTCAAAAATAAAAAATTGAAAATTTTACTCTTTATTTTACATGTTTTTAATATTTGAAACACAAAATATTGAAAATTTGATATTTATTATGTTAATTATTTAATTTCATATTAATGAAAGGACCTATTACAATAATGATAAGAGTTTAAGGATTAATTGTGATAAATTAAAAGTTCATAGTGCCTATTTGCACATGGCTAAAAGTTCAGGATAGTTTTATGCTCTTTTCCCTTAATTTTTCATGCCTAATTCTCGGCCGCTAATCCCGTAACTCAAGGCCACCTAAAAATAAAGGCTAAAAAATGTTACTGGTTGTTAATAGTTTTTTTTTTAAAGTTATAGTAATTAGTTGATGGGTAATATTAGGAGCAGAGATTTTTCTATTACAATAAAGACTCCTATTTTACTATAACTCTTCTCTTTCTTAATTAGTAACTATTTTACTTTCATTATTAGTTATTTTTATTATCAATTGAAAGAGAAACATTTGAAAATATTGATTATTAAATTTTATTAAATAATTTTACATCCTTAAAAGCCTTAAAGAAAAACTTTGAATAAAATTAAAATATTTTTAACAATTTATTTTAATTAATTCATCTATATCATGTATCTCATTAATTGACCTTATTATAAATTTTTAAAAAATGTTAAACGATAAAGCCCTATATATTAAATTCTCATCTGGATAATATACTCACATTCTTAATCAAACAGCTCATCTTTTATTTTATGTATATATACATATTTTTATTCCTTTTAAATACTATTATTTAAATTTAATCAATAATTTTAATTGTCATTGTCAATACTTTTTAAATGTATAAATTTAGAATTAATTTAAATTTTGACAAATTAATAAATATAAATAATAGTATGAGTGTATTTGGTAAGTCATTTCAGCTAGCTGAAAGCTGAAACCATTTCAGTTGTGTTCGGTAAGATAGTTTTTTATATAGTTACAAGCTTTTCTTGAAAACCTACTTGTGGTAGTTTTTTTTAAAACTCTCATTTTCAGCTACTAGTTGAAAATTTATTACAAGTTTACCCCCAACCACCTCCCCTTATCATTATTTAATAATTAATAATGTCCTTGTATGTCATTTTACCGTTTTTAGCTAGTTTTACCAAACATCTTCAATCAAATCAACCAGTTTTTCAGTTTCAGCTAGTTTTTCAACTTTTATCTAGCTTTACCAGACACACTATGTCTCAATTCACATATTTTTTTATAATTTTTTAACAACGTGAAAAGTTTTTTAGTTATTATTTACATGTCTTCTTTTGAAATATTTTTTCTCTTATACGTTTTTATATTAAGTTTTAATTTAAAATATCGGCCATGCATAAATACTTAATAGTTTAATAATTAATTTTACACCAAAAAAACTGAAAAATAACATTTAAATAAAAATGTAATGATTTTATTATATTGTTTTAATTAATTTTTAAAATACTTAAGGTAACATCCTAATATTTCTAAAATAAAATAAAACAAAATAGAATGAAAAAGAAATAGTATTAATATTATCTTTATTATTATTATTAGTTAGAAATCATATTATTTAATTAAAAAGGGGATGAGTGGGTTGGAGTAGGTCCAGCCCAATTAGATATTTAAATAAGAGAAGGGTTATCTATTTCACCCTATATATCCATTTTTTCAAACGTCTGATAACCAAACCTTAGGGAAGAGAGAAGCGACTCCACAAGGAGAAGGTGCCGCAGAGTAGATCATCAAGGGAGTTCTGCCTTTCGTCATTGATCGTCATTTCTAAGGTACGAGGGGAATGGGTGCAACTATATGTGTATTGGAGTGCTTGGGTAGTGAGGGCAACCATAAGTCCCTCTAGGATCTCTAATATTTGAATCTGAAGGATGATTTATATATTGAAATTGTTTTGTTTGATGTTGATTGGTATGTTTTGATGTTATGTTCTGATGTATTGGATGATGAAAGCGAAATTGTCGAAAAGAGGTCAAATTAGGATTTGGCGGTGAAATTTCATAATTGATCGATTGTTGATTTAATGGTAATTCGTTGGAATATTTGATGAATTCATTAAGTTTAATCGGTAAAAACGAGTTTAAACAAGTTAGGAACTTAAAGATTTGAGTAGGGATTGAAGAAGAGGGTTAAAAAGGGGCAAAAACGCAGGTGCGGTCGCGTTCTGCGACACTTATGCTCCACCTGCGCTGAGCGCATGATGGAGCGTAGCTCTCTGGAACCTGCGCTTCACTTACGCTGAGCGCAGAAACGCGGAACAAGCTTTTAAATATAATTTCAACAGATTCCTTCCAAACTTCATATAGCTTTTCTTACAACACAAAATTGAGATGGATGTTTACCTAATATATGAATTGTTTTGTGGGATTGATGAGATTAAATTGGATGTATAGAGTGTATTAACTGTGGCATGAAGTATTGTGGTGTGATTATCCTATATTGATGTTCTATGTGTATTTTATCCATGATGTGATATGGAATGAATTGAGTAGATGATGTTGTATGAGGAATGTATAAATGATGATTGATGCATTGGGCATGAGCATATGAGGTGTGAATGTAAGAGGTGATGTTGATGCATTGAGCATGAGCATATGAGGTGTGATACATAAGATGCATGCCCTACAAAGGGTGGTGACCATGATGGGGGACATTCGATGCACGGGCCCATAGAGGGGGTGCAACCTACCGTGTGGTGTTAACGGTAGAGCCGTCATTGAGGGGGCGGATGTCTTTGCACGGGCCCACCGAGGGGGTGCAACCTACCGTGTGGTGTTAACAGTAGGGCCATCATTGGTAACAACTAAGGGAATTGATGAGGTGCGCCCATTGTGTGGAGTTCCAAATCATGACTCTTAGGAGAGGTGTTGTACATGTGCATGGAGTGGGCATACACATTAATGGTGATTGTTTGAGAAGTGTGAATTTATATTATGACAGTGTGAGTTTATAAGTGTATGAACCTGAGGTGTGAAATGAATAGTACATGAATTGGGATGAATGACGATATGTATGGTGATGGGTGGGAATGAGGGTAGTCTTTTGTATTGCATGTATATGTTTGTATTCCATTCCTCACCGTACTCTTTCTGTGGTTTTTCTAGGGTGATGAAGAGGGCATGCAATGTGCTGAGTTTTGAAGGGACAGAGTCTCGCTCTGATAAGTGTGACATCGGGGAATAGTGTCTAGGAACTTTATTTCTTTATTTTGTTATGTAGAGATTTAGAAATAATATTTTAAAAGGGTCTTACATGGCCAAGTTATGTTTTTATCATGTTGATATTTTAGTCTTTTGAAATCCTTGATTTTACTCTTTTATGGAAACAGAAGTGGATTTGATTTAAGTATTTATTTAAAAGAGGAATGGTGAACCTTTTTACCTCGGCGTTGACTTTAATTTTCTTTATAATTCAACTTGATGATTGTATTATTATCTGGGGTAGAAGGGTGTCACACTTAATATTCGGGTTGGGACTATGCTAAACTTAGGCAGACCATACTTTCCATCAAATTCGCATCTATTCACTATTTGATTGGCTGATATTAGAGTTGGTAATTTGGGCTACCTGGCCTGACCTAATTCAGATAGCGGATTTTATGGGCTGAGTTAAAAAGCCTGGAAGTTATTCGAAAGCTTTTAAAATAGGTATCCAAACCCTATCTTTTTGCGGGTAGTCCGATTTTTTTGTGGGCTGTCTAGCTTTTTGTGAGTTTTTACGGGTAGCGAGCTTTATCAGGCCGTGCTAAAAAAATTCGAGAGTTATTTAGTCTTCTAAAATAAGTATCCGAGCCCTACATTTTTACGGGCTTTTGTATACTGGCCCGACCAGGCTAACCTATTTTGTTGGTTAATGTTGTTTGTATTTTCATCTATAAATTACTCAGATCAAATAACACTAATGCATCGTAAAAGAATAACCAAAATGTCATTTTCATGGAAAATAATTAATGAAAAAGTCACATTGACAAAATTAATTGACCTTATTATGATTGTAATTGGGTCGGGTTACTCGAATTAGGAAAATTCTAAAATCTAAACCAAATAAAAAATATTAGGTTGAGCTACTTTGAAATTTGTATTATTTCATTTATCAACCCAAATCAAACCAATCTGATAGTTATTGAATTGATTCGGGTGAAATGATTGTGTTACATAAAAAAAAAAAAATTAAAAAAATTAAACGGTGATAAATAGAAAAAAAATGTGGGATTGTGACACTCTCCATTTGAGACACTACTTGATTAGCTATAATTAAAACCTTAAAAACTAGATAAGAAGATTAAATAAAGTTAAACCTTAAAATTAAAATCACAATTAATTCAGATAAAAGTGAATATCATGGAAAAAAAATGATAAAGACTGACTTAAAGAAAACAAGAGATAATGGTACAACCTTGAACTAAAAAAAAAATCATGATATCTATATAAAAATTCATGTAAAATACTTGATTACATAATTTTAAAAAGTAAAAAAAAAAAACCATGATATGAAAAAATATGTTTAGTAAATTTGATACATAAACTAATTAAAAGTTGAAAAATTAGTTAAAACTTAAAAAGTTAGAAAATTTGAAGTTGAAAACAGACAAGTTACCTAATAAATTAAAAGAATTTGATAATTTTTTTATAAATATAAAAATGATAGATAAAATCATCATTTATTATTGGACTAGAAGTTAAAATTTGATAATTACAAAAAAATTCAACGATAAATATATAAAAAATTAAATAGAATTAAAATGACGAGAGTAATGGGATTTGGTACTGTCTGGGAGAGACTGACTGCCCAATGAAATGGCGGAGATAGATAGGGATGGGAGTGAGATACACTTCATCCAGTTACTGCGGTTCGGTTAGTAAGGGACACCCAACGGAAAACTGGGGCAGAAATCTCTCTGCTTTTAATTTTTTTCATGGGCATGGGGATTTTAAATTAAAGTTTTATTTTTTTAAATTTTTTAAAATGGCTAAATAAAAATAATATGTATTCTTAAATTTTGGTGAATTAAATTTATAATAATTTAACTGCACACTTAAAAAAATAACTTATTAATCTATGTTCCAGTCCTGATATTGCCCTTTTGTTCAAGCTATTTGTAGTCTCACAAGACAACTCCTATTTTAGATGTTTTTTTTTATCATTTCGCAACATTAAATTGACCATATGATACTAACGTAGTTTATTTTATCCAACTAGGGATGAGAATAGGCCGAGCCGAGCTAGGCTTTCCAAGGCTTGAGTCTGACCTGCATCTTAAATTCATGGCCTGAGTCTGGCCTGTCACCTGACATAGGCTTTATTTTATGGTCTGAGTCTGACCTATTTAAAGTCTGGCCTGAAAGCCTGCTTAAAAGCTTGTTTTATAGTAATGTACTTGAATATATCATAAGCATATATATGAATAGACTTATAGGTTCAAGTTTTTAACATACTTAAATGTTTATACAAGCTAATAAGTATATAATTATAAGGAAAAGTAATAACAGATCTTTATAATAATAATAATAGCAATATAAAAAATATTAGTATTTTATTTATATTTAGTTAAATAGACCGGCCTGATAGGCTCAAAAGACTTTTTCGATGGCCTGAAGCCGGACCTGTTTTGTTATATAGGCTTTTGAAAAAGCCTTGCCCTGCTCTATTTAATAAATTGGTCTGGCCTGGCCTGGGCCTGATATAGGCCGAGTAGTAGGCCCCCGACGAGCGACTTGGCCTGTTCCCACCCCTATATCCAACCACTGTAGTTGTATTTAATTAAATTTAAGGATACAACGACATTAATAGTTTAGGAAAAGCTTATAAAAATTAAGAAGAATATTATTCTTCATATTTGTTATATACTGCCATATTGGTTGGTCAATGATAAACAATATTGCTATTGTTGTAGGCAATAGCACGCGCACTGCATGCAAAGGCATCGTTTTGCATAGTTTGCTTTCCTTTATTAATTTATGACCAATTTACATCCTTATAACTAGCAAGGTAACTCTTTCTTTTGAACAACACCCCAAAGTTGCAACACATAAGTTAAGTATATGTTGTTTTCATATGTCTCTCGATCGGTTTCAGAATTCACACACTTATGACATTCAATAATATTTTATAAAATATTTTATTTACTCAACTGTTAAATTAAATTATATCTAAATATTGAACTCGTTTGTTTAAAATTATTTCTTAAAAGAATCACTTCTCTTTCTTTTAAAAAAAGATCACTTATAAAAAAATTTAAAACGTTTGTTTAAACTTTTTTCAAGAAGCAGAATAAAAAAATAATTAGTTTCTGCTTTTTTTTAAGAAGCAACTCAGAGTTGCTTCTTGAAAAAACAGTTAAAATAGAAGAGAGAGAACTTTATAACAATGTGAAAGCATTTATTTAACAATGTGAAAACATTTATTGTGGTAAACAAAGTGTTTTTCTATGATTGTACGTAGCCAAACGAAAATTTACTTCTGATTATACAAAAATCTTTAAAATAAAATTAATTTTTTAAACAAATTTAAAAGTGCTTTTTTAAGCACAAACAAACTGGCCCTGAGTTGCTTCTTAAAAAAACAGAAAGCTGGTTATTTTCTGATTCTGCTTCTTGAAAAATGTTTAGACAAACATCTTAAAAATTCTTATAAGTGATTTTTTTTTAAAAAAAGTGATTCTTTTAAGAAGTAATTTTAAACAAACGAACCCATTATATGTTGATACAAAAATCATAAGTTACTTAAAAAATATTTTCATTCATAATTTAATCCTCCATATATTAATGTATACAATATATAACTATATATAATCTCTAACTAATTAAAAGATGTAACGACATAATTTTAATTAGATAATAAGTATATATTGTCAATGTAAAAATATTTTACATTGTCATACAATAATGTGTTATCACATCATTTAAAATTCAACATCTCATTTGTAATTTTACACTAATGATGTATATCCATCAAATCTTTAATTATATATATATATATATGTATATGAATTAAATTTTGATACTAACACATATTGATCCGAGTGAAAGGGACTCGACGATCTCTTAGGTATTGTTTGGTTGAAAGGATTTGGAGGGAAGGGAAGGGATCCAAGGGGAGGGATTTTAAAAGGGTTATTATGTTTGGTTCAATTTTTTAGAATGGGAGGTGAGGTGAGGTGAGGAGAGGAGGCTAAAATCCCTCCTAATAGCATTTTGCCTCCCCTCCAAAAGTGGGGGGATTTGGAGTGGAGGGGAGGAGGTTTAAAATAAAACAATCAAAATTACTTAAATATTCATCCACTTAAATTAATAAAGTTAGATGTTATAAAAGTATAAGTATATAAAGGTAAATTAGTTTTATTTTCCCCCTCCCCTATGAACCAAACAAGAAAGGTCTCTCATCCCTTCACTTCTCCGAACCAAACAAAACAAAATATCATCTCACCTCCCCTCAGCTCCCGTCCCCTCCCCTCCCCTCCCCTTCATTAAAATTTCTCTTCTCCCATCCCCTTCATTAAGCATGTGTTTAGGGTTTGATTTATTTATAATTTCCATCACAAAAACAGAAAAACAAAAAATTAGTTTTCTAAAACATCTAAAAATAATTTCAGAATTTCAGTTTTTAAAAACAAAAACACAATCACACTTTTCAAAATTGTTTTTAAAAATTTTTTGTCAGTCACATCTCAAAGTTGTTTCAATTTTCTGTTTTTCCTTTTGATGACCTATCTTGTGTGTGTAGAAGGGATATCTATATAATTCGATCGATTGCGTAAAGCGTGCGATAACAACGAAACTAGGGAGAGTGTGCAGAAAAAGACAAATCTATTTTTATTATATTAGTATTGGATTAGTATTAGTTAATGATTTCGATTTAGCAAGTCTTTTCTTTCGTGATGAATTTTTGGTGCCAATCTTACATTTTGTCTCCATGGATCGAGGAGAAAGAGAGCTTAGCAGCAAAAGGATTGTAAACAACAATGTTTTCAAAAATTGTAAACAAACAGACCCTTGATGTATTGGTTTTTGAAAAAAACTTTAACTTTCAATTTTACCCCATTTTAAAGTTAAGTTCTATGTAATTTTTTACATTAATCAAAACCTAAAAACTATAAAGGTTAAATAATTATGAAGGGTGAATATAAAAAAAATAATAAATATTTCTAAAATTTTATAAAATATCTTATGAAAAGTACAAGTGAAAATCTCAAATCCATAGTTTGAAATTAGGGAGTTAGAAAGGAGAGGAAGAGCAACGATTGAAAGAACAAGGAATTGTGAAAATTATGTGTTTGGTAATCACGTGATTAGGAATGAAAAGGCCAATTATTGTATGGGCCCCACTAGAAATTTATTCTCCCCCACCCACAAGCGAAAAAAGTGAATGATACTGTCTAGTCCTCTCCAACCAAGTTTAGCTACAGAATAACTACGGAATAACTATGGATTTTGATTTCTTAGTTATTCCACAGTTATTCCGTAACTAAATTTGGCTGGAGAGGATCCGAATCGGCGAAAAAAGTTTACTTGAGTGGACAATTGTAGTTATAATTTCCAAATTGTTTAAATATGATTTTAGTCCCTATAAATATGAATCATTTTATCTTAAGTTTATGTAAAATTTTTTTGTGGTTTTTCATCCCTAGAAAAATTCCCATAAGCTTTTTTAATCCATGCTATCAACTTAACGAAGTGTCACATAAGCTTGCTACACGTGTTGTTTCGTTCAGCTTAAATTTGTTTTTAGTTCCTATAAATATGGTCCTTTTGTTTTTAGTCCTTATAATTTTATTTTTTGCTTTTTCACCTCAATCTCATCCACATCTAACATCTCGGTGTCCTTTTGCTTCTACTGTATTGTTACACTTGAAATTCTTGAACTTCTCATGGGTTTAACAAAATAAATTCTTTATGTACTCAATTATTTGAAACTTCAACACACTTGGATTCATTGTATAAAACGGGAAAACATGGAATGATTTATTTTTCTGTCTATTGGCTAACAAAATTTTCATTTGATTTATGTTTATTGACTTGCAACTTGATGAAATTTGTGCTTACTAACAAAAAAGCTTGTAATTGTAAATTAAATGAAAATTTTGTTAGTCAATAGACAAAAAAAGAATTGTAGAGGAAAAAGGATCATTGTAGGTTTTTTCCCTTTGTACAGTGAATCCGAATGTGTTGAAATTTCAAATAATTGAATATATAAAGAATTTATTTTCTTAAACCCACGAGGAGTTCAAGAATTTCAAGGGTGACAATTTAGTAAAAGCAAAATAACGCTGTGATGTTGGATGGGGATGAGATCGAGGTGAAAAACCAAAAAAATTGTAGGGATTAAAAACAAAAGAATCATATTTATAGGGACTAAAAATAAATTTAAGCTGACAGAAATAACACATGTGGCATGCTGATGTGGCACCCTATTAGCCAAAGTTAACGACAGAAATAAAAAAGGCTAACAGAAAATTATTTTAGGGATGAAAAACCACGAAAATTTTTTACATGGATTAAAGACAAAATGACTCATATTTATAGGAACTAAAAACATATTTAAGCCTTTTGAAATTATCCTTGTAAAAGTCTAACATAATATATACTCCCTCTGGTCCTTTTTATAAGGCACACTTAACTGAATTACACATACCAATAAGAGTGGGTAAAGTTAGTTAATTTTATTGGAGTTTTAAAAAATAGTGTAAATTTCTAATTTTAACCTTATTTAATATCATTGACTAACTCCACTACCATTTGATAGTTGGAAAGATAATAAGGGTAAATAAGGAAAGTGGTAATAAATGTTGCCTTGAAATTGTAAAGTGCCTTATAAAAAGGACCACAGAAATTTGAAATAAGTGCCTTATAAAACGGATCGGAGGGAGTAATAAGAAAAGGACAATGCCTCCATGTGAGATAATTATAATTTTATCCTATTAAAAAATATATTATTGGGATATCAAGTGTTAGTCCCACATTGGATAGAAATGAGCAAGGAGAGCAATATATAAGTGGCAAGACCCATAAATCTAACACCTTGGCCGTTTTGGGTGGTTGCGAGTTTTTCAGTTTGTGGTTTTCAAAGGATTTCAACTAAGTTTTTACAACTCAAAACTGAAAACTAAAAACCACAAAAAATGATTTTTAGTTTTCAGTTTTGAGTTCTAAAAACTTTGTTCAAATTTTTTGAAAACAAAAAAAACTGAAAATTCGCAACCACCCTAAATGGCACCTTTGGGTTGGATGTGGTGTCTAACTCACTTGTGTGGTTTGCTCATTGGCCTTATTTTGGAGGTCTCCCCGGTGGTTTATGCTCCTCTCGCTACTTAACACATATTATTTCTCTTTCATCTTTTTATTTCTCTTCTATTTTTCTTAAATCAAATAACTAAAAAAATTCACTCTCTTAAACCAACTTTATTCTATTAGTTTTGTGGGTAAAATAACTTTTTAGTCCCTATAAAATATCTGAGTTTTGATTTTTATTCCTGAACTTTTTTTATTTCGTCCTTATAAAATATTTAAGTTATTTTTTACTTCCTATCGTTGAATTCACTGTTAAAATGCGAATGTGTCTAATGCCCATCACAGCCAATGATCATATGTGCAACACCCTGACACATTATATAACATTCTTAGCATTTGTAAACTCATTCAAAGATTGTTTATGATATATAGGAATGGGGAAATGTACAAAGACTTTTAGTTCAAGTCAGACATTAATCTTGACTTTATGAATGAGTTCAAGGAGGGTAACACTCTTATATAATGTGTCACGGTATTTTTAAGGATTTGTCACTATTATTCAACACATCCATAATTAACAATAGAATCAACACCGGAGACTAAAAAATAGCTTAAATATTTTATAATGATGAAATAAAAAAAGAAAATTTATCTAGAGATGAAAATCAAAACTCAAATATTTTATAGGGACTAAAAAGTTATTTTTCCCTAATTTTATCTATTAAATTAGCTCCTTAATGTTTATTGTATCGATCAAATTAGCCACCGAAGCAATTGATGTGTTGCGTGAAAACTAATTTGATCATCAAAATATTGGAATAATTTTAAAAAAGATATACTTAATAATGCCTTTAAGAAATTAAGAATGAAAAGTTATTGTAAAAAAACATTTATTATTATAAATATAATTAATAATTAATATCACAATTTTTAATAAATAAAATGCATTATTAAATTTCTAAACATTATTCCTAATCCTACACTACAAGTAAACAGCCATACAGCTACTTTTGCCGATAATGTATGTCCCGTCAGTAAAAGGTTGTTTTACTTCAATGTACCCTTCTTCTCTATAGTCGACCCTGAGGCTGAGTCAGTTATAGGAATAGGAAATTAAGTCTGGTCTTTCAAAAGCTCCAACCTTCTTCCATTTCCACCCTATCATGCTGTCTGTCTCCGTCAACCTCCATGCCAAGCTCACGGAGAAGCTCGGCGATCCAATCCTCAAGTTGTTCGATTCCTATTAGGTGTTCGATTCCTCCGTTGGGAAGCTCCTGGTCGCCGGCCGGCATTGAAATTGATAATGTAGATCTCTTCTTTGTTCAACACTTCAAGTAAGTCCAATCCCTTTTTCCCTCAATTTGTCTCGTTAGGGTTCAATGTGAGATCTTGATGCTCTTTTTTTCTGCAGTAACTTAATTGTTAGTAAATTTTTGTAAGGATAATATATATGTTAGATGATAAATAACTGGATTGTGGACTTGTGGTGGTAGAGGTGAGTTATCGTAGTCATCTCTCTCTGTGTGTAATCGCCAATACTCACTCTGGAGAGTTTGAAAAGAATGTTGTTCGCTTGGCCTACCATGTGTATCGCACTACCAAACAACAATTTGGGGATTTTTCATGTTTCAAGAATTGCAGCATTGGTTAATAATTAGGATTTTTGGGTTTACCTCAAATCTGTATTGTGTATGATTGAATATTCTCGTAGTCTACCTGTGCTAGAAAAGCAGGGAGGAGGTTCTTGTTTGAGGTACCTTTTCCTATGGAAACAATGAGTTTATTGAATATGCAAGATGAAATCTAAGTCATCTACTCTAACATATTCTACTGTTTGATACACTTGGCAAGTGAGAGTATTCTGCTACCTGTATGTATTTGACAATTAGCACACTCTATCCACATCACGCTTACCTATGGTTTTGATTGACTCGATCTATACAATTCACATGTTTGTAGTTATATGTTCGTTGCTACCTTAGTTTCAGTTACTATCTTGTAACCATCTTATAACTTTTTTATAAATTTAAAATAATAAAAATATAAACATATATGCATTTGAAACTTTCATTTTAACTATCTTTCACATTTATTGAAAGTTCCTTTTACCCATTTTCCTGTAGACCATGCAGCATCTTCTCCATCATTTTGTTATCCTTTTGTTACTCTTTAGAGTAATTTTATTTTTGTAACATTATAAGGTTATAATGAATGATAGACTGTCCAGCTTGATTGGTATAACCATAGAAATTGACTTGTATATGAAACCACTCAGTTTAGTGTGTTTTGGTATTTATTTAAGCTACTGAGAATGAAATTACTGTTAGATGTGGTGCTTGCTGAACAGGGTAGTGAACCTATTTATGAAGGTGAGGTGGTGCTTGGTGTTCGGTCTATCTCTTAACTAGCTGCAGGAGGTGAGGAATGCTTTGAAAGATCCTCAATCAACCATGTTGACAATTTTTCTTGTCCCATTATTATATTTCAAGGATTGGAGGACAAGATTAGTAACAATGCAGTTATTATCATTATCATTATTCCCTTCCCATGTTTAATACTTCAAGGAATCTAATGTTTAACAATGAAATTATTAAATAATTTACATAATGCAGTTCATTGAATAAATTCTATATGTTGTAGGTTGTGCCGCCAGATCAAGCCCACAAAATTTACCAGGTTGTGAAGGAGAAAAGTGTGCCAGTTGCTCTTGTTTAGTATGAAGGAAAACAATATGGTTTCCGAAAGGTACATGATGATTTAATTTTTTTTAGAAATGAAATTTATATAGGAAATAGTGACTATATGAAGTATTGGGCTTTTGTCTCTCAATTACATCAATTCTTCCCGTAAGTCTGTAACTATTTGTGTTTCTCTATGAGTATAGTGAAATTTGGTGTATAAATTTCATTTAGATGTGTTCTCATTTGATTATTGATTTGTGTGTTAGGTATTGGGCATACTGAAGGCTATAAAATCCTAGAATGTGAACAATAATTTGCTACAGCTTAGCTAGGGAGTCGCTAGGACAATTAACTGCGGATTAGCTGTAGGATTTGTTGTAGCTGGTATGCAAATTTTTCTAGTGTTTGCCTTTTGCCTACAAATGATAACTATAACCACGAGTTATGACTTTTCACATTTATATACAAGCAATGAAGGCTGCATTCAAATTCGCATAGCATAATGGATGGTTGATTTGTTTGTGAGGCCATGTCAAATGGATATCTACCTATGGATATAATATATCTAGTGACAGATTTTGTCTGTCACTAAAAGTGAAATTTCTTGTAGTATTGTCTATTGGGTTTAGTTATATTTGTAAATTAGAAAATGAGCAAATATTCGAAATATGTTGAATTTGAAAATATGAGATTGAGAATACTATTATGGAGAAGAGCTTTTTGATATAGACTGAAAATGGTTTTGAGATTGTACTTTAGGGGTCTATGTTAAAATGTCATAGTCGTTAATGGAAGTAATGGTCTGGGTGCACCTATTTATATGATTTCGAATGAGAGAGCTATCCATTAGATGAAATTGTCACCGGACAATTAGGGCTATTAACGAGATGAAGTCGCCCCTAATAATATAATGTAATTTGTATGATTTTGGAAGGAATGGGTTATCTGTTAGATGGAGAACATCCTTATAGAGGGGATATGACTGACATAACTTGAGAGGGGAGATGACTATTACCTAAATGGAGTTGTCTCTTGATTCTCTTATGTGTCATCTCTTTTGTATTTAAACTTTTAGATTTTCTACATTTTCATTTAATGTATTTTACTTCTATTTCCCCCTTTTTAGCTCACATGGTGTGAAAAGTGTTATTACTTCAGATATGATGCATTTACAAACTTGATGATTTCTATGCACATGTTCTAATTTTTAGATTTATTATATATATAAACATTTTAGCATGATTGGTACTGAAAATTTTGAAAGAATAATCATTTGTGCATAGTTGTGTTTCCTTTTTTAGTTTATGATAGTTGTTATCTCCTCACACTAAATCTTTGTAACTTATCTTTTTCTTTTATTTTTCCATCCAGATTCCTACACAACTGAGTAGTAGACTAGTAGTTTCAGATTGTTCAACATCATCTTCTCTTTTGGTAAGCTTTCTTTGTTTGGTGTCTCTTTGAGGTTGTTTTGAATTTTTGTACATTGTACAAATGTAGGAAGCCTGATGTTAACTTTTTATTTTGAGATGTTTTAATATTGAATTGGTGTATTATGTTCCTTAGAATTTCAACTTACACCAATATAGATTACACCAATTCTTACATCATAAATAACTTTAAAAAATGTGATTTCTATTGATCTAACCATTAAATTATAACTGTTTATTATTTTGATTATTTGAATCAGATTTGAGAGAAAGATTCTGTCAAAATTTAAGTAAAATATGAAAGCATGACTATTTTAGAAAAAATATTCTTGTCAGGTAAATTGTTTAGATTATTAGGCTTGCTTGTTGGACTGTCACAACTTGAGTTTTTAGGTCATGACAAAGTTGATCTCAAAACTTTGGTTATACATCCTAATAGGTGTAGGTATGATATGATAATTGAGTCTTACAAGTAATTTGTAAATTTAAACCCAATATATTTGCAAGGAGCTATTAATATCTTATATTGGTTATAAAGTTATCTTTTTGAAATGAGATTCAAATCCATTCTTCTTTTCCTCAAATTCCTTATATTCTTGTCTTGTATTTGATAAATATTCATCTCTTCATAAAAATAAATTAAGTGATATTGTATTAAACTTTATAAAAAAATAAATACAAAATTTTCATGTAACAAAGTTTTAAATTTCAACATCAGATTATCTATTCCCACCACATATATGTTGGACCTTGTGACACGCTATGAACTTGGAATGGAGCAATCTTTCATCTTCATGATTTTTTTGAAACATAAAAAGAGAGAGATGGAAAAAGAACCACCAATCAACTTCTAAGCTGGCACTGGAGTGTTCAATATTTGGATGGCACGATACTGTCTCACTGTTCAAGGTTAGATCGTTTATTAGAGACTGAATTAAACTAATCAGCCACATTTGTTTACCTTTCTTCCATAAAAAATCATCTGGCTGAGGAGACAAGAATTTTCTTTTTTAAAAAAAGAAAATTTATGGTTGGGAAGAGGGATGATAAAAAGACAACATAGAGAAATCAAGGGGCTCGTGAAGTCACTGTTTGGGAACTTGAACCAGTAAGATAGTCTATTTAAAGTTTCTTGCAGTTCAGCACTTGCTGGACTTGCCTTATGGGATCTGCGCACTGTGCACTAAACTCTGCCACCTTGCAAAATTTCCATCTATTTTAGTTGTTAGAGGAAACTCCAAAACCATTCACCAAAATGAAGGTAAGGAAGAATTGCTTTCTCTTATGTTCTGACATTATAATTATTCATTTCCATTTAGTTTTACTTTTTTATTTGCAGATTTTTGGATGGATGCAAAAGAAGCTTAATGGGAACAATGGGAAAAAGAAACCAAGCCCAATTTCAGCTACAAGTAAGCATTTTTATCTTTGCTTGAATCAATCTTGAATGACATGAAAATCCTCCCTTATAAGTCCCTGTCTCTTGATCATATCTGCCACAGTTTACATGGCTCAATATTCAGGTCTGATTATGACAGATTATGAATTGTGAAAACACTATTCTGTACAGATTTAACAACACAATATTGCTCACGGCTAAGAACAACAAAAAGTTCACAGAATTAAGGTTTTGTGGTATGGTATCTACTGTGTGTTGGGTAACTTCTACAGGAAAAGAAAAGTGCTATCTGAGGTTAGGTAGGTGAGAGTAGATTCGGGTAGGGGTTAGATAGGATTAGGATGGAATTATTGTACTATTTGATTATCAAAAGGGAGGGTAAGATAAAGTGACTGTTAGCAAAATAATTCAGTTGATAAACTAACCAGCTTCTCCATTTTAAGTTTGCAAAGAATGTGTTTATATTACACTATGTCATTCTTGGAGTCAAGCCAAGTTTTTCTTTTTCTTTTCTGCAACAGATTGTATGCTACATGAACCTTGCAAACAAGAGTTCAGTGACTGGCCTCACGCTCTCCTTGCAATTGGAACGTTTGGGAACAACAAGTTGAAAGGAGATTCAGGTGGTAGGACTAACAGTGTTGCAGAGGATTCATCTTCCTTTCAGGATTGCACACAGGAGCTCACACTTGAAGAAGTTGGAAATCTGGAGAATGAATTGAGCATAAATTTGGTGGAAGAACAGGAAGAGAACCCTGATGATCTGATCAATGAACGTTTGTACAGTGAAGATTCGAACTTGGAACCTAAAGGAAAAGAAACTGAGGCATTTTCTGATGGCTCCAAATCCAATATCAACGGTGTTAATTTCTACCCAAGCATCAGTTTAATACACAGCAGGGGAAGAGATCTTTGTTTTGACAGCAGAAAGAGTGGAGTTGGGAAGAAATCACTTTTTTTCCTCCTTAAGAAGATGTTTGTTTGCAAAAGTGGATTTCAAGTTCCATCTTCTACTTTTCTCAAAGATCCACTCTCCACAGAGTCCAGAATGGAAAAGGTACACGAGAATTAAATCATGCAAGCCTGTGATCTCACTTTTCCTATCTCAACCCTTAACTTATTCCTTTATGATTTATCTTACTCTTATATATTTTGCATGGGAGTGCAGATTTTGAGGGCAATACTTCACAAAAAGATATATCCCCAAGGTTCACATACGTTTATAAAGAAGTACCTGGAAAACAATCTAATACTCCAATCTGATGAGTATGATGAAGAAGAGGAATTTGCTACTGCCACAGACAATGGAAGTAAATGGGTCAAGACAGATTCTGAGTGTAAGTTTTACTTCTACACATTCATTCATTCATTTATTTAATTTTTATGGTCTTCTATTAAGATACATTAGTTTGACATGACATAGAACCTAACTTCATGTAATCATGTCTGAGCTATTTTATTTGCATTTGGAATAATGTTTTTTTCCCCTTTCCATCTTGTGGGTGCAAATATATGAACAAGGTCAATCACAACTATATTGACAGCGTATATTTATTTATTTTCTGGTAGCAGATATTGTTCTTGAGATATAAATGGATGACTTCTTCTCATGTGCTACACTGATTGTTTATGCTCAACTCTGTTCATGGAAGCTAATAGCTGAAACAACATGGAAGTTGTGGATCTATTCTTTTGGAAGTAAGAACCATGCCAAAGAAAGGTGACAAACTGGAGGATGGATCGAAAAAAAGTATAGATTTTAAAGCCTTTTAATTTGTATTGTAGCACGTGATTGTCAGAAAGCATAATCCAGTTTCCTACCTGATATGTTAATTTCTATATTTCTAATAAAGTCATAAATTCAACAATAACAAGTTTTTTTTTTTTTTCCTTTTTTCTTTGAAGATTGTAAAGCTTTGTGGACATATATTATATTCTTAGAATCTGACTGGTTGAGAAATAAGGTTAGAGGAAGAAAATAGGATATATACATGCACATGCCATACAAGGGCCAGCAATAATGTTTCATAATGTTGACTGTTCAGGTCTGAATCTATGTTGTCTTTACTGTGCAATGGTCCACATACCTTGATTTTTCGTATAAAATTATCAAATACACTCCTTAAGAAATTTGAAAAACATTACTAATAACTTAATAAAGTAGTAGTTGCTAGAATTTGCATCGAAGTCATTTAAATAATTTCCTATCAAAAGTTGCAAAACATCCAACAAGTGTTTATGCCTTTAAATTTATATTTACCAATCCAGAGAAAGAAATTTTTTTTGCTCCATCCAGAGAAAGAAAGCTTATGGCCCTTTATCAAGGAATATCAGTAATTAAGATTTAAGAGGCATGCTTATACTGCAACGTCACTTCATTTTGTCAAAGCATATCTTAAAGGATAAATTGAAGTTGAAAATAAATAAAAAAGCATATTTGCTAGATTTAATTTGGAATCCAACAAAAAAATGAAGTTGAAAAGGATGAACTATTAGAAATGAAAATTTTATAAAAAGTTATGTGAAAAAAAAATCATACTTACATTTTTCCCTCTAAAGTTTCAGCGATTCCCAAAGTGATGTTAATTGAGTACTAATGTTAATTGGTTATTGTTATAAAAAATGATTAAACATGTTAAAAAATTCTACTGGAACGTATGGCAATGAAAATCAAATATAAGAACATATGAGAGACTGTATATCATATCACATATTTCCAACTTAAAATAAAAGCTTTCTATTTGTTTTAAAAGTATGTGTGAAATAACAAAATTGGTGTGTTAATTGGGATTAAGTTTCGAACAGAATTTTCGGTGGTAATAGATCATTCTTGTGATTAACACAAAAAATAACAAAATACAACTCTCTTTTATTTCTAAAACATTTTTCCTTTTTAGTGTAGACTAAAATTGATCTTATACTTTGAGTTTATTATAAAAATGTTTACTAGTTGGGTGAACCTATACCCCGGAACCAAAGTCTTTAAAGAAAAAGTTAAAACAAATTGAATAATGTTAAACTTTGAAAAGATTTCATCAAATCCTACATCTTGTATTGCTTTTAATATATATGATAATATAATTAAATAGATTATAAAAGTGGCAAAATGGCCTTACTCTTATTACCCAATAAGATTAAACTCTTTTGCTCCAATTAGTTAAATAAAGTTTTTTTGCTTAAAAAAAAACTTTTGCTAGTGTCTTTACTTCATGAAATTGGGCCAAAAGCACTTTCGGTGAGTCAATTTGATAGTCCGTGAGGTCCACTTTCATTTTTTTTTTATTAACCAAAAATTGCTCCAATTATTATTATTTATTTATATTTTTCGTTTTCTCTCTTTTTTTTTTTAAACCAAAAATGGCTGTAGAATGCAGAAAAATCAAATCAAATATTGTCCAAAGTTCAGAAACTAAGCAACTCGTCAAGCTCAAAGGTTGAAAGGTCAAACTGGGAGTGAGAGTGCAAGCTTGCTTTGCTTTGTTTTCACATTCACACTCTCACTCTCACTCTCACTCTCACTCTCACTCTCACTCTTGTACGCCAAACAGGAGAGAGAAAGAACAACAAGAAGCAATCTTTCTCTCACCAAAGTCGCCGATCGAAAAGGTCAAACCTAACTCCTTTAAAATGCCAAATACTTTTCAATTCATCCTTTTCTTTTATTTTTTTCTCTTCCCACGAAAAGAAAATAGAGGGTTGTCTTTTTCTTCTTGAAGGGCTTTTATTTTATTTGTTTAAATTATGGGGTTTAAGAAATGAAACTGATAATGTATGTAGAGGTCACAAATTTTGCAAAGTTTTGTGTTTGAGATTGTGGGGTTGAAGTGCCATTGAATTTCAAAGAGGCTTTGGATCAAAGTTGGTTGCTTTTTCAGGTGCCGCACAAGAATTAGCTCAATGTCTTGGGCTACCCCTGATGATCTCTTACTCTCCACCTCGCTTGCAACATACCTTGACAGTAATCTTTCCCTCTCTCTCTCTCTCTCTCTGCCATATTTTTCATGATTTTGACGTTCAAATATCATATGCAAATCTTTTCTGATTTGAGTAACTTGCCCTCGATTTTTATTTTTATATTTGTAGTTTATTTTTTCCTGGTACCCCATATACTGCTGTTCTCTGTTTCATTGTGGGATTTGTACATGAACAGTGGATTGCAGTGGTTATAAATTTTTGTTGGATGAAAAGAAGCATTGAAAAAGGGAATGTTTTCATCAAAGAGGGAAAAAATTGTTATGCATGAGAACTACTAGTAGGCATAAATATCAATAAAAGATGATGAGCTAAGCCCCATAGGGGTTGCACAGGTCATGGGGATTGGGATAATTGGGGTAACAGCTCCTTGATGTACCATAAATAACTGGTCTTTGATTTTGTAGAATTTTCCTGAATGTGAACACTTGTATAGTAAATTGTGAAAGCCTATATATCAGTTTAGAAAATGACAGAAATGAACCTACTTAAAGAGCTTCCAGCAAGTTCATTTTTGTTATTATTCTAGCAGAATGACATGTGGAAAGTATTTTGTTTTTTCATCATTGGGGGAGGCAGTTGTCCAGGGAGAATACTATCAATTACACAAAGCTTAATGTATGTCAGTTATTAATTGAAGTATTGAACTAAACTCTATAAATAGTTACATCACTGCACCTGGGATTTAACTATTGTGCTTTTATCCTGCTCCTTGTCACATGAAAAGATTGGAAGTCCATCACTTTCCTTTTTTTTCCCCTGTTCTATAGTTTGCATACTTTTCATCTGGCATTTTTGTTGTGACATTATTTGTTCTTATATATTTAATTTCAGTTAAAGTGGAGATTGAAATAATTGAACTGAATGATGAGATATGGCAACATATAGTGAAGATCTTATTCTAAATTATATGTATTTTTCACAGAAAAACTTCTTGTCCTGTTGCGAGATGGTAGAAAACTTTTGGGGTTATTGCGTTCTTTTGATCAATTCGGTAAATATCGATCATACACGCATTCTACTTTTATGAAGTCGCTATTCTTATTATTTCTATCTAATATTAACTAACAATGTGATGCAATGACCATGTACAGCCAATGTTGTTCTTGAAGGTGCATGTGAACGGGTAATTGTGGGTGATCTTTATTGTGATGTCCCTTTAGGCCTTTATGTAATTCGTGGGGAAAACGTTGTCTTAATTGGAGAGCTGGTATGACGTGTTCTTGAATCTTGGTCATTTCATATCATTTGACTATTTAATTACTTTTTAAAGGAGTTTTAATAATTTTGCAATCTTCTATCAATGGTATAGGACTTGGGAAAGGAGGAGCTTCCGCAGCATATGACTTGTGTGTCAGAGGTTGACATAAGAAAGGTTAGTCCATCAACTAGTTGATGATAAAACAATTGGATATTTATCTCTTTTAGCATAAGAATTATGAAGGCTATGGATCAAATAACTATTTGGCGTATAAGGACTTCTTGATGTGTCTTGTAGCCATGTTTTAAAAACTTAATCATTGAACTGGTGCAAACATTGATTAACGTTTCACTATTTTGACTGTGATTCAACGATGGTCGAAATAGTGATAATTAAATATATCTTAATATTATATAATATATTAAGTAGTAAAGTAACATAAAATTATAACAAATCAAGTTATAACAATATTATAACGAAGTAACATGATACATTAGGTACACTTTTAAATTAGAATGAAATGACCATGTTATATGTCTTGCAAATAAAAGATTAGTAATAAGAAGCTAAATAATAACAATCCATATGAAGGCCTTTGTACCTTGATATTGAACCTTTATTTGGCTAAAAGAATATTTTTGGTTGAATTAAAAAATTAAACAAAAATAGAAACAACTGATTCAGACCACCAGTTTTGGACTGGGTTTGCACCGGTACTCTAATCAACTTATTATTTTTTGGGTTGAATGGACTGTGTCCATTGGTTTTTGGTTTAACTGGCTGGTTTTGTCTGGCTTTTTAACCAATGCCTAGTATTGCTTATGATGACGTGTTGGAAGGTTTGAAGGAGGAATATCTGGTGATCTCATCTAATCATGTTAATGGCCCTTCTGTTGTGAGGGGTGTGGCTAATTGACCCAAATAATGTTTTATGGCTACTTTGACTTGTTTTGGAAACTGTTGGCCATGGTTTCTTCTTTTTACAGTGGGAAATTGCCAAATGAACCGGTGCTTTTTATATGCCAGTTGCTGGCAGCGCTAGGTAGGTTTTTTCTATCTACCACTTCTTCCAAATCTATGAGCTGCATTTTCTCATGTTCATCATTTATCTAAGGAGGGCCATTAACATGATTAGATGAGATCACCAGATATTCCTCCTTCAAACCAAAGTCCTTAGTTTTCCCAGAATTCTCAGTAGGGAAATAAGCTTATAAGAATTCAAAATGTTAGGGTTCAGCTTCACCCTTGAAAGTTCTGTTAAGTCAGTCTTATTTATCTTTAGCAGGATTATAAATAGCAATATCAATCTTTGACTTTAAAACAAATATTTGATGCTGACCATTTCCACGTCCTGGTGGAAGATGTCAGAAACTTATTGCTGCTTATACATGGGTTGATAAAAACAAATGCAATCACCATTCTCCATTAGTGGGGCCTCCCAAAATCTTCCCTCAAAATGCCTCTTAATAAATGATGTGACCATTAATGACTGTGAATGCACTGTAAACCCCACAATCCCCATTTCCAATCCAAAACCATGTGTAAGGATTACTTAAGCATGTGCGAGTGATGACTTATTAATCCTATCTTTATAAACAAGAAACCATCAAGCAACAAAAAGGTGAGAAATAAGTAAAAATGACCAAACTTACATTATTATAAAATGGAAAGGTCCATATGATTTTTGTTTTTGGTTTACAAAGTTTGAACTATGACTCCTCTTACCCGAGGCCACTCAATCTATGTCTATAGTTACCTGGTTTGCCCAGCAATCTCATGAACTGCAAAACCAGTTCCCATGCGGTACTTTGCAAAGGTCTTGAGATCATAATTTAAAAAAGTGATAGACCATGTTAACTATGCCCATACCACTTGAGCTAAGCTCAATTGGTAGTTGTCTATAGGATTTGCCACAACAAACTGGATTTATGCAAATAGTTTCATGGAGGTCATCCTAGTTATTTATGGCTCTGCAGACACGAAAAAACTATGAATACTTTCTGTAGAACTACGTCAACGCCCAATAGGCATGAGCTCGGGGGGGAGGGGGAGGGGGGGGGGGGGTCAAATATGTGTTTTGAGGGATTCCATATCATATTGTTCCTAATTTACATAAAAGAGTTTCTTATTCTGATAACCAAATGTCAGTCATTTCAACTTGCTAGACTAAAAGATAGGATGGCATTACTGGGAATCTTTGCATTTATTTTATGCCATATTATTTGAAGATACTTGTTTGTTTAGAATAGAATAGGAATAGCAGAGAGAAAAATGAGAAAAAGCTGCCTTGTGAGTACTTGTAGTTGTTGTATATATAAAGGTAATTTGGATGGTGGACAATGCTACTGGCAATCTGCACACAAAAATCACTAATCCAGTTGATAATTTCCATTTGGACAAACCAAGAAATAAATCCAGCATGGCCAATGCCTCAGTTTCAAATGGTTCAAAATAGTAATTTGGCAAATATTTTCAAAAAGTAACATTATTTGGGTAAAAAGTTACCTTTATTGACAAGCTTGTTTCTGCAGCTTCCTTGTGGTTTCTGCTCATAGGTTTTTAAGGGCGTTCCTTCTAACTACCCAATAAATTATTCTTTTGTCCAAAAGAAGGCTGGAAGCAATTTGATGTTCTGCTAACAATATCCAATATACAGTAGAATTCTAGGCTGCCATACATGATTGAGAGTTCCTAGTAACAATTTGTTTTTACTGGAAGCAGGAATCAGATTTCTGCTTAATTTTTTATTGGTGTGGAAAAGTGTGAATTATGATGACATGTGATGTGTAACATGTGGTACTTCGAATTTAAAATTCTTGTAGTATGATTTCTATCATTATCTCTTTTTTTGCGCTTTAAATTCTTTCCCCAACCCTCCAAAAAAATTCCCAATCAAAAGAAACAGGACCCTGTGCTTCTATTTGGCTAATAATGGGCTAGTTTGTTTGTGCTTAAAAAAATTGCTTTTTTAAATTGCTTAAAAAAATTGATTTTATTTTAGAGATTCTTGTAAAATTAGAAATAAATGTTCGCTTGGCTACAATCATAAAAAACACTTTATTTGCTACAATAAATGTATTCACATTGTTTAATAAATGTATTCACATTGTTAAATAATTTTCTCTCTCTTCTATTTTAATTGTTTTTTTTAAGAAGCAACTCTAAGTTGCTTTTTAAAAAAAGCAGAAAACTGATTATTTTCTGATTCTGCTTCTTGAAAAAAGTTTAGACAAACATCTTAAAAATTCATATAAGTGATTTTTTTTAAAAAAAAAGTGATTCTTTTAAGAAATAATTTTAAACAAACGGGCTCAATATGATGACAAGTTTGTTCATTATTGTTCTGTGTTGTACATCATTTCAATTTGATTTCATTTCATTTGTCTTCACTCTTCAGGCTCAAAAAGCAGAACGTGATGCTTCTGATCTAAAAGGCACAATGAGGAAAAGGATGGAGTTCCTTGATTTTGACTAAAACTTCTTACCATCTTAATAATCAAGCTGGTCCCATCTGCAAATTTTAATGCAGCTGTGACTCAAGTTGGATAGTGGGTGGAAGAATAAGTATGGTAGATGCACGTTTGTCTTCTGTGGGAACTAGCTAGACACGAACCAGAATACTTGACAGCTAATATCCTTTTGTAGCAGAGGTCACAAAGGAAATGACTTTTTGACTTCTCTAGAGAGTATTAGTTATCATGCCCTTTTGTTGCATGTGGATTTTGTGCTAATGCATGTGGGGCATGTTATTGAGCTCTTGAATCCTAGTTTGGTTTTAGAAAATCAGATATAGCGAAGATGATTTCGTTACTTGTTTGTGCTCATTTACAATACAATGCCTTTTTCAGAATATTGTTATTTAGTTTTGCTTTCAGCAACAAGGATTAGAGTAACCACTCGATCTTGCCTTAGCTATCAAGTGCTGCAGCAGCAGCTTCTTTTTTAGTGTTTCTCGAAACTGTTCTGTATAATAAATTTAAAGGAGAAAAGTTTCTTAATGGTTTCAATATTAATGATATATTAGAAAAAAAAAAGAAACAAGCATGGAAATTGTGCATTTCATAAAGCAACATGTATTGCCTTGTATAAAAATAGTAATTTTACAAAAGAACAATTAATCGAAGGGGAGTGAGGGAGGAAACAGAAGTAATTACATAATAAGACGAAAACTAGAAAAATCTTTGAAGTATAAACTTATCACCACTAAGATTTAAGTCTTTACAAATTTTAAAGAATGGTGTCCAAAATGGTTTTATTTATAAGGGTGTTATGTTCATATCTCTTTACAACTTAGTGCACATACTTTGCAAGGGCCAATGTCAGCATGACATTGTGTTAAGGTATGAGAAATGCTCCAAGCTTCAGCGCCTCTTGAAACATGGTTCCAGTTTTGTTTCATACTTTTAAGGCTTGAAATCAAGAGATATGAACATAACACACTTTCTATTGTGACCCTTCCAAGCCCTTGTTTGTTTCATCTGGTTGATCAAGTTCCATTGCAATAACAATACATATCAGCATTCTCATAAACGGAACTGCTTTATGAAGCTATATATCTCTCCCTTTTTCTTCTCTGCCCTGTGTGTGCCTTTCTCTTGCACAACCACAACATCACTCACTATGCTCTCAGAAGATCTTTCATGAAAATGACCGAGCATGCATGCTGAACTGTGATATTTTCCATTTCCAAGGCCTGCAATTCTCACCTACAAAAGAAACTTTGAACTAAGCTATCTTATTGACATAATCTTTAAACCTTTACTTCCTCTATCCTTCTAATGGCTTCCTTCATGTTTAGCCTTTGGTCAGGGTTGCTTTCTGTGCAAGCAGCCCCAATTTGGAGAATTTGTAGCATCTGATTGAGTGAACTTGTGTTGTTTTTCAACTCTTGATCAATCAATTCTCCTTCTCTTCCTTCAGAAATTGCTGTGAGCACCCATTGCACAACATCAGTCCCACCTTTACCATTGCTGTGATACTGAGATGGGAATTTCCCTGTCATGATTTCGAGAATGATGATTCCAAGGCAGTAAACATCAGTCTTCTGTGTAACTCTCTGGCACTGTACATAATCTGGGGTTTTATAGGCAAATATTGCCTGCACTGCAACACTGGGGTTGATTAGTGGTTGAAAAGCATAGTCACTTAATAGAGGCTCATAATCATCAGTTAGTAGAACATTGCAAGACTTAAGGTTTCCATGGGGCAGGTCATAGGTAGAAAACTCTGTATAAAGGAAGCCCAACCCTCTTGCCATTCCCTTAACAATCTTCAAACGGGTAGGCCAATTCAGCTCAGAATGGAAGGTTCCTCTATCACCTGACATAACATAATGACACATTCCTTGTCATCATATAACATATGTTGCATTTGCTCCCCCTAAAAAATAATATTAATAGTAATAGAGACACCAAATGTATACCAAATGTAACTCAACCCAAAAGCTAATTTGTTGTGACTCTAACATAATGGAAAGACAAAAATGGAATTAAAAAAGGTACCATATTTTTCCCTACCCATTAAAGGAAACCAAATCATATGTATCAATGATTAGAATATAGATATAATGTCATACATACCATGCAAGACATACAACAAGCTTCCTTTGGGCATGTACTCTGTGATAAAAAGCTTCTCCTCCTTGCGGTAATGGTAAGCCAAAGGAGTCAAAACATTACTATGTCTGATCCTCCCAAACTGTCTCATATCAGCATCAAACACATCTCTCCCTATCTTATTCATCTCCCTCATCCTCTTCACCACCACACACAACCCATTCGCCATGGAAGCTTTATAAGCAGATCCCAAAGCACCATTCCCCAGAACCTCTGCAGCAGCCTTCATCAAATCCTGCAAACCAAACGCCCCCTTTTCCTCATTCACCATCACAAGGTCCCCAACCCCACCCCTCGTAGCCCCTCCTCTCTTAGAAGAAGAATCACCCCCCTTTCTTCCAACCGGTTGATAAGAAGCATTCGAAGAAGAAACAGAGGATCCCCTGCTACTAGGCACATGCACTTGCACCATCTCATCCACACTACTATCCCTACTCACCACGCTGAAATCATCATCACGCCGTTGCCTCGACTTCACGAAGAGGAAAATCACCGCCGCAAGAACCGCCAAAACGAGTATCACAATCACCTTCACCGCCCAACTAGAACCATAACCACCCCCATTCTGAAAAACAGAGTAATTAGAAGAAAAAGAAGTGGAACTATCACTATCACTATCACAGGTCTTATCTAACGGTTTTCCCACAAAGTCCTTCATTTCCTGAAAACGAAACAGCATCAAACTTGGACAACTTTTCTGGGATTGGACCTTCTAATTTGTTGTTGGACACATCAAACGATGTAAACTCTTGATTGAGATTAGGAATAGGCCCTGAAAACTCATTATACTCGAGATGTAACTCTTTGAGGAGGTCAAGTTCGGTTAAGGAAACGGGTATGTTACCGGAGAATTTGTTACCAGAGAGCCAAACTTTCTTTAAGGAAGCTAAATGGGAGAAGAAATCTTGAGGAATGGGTCCAGAGAATTGGTTTTGTGTAAGTAAGAGGGATTTGATGGTGCCAAGTTTGTGAAACCCAGGCATGGGGCCAGAGAAGGAGTTGTTAACGAAGCTTAGGGTTCTGAGGCCTTGAATCTCAGAGAGGGCTTCGACGTCGATGGTGCCGGAGAGGTTGAGATCGGAGAGATGGAGGCCGGTGATGACGTTGTTGAAGCAAACGACGCCGACCCATGTGCCGGAACAAGGGGAGACATTGGGGATCCATGAAGCTAAGGATTCGTCAGCGTTGGTGAAGGATTGTTTGAGCCTGAGAAGGGATTGGGTCTCTGTTGGGGAAGAGAGAGAGAGGGAGAGAGAGAGAATGAGGAGGAAGAGAACAGCGGCCATTGATAGAGCGCGTGGGTTGAAATGGACCGCTGCTCCTCGGAGAGATTAAGGTGGTGGTTCTTCTTCCCTGAAAAGAGGATTCACTTTTTTCTTGGATTTGGGTGGTAGCCAAAGACAGGTGGTGGTGTTGTGTCATGATGATGGTGTGGTGTTTTTGTTTGTGTTTGTGTTTTTTTGCGTGGGCTTGGAGAGAGAGTGGATTGGTGATGATGGTGTTTTGCCAGAAATACCGTGAGATTCTAAGAATAGAGTTTGCAACTCAGAGGTTGTTGTTTTCCCTTCCCATAATTTTGGAGCTGATATAGGTAATAGGTGCATGGGCATATCCAGTTGGTGCAATCTTGCTTTGCCGTTGACCAAGTCACATGCTTTTCAGGGTCTTTTTTTACAACCACCAATTTAAAATCTTATCTGTAAAAAAACAGAGTAAATATCTGTTTGAACTTCAAAGTTTTTTCCTTTTTATTTTTGACATTTTTTTGGATGTTTTATGTCTAGGTGTTATTCTTTTGTGTCTAATAGCTTTTAGGTTTGAGGTTTGGCTGATCCTTAGGAAATGATCCATACCATACATGAAACTTCCCTGATTTATAATTTACAGGAATAGAATAAAAAAAATACAATGGTAATTTCATTTTGATTGTAAAGCTCAGATTAGGGAACACAGTACAAGTTAAAAATAAATAATGGACATTGTTGGTACAGTATTATGCATTGCATGCATGTTATGCATATGTATCTTCTTTTTCTCCAAACCATAGGTAGTACTACTGGGAAGTGAAAGCCTGCACATGTGAAAACTTGTCATTACCATCCTCATCATCCTAATAAGTGAATATTGTGGTGGCTTATACTCATTGTTATAAGCAACACAAGTGAATTGGTTATAAAAAGTATATAGTAAAGGGACAGATTAAATTGAGTGAAGATAATAGAAAGAAGTAACAAAGATATTACCGAGAAAATGTTGCAGTGACCAGGATCTGCAAGGTGTGCCATCAAATTTTCAATGGGGTCTTGTCCAGTATAAATAGCTTGGAACCAGAAGCCAACAAAAGCCAACATTGCAAGTCTACCATTCTTGATCTCCTTAGTCCTTAACACCATGACAGGCTCTGGTGACCCTCTTCCCCACATCAAGGGGTCAAACCACAACCCACCTGGGTAACCAACATCTGGCTTTGGGTTGGGCCTATTTGGAAACTTGGGCTCAATATCAACACTCCCTGGGTTAATCAAATCAGCCCATCTTCTACCCTCCACCCAACCCATCAAGGCCAATTGTACAATGAACAAGGTTGTGGGATCTGCAAAGTACTCTCGAGTACCAGCTTCATACCAAGAGAAGTTCTCAACATAACCCATCCTTTCAAGCAATTCTGGAATCAGAATTCCAGACACAGCAAGCATTGCCCATCTACCATGCATTAGTTCAGCCTGAGCAAACCATTTAAGCAACTCTGGATCAGACCCTGAGGTGCAAAACCACATAGGTTACTTGTTAGTGAACCACACAATGTTTATTAACCACAACTAATCAAAAACTTTAGAATAATATTAAAATAGCCTACACAAGCTTTGAAGCTCTTTTTATTATTATTTTAATATATTATATAAGCACTATATTGATTGTCCTGAAGTACTGTATTCACACAAGAATTGCTTAGAAAAAGTAACACATACCTAATCCAAGTGGGTCAAATCCGAAATCACCAGGAAGACTGCAATTGGCAGAAGATTGAACAATTATACCAAATCACCAATTTCTTACTATTTCTTAGAACATTTTTTGTTTGTAAGGCCTTGGATTTTCAGGGGGAAAAATGTAAAGGCATGATTTTTAGTAAAGAAATTAACAGAAAATTAGTTGAAGCTTGAACATTTTGTTTTGACAAATGTGTGTAGGATTAGGAAGGAAGCATAAAACTTGTTACCTGCCATCAAGCCATGGAGGAGGTGAACTACCAGGGAACCACAAAGGCCTATCTGGAGGAAGTGGCTCACAGACATCTGAGACTCCTTTTGTTGCATTTGTAAAGATTCTTCTGCTCAAGCATGTGTATGTGGCTGTTCTTTCAGGGAAAACCTTTTGGCGTATTTCTCTGCATCCAAAGACAAAACATAGAGTTTAAGAATCACCTGAATGATTATGATTAAGCATATATATAGAAAATACAGTGCAAGTGGTTGAGCCAAAAGGAACTGGACATGTTTGGAAAACTTGACAATGCAGTGGAGGAAATTGATAAAGCCATGAATCAGAGAAAGGCCAAAGCTGGAGTGGCAGAATCTGTTAGTTGGAACTTGGAATAGAACCAAGGTCCTGTTTCAGTATTCTGAGGCTTTATCACTTTATCCGTTATATCTTGGATGATGGATAACTTGTGATATTCTGTTCGGAACAAAAATATAAGGAAGGGCCAATAGTATTGGAATTTGACACGTGCCATCGATATGGGAATGGGAGCTTCAAAACTTGGATCATTTTTTGTTTTTCTCCAAAAGAGATAGTATCAAATATCAATTCAATAGTACCAAAAGAAAAAAATTCTAGCTTTGGGCTGGAATAAATGAATTAAGCCCAGATGTTAGTTTGCTTTTGTAACTCTAGTTCTGGGCCTCAATTCAGTGTCTCCTCAAAAAAGCCCAATGAGAAATTCACTGTCTATCCTTTTCCAAAATGAAAATCAAGCTAAGGATGTTTGATAAACAAATTCATTGGCTCAGCTGTAGTCAAATAAAAATATTGAAAATGTTCTTGAGAATTGAATGTTAAGAAACAGTGATGTTGGTGATTGATGAACATATTGGCGTCATAATGCAAGGACTACAAATTATTGATGTATGTTGCTGATATGCAAATGGTGTTCTTGACGAGTTTGGGATTAGTAGATCAATATAAATGTGTTAGTTGAGAATTTTGAGTGGGATTAATTAATTGTATTTGTGTTTACTGAAAGGAACTCACCACCAATTCACCCACTTCATAATCCACATTTTGAGAGATGGTACGAATTTAACAGGTCCTGAAAAGACGATCAAGATGAAAATAAAAATAAGTAAATGTGTATGATGAAAGTAATATTTAAATAAAATTAACAGACAAGATATATTTTTGCCGGAAAAAATATTAATTATGAATACAACAATCAAACATTTTTTCTTTTTTCACAGAAGAATTATTGCATCGGGTGTTTTTTTTATTAATTCTATCATAGCGCAATTGATTCTTGCTTGGTAAATGGTTATGATAAAATAAGATTAAATATTCCCGACTCGAACAGAATTGTCTCCATGGAGGATACCTGCTGTGATCTTTTGTGGAGGATATCTATGGTTAAAGAAAAAAAATTAGATATCATTAATAGAATTTTTATATTATATATTTAGGAATAATCAACTAAAGAGGAAGAAGATTAACTTTTTATAATAAATTATAAGATATATAATTTTAGGAATTCGAGTCAAGCACAATTCATTTATATCATATATTTTAGGATTTATTTTTTACCTTCTACAAAAAGAAATTGAAATTAGAGTAAATTAATTTTTTTATATTAATCAAATAAATTTTTCATGGGAAACAATCCGCATCAAGATTTTGCTATATAAGGAAAATTTAGCATATAATACTTAAACCAATTCATTAAAACAAATTGATTTGATAATAAGATAAAAAAAACAATAGGATTTGATGGGATGACTCTTACACTCTGACTCTTTGTCTAATCTAAAGGCTCTTTTTCCCCCCTTAATATACGTATTCTAAGTTGTTAGATTAGATCTAGATACCTTATTACTTGTTTATTTTGGTCTTCTTATCCTTACAAATTTTTAATAATATTGTGAGTAAAATTTATCTAGATGTTGCGATTGACCGTAATGTTAAAATAAGATTCTCATGATTAAATTAGAAATCTTCAAGATTACACCTCGAAATTAAAAAAAAATCATAATGCACATTGAAGATAACATATTAAAAATATAAATAAAAAATACTGATAAATTTTTTTTACGGCAAAAATACTGATAATTTGAAGTACAAAATGTGTGTGATTTTATTTTTACGTTACAATTTCTAAGAAAGAGTTTAAAATAATTTAAATCTACCAAAAATTATCCAAGAGAGTTTAATATCAAGTATTTTTAAGGTAAAGAAAGTAGTTGACATTTTTTTCTTGAAGGAACAAATTGAAACAGAAACATATCAAAAGAAGTATTCCACCAATAATATATGTCGCTAACAAATCTCTTAGTATATAACATGTTACCAGAAAAACATCTCTTAATACAACCCATTTATCTTTATTAAATAAATAAGCGATATCAACATATCAACGCATTAGTATCAAGGAGTGGTTCCGATGATTACATCATGTAAAACTTATATTTGACTTTCAAAATAAAATAAATGACATTCCATATGAACAAGTCATGAATGACTTTGGTGAACTAACCTCAAGGCCAAGGTTGGTTAAGTTTTTTGCGGTGAATTTTCTCCAATCCCCACATAGAAAGTGGAGTTCATAATTGGTTAAAAAAAAATTAACAAATAACTTTATTGTCTAATACATTTTCACCCATCAGGACATAAAAATCGGAGTTAATAATTATTCAACAAAATAAAAAAAAAAATCAATAATTTATTTTTTAAAAAACAAATCTTTAAATAAGATAATATTCCTCACCATAAGATAAGATAAATATAATGGTACATTTCAAATGGAGATGAACAAGATAAAAATATCACAACAGGTTTAATGCAATGATAACTCAAACTTTCTAGTTTCTAGTTGCTTATCATATTAATATCATTACCATATTATATTTATCATATATATAGCTCACCAAACCAAACAACATTAGTCACTGTAAAATGTGGAATATGAACAACCTGCGATGTGCGCCGTCGTTAACTTGCAAAATCTCAATCCATTGTTGTTTCGTATCCATAGTTTTGCTTGCAATTGCTGCAACACTGATTCACTGTCCCACGATAGTAGATCTCTATTTTCCCATCAACTTCACCACTCACTGCTTCACTTTGAATACACTCTATCCTCCCCCAATCTTGACCACTATCAAATCAAGTTACCCAATTCCACAACACACTTGAGAAACCCGAGTTCTTATTCAAAAGACAAGATTTTGAAGCAACCCCACGTAATCAGAAGCTGCTAAATCAAGCTCCACTCTGTTTGAATGATGGTGGAGAACTTTACGCGTTGTTTTCAAGGATCCTTCGCTTCTCACAAGACCCTGTTTGCATTCCTGTGTGCTGCTGCGCTTGCTTCTTTGGTTTTCCTGTGGCAGAGGAATGCGATTAATGGGTTCTTGGTGTTGGGTGGTGTTCCGGTGTGGGCGCCGCCGATGCTGCGCCCTGTGGTTTTCAATTTGACGGATTTTGGTGGGGTTGGTGATGGGATCACTCTCAACACTGAGGCATTTGAGAAAGCTGTTTCTGCTATCTCCAAGTTGGGGGATAAGGGTGGTGGCCAGTTGAATGTGCCACCTGGTCGTTGGCTCACTGCTCCATTTAATCTCACAAGTCACATGACCCTTTTTCTAGCTGAAGATGCTGTCATTCTAGGAATTCAGGTGCTTATTTTAGGATGTATTTGTTTTTTTTTCTGTTTGATATGTGAATTCAGTTATATTAATGATAACTGTCATGACATGAGGTGCATTCTGGTACATTTTATCATTGATCTCTTTGGTCCTATATTTTTACTCTGATTCTATCTTTCATAATTTAAAGTTTTGAACTTTAACTTAAGTTATATTTGTTATTCTTATGTGATGACTAACAGGATGAAAAGTATTGGCCTTTGATGCCTGCATTGCCTTCATATGGGTATGGTAGGGAGCATATTGGGCCTCGATATGGTAGTTTGATCCATGGTCAAAATCTTAGAGATGTTGTGATAACAGGTGAGGATTTTTCTTCCTTCTTCAGGACAAAGGTTTTTACTTAGTAAGTATCTAGTCATATAATCTGATTGTTATATTTTGAGGAAAAGGAGGGAAATCAATAGATTGTCTCATGATCTCTTGATTTTAGAATCTTGTTGAGTACCCAAATATTTTACTTGGGGAGAACAATATTTTATAACTTCTGCTTTTGGACAATAGATTCTCCCTCATGTATGAATCCTCTTATGTAGGTAATCAATGCAAATATGAGGCTCCTCCAAGGGTGGTCTGCCTTGTTAATTAATTCTTTTGTCAGTTTAAATTTTCAAGTGTGTGTGTTGAATTAATTCAACAGTATTTTGATATCAAATGAGAAACCAGTTTGTTTCGTGCTTGTTAACACTTCTTTTATTTTTAGTTGAATGAACTGCCTCATGTACTTTCCTTCCTACATGTCATTAAAGGGAAAAGGCCTAAGATAACATAAATTCACAAGTCTAAAACTGATTTTTTTAATCATCCATCCCAAATGTCATATATTTTTTGTTGTTTCAAGTTAGATGAACTGTATAGAGTACCAAAGTGAACTTGTAAGTATGGCGAGCTAATTAGGAGTTGACCATGATCAGGATAGATAAATTAGGCTACCACAGTACTCGTCTTTTTTACTTGTCTTTTGTGCAATACTTAATCTTTAAGCTTCTCTGATTCTGTCTATTGTCATATTTGACAGGGCATAATGGTACCATAAATGGACAGGGACAAACATGGTGGACAAAATATCGCCAGAAGCTCCTCAACCACACAAGGGGGCCACTTGTTCAGATCTTGTGGTCTAATGACATTGTGATCACAAATATTACTTTGCGAGACTCTCCTTTCTGGACACTTCATCCATATGACTGCAAGAATGTTACAATAAAAAACGTTACAATATTGGCTCCTGTATCTCATGCTCCAAATACTGATGGCATAGATCCTGGCAAGTATTTCTAGTTTCTACATAGCACTATGATTTATTTCATATCTTAATATATGATCTTCTGGTTATTTTTATCCCCTTCTATAAGTTACTAGATGTTCATGATGAGGGAGGATAGTTTCATCTTGCTGGCATTCAAATAAAAAAACTTAAAGAGGTTACGTAAAAAAGGGATCAGAAAGTAGGTGTTATTATATGACCTATTGTAGACTATATATTAGAAGTTCAATCCTGTAAATAAATTGAATTTTCTAGTTAACTGTACTGTTTCTCTTGCTGAATAAAAGTCCCAATTAAGGTTTCAGTGAGAGAATTTTGATTAAGGCAGGAATGGTTTAAGTGATTTCTTTTTTCTGTAAGCTTGGGTAACATGTCAGATGTTTGGGAAATGCCTTTGTCTGTTTATGCACAAATGAGATTGACTTGTTGCAATCTGACTCACATGGTGTTTATCTGCTAATATCTTATCTGGCACATGTTCTGGTTATCATGATAAAGTGTTACCTCGAATGCTCTCCAGATAAAATCTGAGAGAATCGCTATTTGATTATATTTTACTAAAATGTTAACCTCTATTAGTTTGATATATGAGGAATTTTAACAAGCCACGGTTTCTATGATCTGAACAGATTCTTGTGAGGATATGTTGATAGAGGACTGTTACATAAGTGTAGGAGATGATGGAATTGCAATAAAAAGTGGCTGGGATCAGTATGGAATTGCTTATGGAAAGCCTTCCAGGAATATAGTAATCCGAAACCTTGTTGTTCGCTCCAATGTTAGGTGAAGTGAATTCCTAACTCATTGCATCCCTTTTAGCATCTTATTGTTCTCTTGTCACGCATGCTCACAGGTTGAAGCCATGTATTGCTGTTTCTTTATGTGTTTGTTTGAAAATTTGATTAGTCATTATGATACTTGTCATATGTTAGGCATTGCATTTCTATGAATCTGCATAATGTTATGAATCATGGGAACATAGCCATTGTTTTGTTCATCACCATAATTTCTCACATTTCTCTAGTGTATGCATTTCTGCATGTGGAACAATAGAATTAGACCAGCACATCCATGTACCCAATACCAATGTACCCAATACCAGAGTTGACTATAAGTTTTGAAATTTTGTTATTTTACAATGCTGAGCTATGAAGCCCGGATACTCCAAAATTATTAAAGTACAGTGTCAAACTCGTATCCGATACACATACACAGACAATATTCCTAGATACTTATTCAGGGAGTATCCTCAATTTTTTTAATTTTGAAAAGAAATTATTGTTCAATACATTTGTGATACACCTTTGGTATGTTTGGGATACAACTCCAAAAACTTGCCTTGAAGCTTCTTATACAACCTTGTTCTACATCGTGTTATGAGAGAAATTAGAGTACACACTCCTTTATTCATTCTCTGGAGAGAAATAAAATAGATCCAAAAAAGGTAGGTGATTTGGTTTATATGCATTCCAACCTCTAACTTTTGTCTAGGAAAGATAAAGGATATACTAAAGGAGAGGCATGATTGTGGGATATTTATTAGTGGAGATGTACATGATCCACTTGATAATGGTGGTGGACTTCTTAAATTGGTAGAATTGTCTCTTGATGAACCAGACTTAGAAGCTATGGTTTTTTGGGTGATGGGAATGAAAGAGATGGAAATGATAGTTAGTATTAGATAGTAAATGGTAGGCAATTGAATAGAGCCACTTCTTTCAAATGGAACTAATGACGCTTTTTGTGACACTCTGACATTGGTTGGGAAAAAATATGTAATTTTTGTGACAAGTTTGTAGGGGAAAGAATACTGACATGGACAAAGGAATGATGTGTGTCTATGCTTTTTGTTTATAATAACAAGTATCTTTTTGTCAATTGTGATCATCATCTAGTGGTATGGTTATATATTGTTCTTTTCGCCCCTTATTATAAGACTCTTACAATCGTTTCACACGGTTTAAGAAAAGTTGGTTGATGCATTGGTCTTTTAAAAAAATAAATTATAGCATTCCAAATATACCCATATTTAAATGTCACTATATTTTATGTACACTAATTGTCACATGGTGGAAGACTCCAAAAGTCAGTTTCCAATGGTGTAGTTAAACATGTGGGTAAAACTTCATTAATTATTCACACTGATTAATATATGGGGAATTAAAAATAGTTAAACATTAATGAAGGGTAAATATGGAAAAAATGATTAATTCATCTAAAAATATGCTAAAGGTCTTATATTAAGGGACACTCAATTCTTCTATAAGGATTCTTATAAATAGAGACGGAGGGAGTAATAAAAAATATCAATGTCTCTTTACAAATATTATGCATTTATGTAATATATATATATATATATTATTAATTTGTATTAACATATCTAGACATATCGTATCTTGAGTTTTTAATAATTTCCTACAGGCCCGAATCTGTGTCATATCACACCCATATTGTGCTAAGTATCTAGGCTTCATAGATGCTAAATAAAGTCAAGGGCATGAAACCAATTATGAGGTTAATGCTGATTGAAATTGTCTCCACAGCCTATCTTTTCCTTTCAATCTTTTCATTATTGAAATATCATCCTTCACAAAAGCCAAGTAACCAAAATAAATTCCTTGGTGTGGTCCATATGCTTTAAGTAAGTCAAGGCCTTTGATTGACTGATCTGATGGGGGGCTTCTCCAACTGATGGCCTATATATAATTGGATAATATTCTACTTATCTGTTCTTTGGAAAAATCAATCCCTAATTAACAACAGCATATTCATTGATATCATATCATGTCTCCATGTTTGAATAATTTAACTTAGACTTTTCTTTGTGTGAAATGCAACAGTGCTGGCATCTCAATAGGCAGTGAGATGTCTGGTGGGGTATCTAATGTCACAGTGGAAAACATTCTTGTATGGGAATCTAGGCGTGCTATCAGGATCAAAACTGCACCTGGAAGAGGTGGATATGTGCGCCAAATAGCTTATCGGAATCTAATGTTCAAGAATGTCCGTGTTGGAATTGTCATCAAGACAGATTACAATGAACACCCTGATGCTGGATATGATCCTAATGCACTTCCAATACTCAAAGACATAAGCTTCACCACAGTCCGTGGCCAGGGAGTTCGCGTGCCGGTACGTATTCAAGGTAGTGAACAGATTCCAGTGAGAAATGTGACTTTCCAAGACATGGAGGTTGGGATAACCTACAAGAAGAAGCATATCTTTCAGTGTGCCTTTGTCCAAGGTAGGGTAATAGGGACCATCTTTCCAGCACCTTGTGGGAACTTTGATCAGTACAATGAACAAGGACAGCTAGTGAAACATGCTGAGTCTCAGAAAGTAACAGACATAGATTATGAAATTTGAGGTGTCTCTGTTCCATTTATCAAGCCTCAAATTATGTCTGATTGTCTCTATGATCATTTTTGTGAGGGGTTGGAGCAGTCAAGTCATACCCTTTATTCTTTTTTTCTCCATTTATAGCTTTCTTAGGTGATAAGTTGTATATATCAATATATGGAAAATTTTCACATGCTTATATAAATTTTCCAAGATTACTCAATTGCATAAGCTACATGCTCATTTTTAGGCTTTGTTATATTTTTCTGCTGAGGAAGAGAATGCTGTAATAACAGTCAAGAAGGGAGCTGTTTTTTTTAATAATCCAAGTTACTAAGACACTAGTTCATATATCTTTGAATAGATGCTGATAAAAATCAGCAAATAGCTTAGATAGTGAGTGGATGAAAGCCCTGTTACATTTATAAGTTATTTCTGTACCACAAACTCTTGTTATACTCTATTTATTGTACATTTTAATGAGATAGTTTGCTTCATATACTTAAATATTATGCTTTATGAATGACTAAGTAAGTTGTTATTGTGAAATATAAATCGTCTAAACCTTGGGTCCTGTAGAAGAAGGTTAGCAAATCCATATATGCTATGTGTTGGCTGCATGTTATTGCAGTAACATTTTAAAAGCGATACCTGCTTACTTGATTAACAATTTCTGGAATGGAATCATGAGAGTTTTTTTTAATTGATTGAAATGAACTTTGGAGCATGTTTCTCCTTCAAATTTTATAAAAATGTTAACATGCTCTTTAATACATGTTTTATGATCTATTTTTAAAAAAATCAACACACTCACCACATAAATTGATCACTTTCCAAAAAGAAAATTGCTTTTTTAATGTGTTGCAAATGAATTTAATTGATTTGATATTCTTATTCGTGGTGGCTAACACACACACGAGTCGGGATCTGTTGACACAGGTGTCAAACTTCAAGACCTACACCAATTAATAACTTTTTTGTGGAATGTGAAATTGATCAATCCAACCGTTGAATTGAAAGTTCTTATAAAGTAGATCAAGCTTATAAAATTTCATAAAAATTGAAAACTAATTGATACTTCATCAAATTAATTATTTTAATGTATAATATGTTTTTTAAAATATAAGATTCAAGGCTTTCGCTGATTCCTGGTGGATTCTCCAACTGACTGTCACGTACACTTTGATGTATTCTAATGAAAAAAGAAAAATCTATAGTGATATGTGAACAAATTACCCTTTATAAAACCAACGGGGTTGGTTCAGGTGGTACATGTTTAATTCCCCTTAAGTAAAGTATCGGGTTCGAGTATTGTGGATGGAAAAAATCTCCGCTAGAAGAGGTAACCCCACTATGATGTGAATATTCCCGACTCGAGTAGGATTACCTCCTTGGAGGATACTTGTTAAACCAAAAGTTACCCTTTATAATCATACTTATCTAGCTTTTGTGGTTAAATTAACTATGGGGTGTTTGGAAGAGTTTATTTGACCTTATCTTATTATATAAACACTTGTGCTGGTGTTTGGATAAACTTATAAAAAGAGTTTATAACATGTTCATAAGTTGTTTTCAACTTATTTCAATAAACTCCTTAAAGTAACTTATGAAACAACTTATATAGAGTTTAGTGTATAGCCCCCTCTTCAATTTTTAACCACTTTTTTTATGAGCTTATACATTAAGTTCTTATTAAATAAATTAAGCTATTTTTCCAAACTGTGATATCTAATCCATATTCAGCTCTAATCCTGTTTTTATGTTACTCTTTTAGGTTTAAACTTTTTCCTAAATTAAATGAAATTAATGACAACTTTCATAATTTTTATGAGAATATAAAAATTGAAAAAAAAATTATTAAAAAGAAGTTGTAATTACATCAAGAAAACTCATCACGAAGACTGAGTATATAAAACCAGGTCAAAAGACCTAATTAACAAAATGTAATTACAATGGAACTCATTCTTGAAAATATAAATGCATTTTACATGTTTGTTTCTGATTTACTCCGATTGTTCATTCCTTTTGGTTGAAGGAAGAGTCGAGGGAGCATTATGATTAGTTCTGGCAACAAATAATGCTTAAGAGATAGATTAAAGAAGCTCTTGATCTAGCATGTGCCAAATGTCAAGAAATCATAATAAACATGTGATAGGAAATGTGTAGTAAGTTGCAGCACTTGACTTGGTTGTGGTGTGGCTGCCAATGACAATCTCTTATTATGCCAACGGCCAACCAAACTTGGCGGCAACTATTTGGGTCTGTTTCCATTTGACCCAACTCAATCCAATTTGGACTCTGCTTATGTTTGGTGGACCCATCTCATCTTTTTTTCTTCTCTAATTCTAGATAACGCTGCCTGCAATGTATTGGGTCTATAAAGCTTTCATCTTTCGTGACGTGCAAAGAAAGTTTACCACTTATGGACCCAAATATGATATAAAGAAATTTTATGACTTACCCTTTAATTTACTTTTTTTTTTTCAAATCAATATTAACTCCCCGTTTAAGAGCACACAAACTTAGCACCGTTTGAGGTGGTTATAAATTTTAAGTTTTTTATTTTTAAAAAATTTCAGTCAAATTTTTATAATTCAAATTAAAAACTAAATTGGCTGTTTGGGGTGGTAGTGAATTTTTAGTTTTTGGTTTTTTAAAAATTTCAATCAAATTTTTACAACTCAAAACTAAAAGTGGTTTTCAAAATGCCCATTTTTAATTTTCAATTTTGAGTTGTAAAAACTTAATTTAAATTTTTTTTAAAATCAAAAACTTCACAACCACCCGAGACGGGGCCTAAAGGGTTTCGTTCTTCACAGCGAAAAAAATTATTTTGGAGAAAAATAATTATCATTGATTAGAAATAGAAAATTAATATTTAAAATTGTGGTCATACATGTAGATATATAATAAATAATTAACTAATTTAAATTTCAATCAGTAGCTATAATTCTTTATTTTTCTCTCTAAAGTGAAGACAAATCTTTAAAGTCTAATATATATATATATATATAAAACATAAATATTTTGTTATTAATTTAAAGATCAAAATGAATATAAAAATATGATTATGATTATTTTAAAATAATTCACAACTTCTTAGTGTATATATATTATTTATTTTAAATTTTCCTGTTATTTGTTTTTTACCTTACCGCAAGAACAAAACTTACAAATTTACAGGTGATGGAAGAAGCCACATAACATAAATAAGTTTTGATTATTGAAATAAATTAATGCCTTTTATAAGCAAAGAGACTAATTCATTAAAGAAAAGAGAATATAAAGGGTACTCTAACCCAAGAGATCCATTATACCCAAACTAAAATTCAACTATCTGTCTATATAATCACCTAAACAATAGCCAACGGACAAATAATGTGAAAATTTCTAACCCAATGGGTTGGTTGAGTGGAGCAATACAAGGTCTCGTGTCGGAGGTTTGAACCTCCACTCATCCCCTTGGGGTGAGGTAAAATGCTCTTTCAGCCCGGAGGTATTCCCTCCCTTGGTTTGGGACACCATCCCCTCACCCTAAATTTTTTCTATAAAAACAATAATGCGAAAATTTCTAATAACTAATAAATTAATGTTGCAATAACTTTTTGAATTTTTTTGAGTTTAAAACCTAATTTTTTTATCTATTTATTTTAAAAAAGGATTAAAAGATGAAATTATGTAGCATTCAAATGACTTTTTAACTTTAAGATTTATCTAAGATTGAATATTTAAAAATTACGATATACTAACATTCCTTTTAATAAATAAGACTCTTATATACTTAATAAGTAAGTTTAATTGTTTCAAAAACATATATAGTTAAATTTGAAATACTTGTTAATCAAATAATAAACACACACACAATATACTCGTGGACATGAAGTTAGATGCACGTACTTCACCCGGTGCTACCATTCCCCTCGTTGCTTCTGCTGTCAGATTCATGTGCTGTAACTTTTGATAAGCAAGTTTTGCGTGACCACATGGTATAACAATTAATTAAAAATTTAAAGTATATCAAAATAATAATGAAAAGTGAAAACATTAAATTTATGTCAGAATAATTTTAATATTTTTAATTTTTAATTTTTAATTAATTGCGTCTATAAATACTTTAGTTAAACAAGAATAATTCACGTTTCATATATATTTCTTCCAACTAATGTTTGTTTGGCTTTTGGGTTTCCCTATTCGTTCATATACAGCATGGTAGGTATGGCATAGTACGTAATAAGAATGTTTAATAATACTGAATGTCAATATTTACAATTTTGGCATAATATAAATTATTAAGCAATATAAAAGGCTAATTTCATGTATATTTGATTTGATTAATAAGATGCGGAAATGTGATAGGATATCTGGCGTATATTTACTTATAAAGCTTATTTATAAGTTTATAACTATTACCATTTGATTTTCTTTTTTTAAAAAATAGAGGTATTAATAGGTAAAATGAACATCAATATAACTATCCCCTCATGTATCTCCTTCATTAAATAAATAGTATAGATAACAGTAAAATTTGCATGATAGTATTTTCTAAAATCAAATAAAAAGAGGGGTAGAAAATTTTAAATAATAGTAATAAAATAAAGAATAAAAGTGGGTGAAATGGCGTTGTAATTGTTGAGAAAGAGGTAAGGCAGTTTCGTAAAGGAGCATCTAGAGTGGTCATGAATGTCACGCATAAGAACCAAAGGAAATTAACACAAATAACAGTCATGAATATCACGTGCGTGATTAAAAGAGAAGAAAACAAAACACACTGCTAAGTCCCAATCAAGAATTAATAAAATAATGGAAAATCAAGGTTAGCTCAGCTAATAAGATAGGGTTGAAAACATCTTCTATCCAAAACCAAAAGACCAAATAAAACAATATTGTCCATCAAAATAAATAGATATATAGCGTCGGTAAAGCCTATAAGGGTTAGCTTTTTAATAAACAAAGATCAAACCTTATTTGTCAAAAGGGTACAAGTGCATCAATTTATGTTTGAAAGATTAATTTCCAATTTAAAAGCTAAAAAATTAATGAAATATGTACCAATTAAAAATTATTGAATGAAAAATTAGAAAGCGCCAGGAAAGAAGAGGAGAGAAAAGTCTGAAGACTGACTGAGTCCTCGCCCGTGAACTCCATAAATATTATAATCCTTTGCTTACACAATTCAACATCCCCCACAAAGCACATGCTCCAACTAACTACTCCATGAATAGCAAATAAAATAATTTTATTTTTTATATAAATAATTTATTCCAAGATAAATTAAAACGCGTAGCTTATATAAATATTAAAGTATGAATAATTTATTTATAGATGTCACATGACTTTTACATAAACAAAATTATTTCCTAGAATAGAATAAATAAAATAGTGCGCGTTTGTAAAAAGCCGTTTGGTCGTGCCACGTGTTTTATTTGCGCGTTTGGTGAGTGCACCCGAGAACTTTCCTTGTCTCCCCATGTTCCACACGGTGTTTTCAACGTCAACTTCTCATTTTCAAGCTGATAGATACACTTTCTTAGCCATTTAAATAAGTATTTTGTTTTATTATTACAAAATATTATTATGTTTTTTTTTTGGTAAGGTGGAAAATACAGAAAAACAAACAAGAAAACAAATTAACAAACTAGATCCCTAGCTAAGCAATTAAAAACTTCAAACGGGGGCATCCTTCCAAATACGCTAGCTCCAACTCCTATTAACACCTAACTTGGCAAGATAATCAGCAGATTCATTTTCTTCTCTTCTAATATGATTAAAAGTCACCTCCCAATCTCTATCCAGCATGCCTTTAATTTGCAGAACAATCCTAGGAAAAGGATGGAAATTATGGTTAGAAATACCAGTAACAACGTTGACAGCTTCAAAAGCATCACTTTCACAAACAAGCTTGTGATATCCATAGGCCCAAGCAACCTCCAGACCATTCTGAATTGCCAATAGCTCCGCAAGATGAGAGGATCCTTTGCCTTCATTTGATGAAAATCCAACAAGCCAACTTCCTTGGTCATCACGTAGGAGACCACCAGTACCCATATCTCCCTGCGTAGAACACCTGCCATCCGAATTCAGTTTAATGAAACCTGTTGGAGGAGGGCTCCAGAAATGAAGAAGGCCAAATATCTGGATCAGTGGTCATATTAGAGATATTAGATTCCAGGATTTTTATCCAGCTAACCACTTGAGCAACAAGCCAAATTTTGTGGTCAAATATGTAAGCATTCCTCCACTTCCAAATCCACCAAATTCCAGCAGTAAGGAGCGCCCAATGATCACTATGAATGATGCCAAAAATCCATTGGAACACATTACTATCATGAGAGTGGACATAAGCAGTGAGACCAAGTCTCAACCAAACTTCTTTTGCATGGGGCAATCTCTCAGACAATGAAAAATATCCTCTTCTTGAGCAGAACAGCGAGGGCAGGCTGCATTAGAAGCCACATGTCTTTTTAATCGCAAGAGATTAGTGGGAAGAACTCCCCGAAGAATAACCCAAAGAAGCATTTTAATTTTCTCAGGAATATGCAGACTCCAGACCTTTCTCCAAAGAATTGTGTTATCATTCCGCAAAGAATCAGCTAACCAACTATATGCTGATGATTGCAGTGAGAATGCCACTGCCATTGTGTTTCCAACACCAATTGTCCATTATATTATGCACCAGAACAGGATTCACATTTAGGATTCGGTTTGTAATCTCCAAAGGTAAAGGGGTTGAGATACAATCCAGGTTCCAACCAGCATGAGATATAACATCTTTCAAGTTCAACATTAGATCAGTATGATGAATGAACTCCAACTGGTCTGATAAAGGACCAATCCCTAACCAATCATCAAACCATAAGGAAGAATCACCTACACCAATTTTAAAATAGAATCCATCCTTATGATATTGAATGCTTTAACAATACTTTTCCAAATGAAGGAATCTTTCGATCCTGGTTTCACATGGAATAAAGAAGAACCATGAAGATATTTGTGGTGAAGAACCTGAACCCAAAAACAATCTGCCTCTGACAGCATCTTCCAAGCAAGTTTCCCAAGAAGAGCCACATTGGTTTTCTTAGCTATTCGAACACCCCAGACCCCCAAACTTTTTTGGCAAGGTAACAGTGTCCCAATTGACTAAATGCCAAGCACGAGACTGGTTACTATTACTAGACCAAACAAAATGCTTAGTTATTTTATCAATTTCAGAACATAAACCAGCTGGAAATTTATGACTCTGCATAGTATATATTGGGATGGATGAAAGAACAGACTTAGCAAGGCATAACCTACCCGCTCTATTAAGCAAAGAAGATTTCCAGGATGCAAGACGGTTACGAATATTATCCATCACATGCTTGAAACAATGTTAGTCACTTTGCCCTTAATAAGGGGAAAGCCTAAGTAGGTTCCAAGATCATACACAATTCTGATTGAAGTTAAACCAACAAGTTGAGACTTTGTAGAGGCTTGTCACTCCTGTAGAACACGTGGCTTTGGACTTCTCAAAATTAACCCGAAGACCAAAAGAATCACAAAATCTCTGCAAAGTTTGAGAAATAATTTCCATTTGTCGAGGCACTGCTTTACAAAATAGGAGAATACCGACAGCAAATAAGAGATGAGAAATAAATGGACCCCTGCTTGAGATTTGTATTGGTTCCAAGACCTCTATTTACTGAGTGTTGGATCAGAAGAGACAATTTTTCCATGCATGGAGCAAACAGGTAGGGTGACATGGGATCTCCCTTTCTGAGACCACGAGAGGGTGAAAATTGCGCAAGTCTCGAACCATTCCAGAGAACAGATAGTTTAACAGATCGAATACAGTTCATAATAAGAGTCACATTGGAGCGGGGGAATCCAAAATCACATAGAGTTCCTTCAAGAAAGTTCCAACCAACACTGCCATAGGCCTTTTCAAGATCAATTTTAAAAGCCATAGTGTCTTTCTTTGCCTTCGATTTATGCATAAATGGACCAACCTCCTGGGCAATATTGCATTATCCGTATGTACCTCGTCCAGGTAAGAAACTACTCCTGAAGAGGGACCAACAAGATCATTCAAAAATGGACGCATTCTATTAACCGGACCTTAGTCATGAATTTGTAACGACATTACAAAGGCTTATAGGTCTGAATTCTTTCAATCTAGTGGGTTGGGTCAACCTTTGGGATAAGAACAATAAGAGTATCCGCAAGACCTGGCTCAAAAGAACCATATAAGAAAGCATCATTAACCATCCTCCAAACATCGGTAACCCACAATATGCCAGTACTTTTTAAAAAAGACTGGTTGAAAACCATCTGGACAAGAGATTTGTAAGATTTCATGCTCAGCAGAGCTTTCCTAACTCCTGATGGGTAACCGGAGCTAAAAGAGCAGCAACCCCTTCATTGCTTAATTTGGGATGATTAATAAGATCCAATTCAAGGGGCCTATCATCCCCCTGTTGAGTGAACAAATTCTGAAAAAAAAAAGATTTGTTTCCTCTCTTTTAAAGTACTATCATCCACACACCAAGCACCATCATAAGGAAAGGCCATGGATCTTATTACGTTTCCTTCTGATTGTAGTCTGCAGATGGAAAAACTTAGTGTTTCGGTCCCCCAGTTTAACCCATTTTTCTCTAGATTTTTGTAAACCAAAATATTTCCTCTTGGTGAAGAACATCTTTATAACTCTTTCTGGAGGTCAGCTTCCAAACGCAACATATCCTAAGTTTGTCTATCCTCCAGAGCTCTTTGTACTCCATTAAGTCTAGCCTCCACCCTACACGCTTTCTGTGAAATATGTTACCGAAGACCTCCCTATTGCAGATAAGAGAGTCGGATTGAACTTGAGATAGTTGCCTCATTACTGAAAGATGGTGTGGTATCCCAAGCTCGCTTCACCACATAAATATACTCCTTATGATGAGTCCAGGCATCCTAAAATCTAAAGGGCCGATCAGTCCTAGCTCCAGTAGCCATGGCACAATGCAACAAAATAGGGGAATGGTTAGAATGCACCCTACACAGATTCTCCAGACATGCCTCAGGAAAAGAGGTTCTCCAATGCTAATCCACAAGAGCTCTATCTAGTCTTTTCACAATTTTGATGAAACCATGCTCCTTCCTGACCCAAGTAAACTTGCTACCAATGGCTCCAATATCCAAGAGGCCACATTCATCCATCACATTCCAAAATTTCGTTGCCCGATTCCAAGAAAATTTTCCCCCTGACGAAGAGGATGAAATAATCCCAAAATCCTTCTCTAATAGTGGGAATTGGGCTAGCATATATAAAAAGAGCACACCCAATTGGATCTCGCAGCACTCATTTAATAGTCACAACCTGGTTACAGTGGTCAACAAGCTTATGGAGTAAGAGTGGGCTTGATTGGACAGAATCCAAATTCACCTGCATGTCCAGAAGCTTCCACAATCGAAATAGGTGTGAAGCCCAATTTCCTCCAAAAACATTGCACACGACTAAATTAACAATGAGTCTCAAGTAATGCAAATATATCAGGCTTATGTTTAGAAACAAGTTTCCTAATATATCTTTTTCCCACCGGGTTCATAGACCCTCTAACATTCCACGAAATAAGTTTGCAATCAGAAAAATGACATAGACATAAAAATAAAGGGGGGAAAGTACCCGAGCAAGATCATCCCCATATCCATATCTGGAGTTGATTTATCCGAATTGAGCCCCACATCCGTAGCATTAACGGTGTCCCCGGGCAGAGGAATCTTGCGCACCGTGTTCCCATTTGAGCTAGATGCAGCTAATGTGTCAGTCCCAGTCTCAGCCACCTCCACAGCATGATCCTTGTTCAAAGCAATAATCAGTCCGGAGATCGACATTATCAAGATTCGAAGGTGATTGGGGCCCATAAATTCCACATTCATCGCTGTCTTGATGTTGAATGGGTTTGACAGGTGTTCCTTCTCTGTGAGCTTGGGCACAAAGGGCTTAGTGATTCCACTTGAAGACGCGTGGTCATTTCCTTTGGGTGGGGTCTGATCTTTAAAATTGGATTGGGCCTTCAAACTAGTCTCACCCTTCCCTCGTTGTTAAACGTTCAGCTATATTCACATGGGCTTAGAGGCATTTTCCACAAGCTGCATAATATCCAAACTGGACTGTTGGCCAATGCGAGGTCTTTTTTTCCGAAAAACCAGTTTGGGCTCACTAACTTTAGATTGGGCCTGTTTCTCTTCAGCAACTGATTTGGTTGTAACAATTCCAAACCTTCAGTAATGTCCACGTGTAGAGCTGCAAACTTATTATCCAATTCAGAATCCCTCCTATCTTTAATCATGGGTGCGTGTAGATTTGTTAACCGTTTCCCCCCGCCTTTTACGTGTAACGTTCAGCCAGTCACCATGCATAGATTCCGCCATCTTCCCAGAGTCAACAGTAGGGTTTTTTGGGTCAACAATGCGAGTACTGTCCCCTACACTGCCGTCAATGTTAACTGTTTCAGAATGAGGAACATTTGCACTCTCTATGCTATTTTCCGAATGAACCTGCGCAACTGTTGTGCAATTACGACCAACATGACCATAACAACCACAAAGGGTTGCAAATAATGTGTAACCCTTCGTACTCTACTTTGTACCAGTGACCTCTTACTTGAATTTTTCCAACTACAGGTTGACTCAAATCTATTCCATGCACACTCGTGCAAATCTCCCCCAGATCAATTCGTAATGTGTTCTGATCAACTTTAATGGGTTGTACCAATAGCTGATGCCATGGCTAATAACAAGCTTTCATCATAGTATAAAACATTCAATCCTGGAAACCTCACCCATACCATGGTCCTTGTAATCTGTGCTTTGAAAAGACAAACTCAGGATACCAAACAGATGTTTCCAAGTAATGATCGAAGATCATCCAAGGACCCCCACTCACTACTTTCTCACGATCAGCATCACAGTCAAACTTGATAAGGAAGTACCCATTATCCACGTCCAGCATCTCAAACCACCAGTAGGTTTCCAGAGAGAAGATAGGCGATCACGCATGACCTTATACCCTATTCTCTTTCCCAACAAATTAACGAGAAGAGCGTCCTGCCAAGGGGTGCACAGGTTGTTAAAGACTCTCTCATCAATAACCACAGTTGGCAGCAATCTATTTCCATCTTCCAAGTCAATTCTCACTTGCTTGCTGGCTATAAGATCCACAAGTTCCCGCTGATGGGGTACATTCTTCATTCCAAGAACTTTGTCCCAAAAGGATATTTTAGGGGGTTTGAGCGTCCGGTGGTTTGTCCGGGGGCGAGTGCTGAGAAGCTAAAAGTAGTCATGGTGAGAGCAAAGATGACCGAAATCTAAAAGTTTCTCCGATTATGCCAATATTGATTTAAAATTTAAGAAACTTCCCCCATTAATGAATAATTATTCACGTATAAAAAATATATGTACCTTCTGAAATTTATTAATGTAGCTCTCTTTTTTAAAAGAAATGTAGTTCTTTAAGCTAACCAAAACGTATGTTGCAATGTATATTGAATTATTAATTATTTGTATATGTGTATTTTTTTGAAAGTGTCAGTATATACGATTTGATTTGAAATTATAAAATTGTTTTGAAATGATAGGAGATTTGGGCTTTTTGCGCTTAGGGTATAATATTTTTTTAAAAAAAAATTGAGCTCTTTTTAATTATAATGTTTATTATTAATTATAAATTTTATTATATATTCTGGATTTATAAAATATTTAAAATTTATCAAAATAATTATTGTATAACATTTTTTTTCACTTTTAAGATGTGAGTTGCAAGTTGCAACTTAAAACATATCTCACATCACTTATTTTTCATGTGTCACAAAGATCAACTTACTTTAAAATTAACCTTGAACTTTTTATGGTATATTTAGAGGTCTTCACAATTTTATCAACATTTTTTTATTTTAATCCGTTTTAAGATTATATGTTTGGTTTATACCGGATCCACGTTTTAAACGTGAATCCAGACCAATGCTATTTTTAGTAACCTTGAGTTGGATCCATGTTTAAAATGTGATTTTGATAAAAAAAAAAAAAAACTAAACACATGTTCAGTGTTATAGGAATACCATAATTTGTAAGAATGCCACAATTTTGTATTACCATAAAATTCATCACATAAGGTTTGTTGCATTTATTATATAAGTTTAAATACACTTTTTGTCCTTCTATTTTGATGATATAGTAATTTTGGTCTCTAGCATTTTTTTTCCGCGATTTTAATCCTTCTGTTTTGTTGATTTCACAAATTTGGTCCCATAGTTTTTTTTTTTTCACAATTTGAATCTCCAGTTTTTTCAATTATACAAATTTGATTCCAAGGTTAATTTTTAATTCAATAATTAATAATTTTGCTAATATTACTTTTATATGATGACAATAATAGATGAAAACACCTTTTGATTCAAGATTACCGTAGAGAAAACTTCTAATCGCTAAGAATAATATATAAAAACTCCTTACGAAATTCATATATAATTTCGTTCACTTTATTTTATTGTATTTGATTATTAACAGTGACGCAACATTGAAATGTCAAGATTCTTTTACTTCCCAACCATCAATTGACAATGCACAATAAAACTACTACGTACGTACATACATACATCTATACTATTATATTTGAGAAGTTTTTTTTTATTATTCATCGGGGTCTCTTAATTTTTTTATTGACATTTATGGAAGGTTTTTGTGTTACTTTTTGAGACATCTATACTATTACAATCTTTGAAATGACTAATTCTTAATAAATTTTGCTTTAAGTCTTGGAAAAGAAGTTTTGTCACGTAACTTTGTGTCTCATCCTTCTTTCATCTCTCATTTTTCAAATTTTGAAATCAAATTATAAAGTTCACTTATGCATACCCATCTATAATATTTCTTACTTTATTTTTAACAATTCATTGATGAAAATAATTTTTCATTGTTTTTGGTTCATTTAAAATAATACTTTGATGTTATAAAAAAGAGGAGAGAGATTGAAAAAATAAGGTGTGAAAGAAAATAAATAGTAAAGGAATGTGAAAATATCATTTCAATTTTTTAAGAGTATTAAAACTTTGAAAGTCAATTTTTTTTATGAGAAATGTAAGGAAAAAATATAAAGAAAAAAAATTAAGAGAGAGAAGGTGAAAAATGTATGTGAAAATATCATTACTTTTTTTATGAATAGTAAAAATTTAACAATCGATTTTGGGGTGTGAGAAGTGTATGGAATAAGGGGGTATAAAGAAAAAAATGAAGAGAGAAAATGTGAAAGATGAGTTGGGTTCTTTTAAAATAGTAGTTTGATATGAATGCTTTTTATTATTGATTGATCAATGTAGTAACCTTTTTTTTGTTTAATCATGTTCGAGCTGGGAACATCCACATCATGGTGGACCCGCTGGGATCGAACCCGAGACCTTGCTTAAGGGGAATCAAGCATGTACCACTTGAACCAACCCCCATTGGTAATGTAGTAACCTTTAAATAGAGGTATATTTGGAATGCTATAGTTTTTTTTAAAAAAAAATGCATTAACTAATTTTTCTTAACGGTGTGAAACAGTTGGAAGGGTCTTATAATAAGGGACGAAGGGAGTATTTTTATATGTTAGGTTTATTTAAAATAGTATTAGGAAAGGAAAAGAGAGATTGAAAAAAAGTGTGAAATATAGTGTATAATAAAGGAATGTGAAAATATCATCCTTCTTTATTAAGAGTCTTAAAACTTTGACAGACTATTTGTTCGGGTGTTTGGGCGTGAGCAATGTAGGGAAAAGAGAGATATAAAAAAATAAAATGGAGAGAATGTGAAAAATATAATATGAAAATATCATTACTCTTTTTAAGAATATTAAAACTTTGAGGGTCCATTTGTTTTGAGTGTGAGAAGTGTGTTGAAAAGAGAAATATAAAGAAAAAATAAAATAATGAGAGAAGGTGAGAGATGTAATGTGAAAATATCATTACTCTTTTTTAAATGTATTAAAACTCTCATAGACATTTTTATGGTGTAAGAAGTGTAAGAAAAAGAGATATAAAAAAATAAAAAAAGAGGATATAAACGATAGGATAGGAAAAGAAAAAACAGATAAATAAAAAGGAAAATTAGGTGTGAAAACATATTTTAAAATTAAACTAGCCAGTATTTATATATTAAACAAACATTTTTATGAAAATAAAAAATATATATAACAAATAAATAATTTTAAAATTTATATTTCCATATATTTAATAAATCACTTTAACTAACAAAAAATTATTTTAGAAATAATTTATCACCATATATTTGTTTAATATTCATTTCCATTTTCTCTTTGAATTTTAAAATTAAAAAAATATATAAAAAAATAAAAAATTCAATTAAAACATCTCTTCAAATTTAATTTAATTGACAAAAATAATTTTAATTTCAATACCAATAAATTTAAAGATAAAAATTAAAAGAAAATTTATTAAAAATATTTTAATATTGGTTTGTGTCATGTATTATTTTTCAAATTAGTTTTTATTTTTGTGTTTTTTTCTTTAATTTAATAATTAAACTTACAAGTATCCCCTATATTGCATAATTATTTTTATGAAGCATAAAAAATTGAATTTTAAAATTGAATTTTATTATTACAATATTGTAATAATGATAAGCCATGCTATTATTTATGTGTCTCCTTACATTTTAAAAGTAAATTGACAAGTAATCAAGTAAATACATGATCAATTGACACTAGGTGACAAACTTTTAGAGTTACACCACCTATTTTTTTTAATATGAATTTGATTGATCCAACCGTTAAATCATATTATATTACCTTCATGATCATCTATATCAAATTTTAGATAATTTGAACATTCGCAGATATGTGATCCAATAGTGTACTTCTACTTATATTTTAAAAACATATTATATGTTAAAATAAATTACTTTGATGAAAAATAAATAAGTTTTTATGTCTTTGACTGGTAATCCCTCACAGACATAGACGTGGGTTTAACTCTCAGTCAGGGGTGATTAGGTAAAGCCCTCGCAAGAGTGGCGACTCCAGGATTCTATAATTAACCCCTGACTTTGAAGGTAAAGTCCGTTTGAAGTCACAGTCCATTTTCACTGTGATCAACCACTGTTTGGTATATACTATTATTAATTATTATAATATAATATTTGTTAATGTGTACTGATCTAAATCTATTAATATTCTTAATAAAATAAGAGCTAATATAAAAAATGTTATTATAAATAATAACCTTTATGAAAATATTTTCTTAAAAAGATTCTAACTCTTAACGAATAGAAATTATTTGAGTAATAAATAATTTATTATCGAATTTTAATCAAAGATTATGTATTTACAATTTGGTAATATATTCACATAGTTAGTCAAAAACTTCATTTTATTTTAATATGAGATCAAGTCAAATTTGACTCTTCCTCTTTTAAATATTTTTTTAACAAAGAGAACTGATTAGAAAAGAAAAGCATGAATTAGTTGTAACATGAAAAAAGAAAAATTTTATAAAATATGAAAAACAACTAACATTAAATATAAAAATAATATATTTTGTCAAAAATATTTTAAGGTTACTAAAAATGAATTACAATATAAAAAATGTAAGTACTTAATATTTTTATTTTAAAAATAATTTCTCTGATAAAAACTTATTTTTTGATAATTTTCATACATTAGTTTTCATATATATCTTTATTTAAATTAAAAAATTTAATTAAATATATATAATAAATTTTTTTATGATATAAAAAATGAATTATGAGATATTAAGATCCGTGCATCGCACAGACAAAATACTAGTACATACATGCATGGGGACCAAAATTGTAAAATCAGCAAAATCGGGGGTCCAAAATCGCAAAAAAAAATTATTAGAGGGACCAAAATCACAAAAATAATAAAATAGGGGAAATAAAAATGCCTTTAAGTATTTATCATATGCGGTTTTTTTAAAGTATCTTATGCGACTTTTAGTCGTTGAAAATCCTCACAAATATAATTATAAGGTTAACTTTTGGGTGGGATGTAGTAATTAAGTGAAACACTCTCCTCAGTATGAGTTTAGATATAATAAAATTTAAAAAAAAAAAGATGAATCAATCTACAATAATGTTTTTTTCTTCAAAACACTTTTATGTATAGAGAGTAAGTGATTCATAAAATATGGATAGGGAATGACTCAGATACATCAATTCATCTTACTTAAAATGGATTTAGTCCATCCCATATCCTTTTGCTAGTCTAATTAATGAAATCATGAAATTTACATGTAGAGATTGGAACATTCTCTTTACTCATGTTTTTAGATAAGGAAAATTTATAACATACTAGTACTGATTAGCTAATTACTCATTCGTTCATTCAGTACATGACACCATGTTTTACATACTCGTTCATTCAATATATGACTCAAAGTTTTAGAAGCTTTTCTTATTGGTTGTAACACCTTATTATGAGAGCACTTTGTAGGTGTGAGTTTTAGTTTCTATTTGATTTACAATTGAGTAAAATTAATGTTTGAAATACATGATATACATTTTATAAAACATGTTAGACAAAAGTAATTTAAAATTAATTCCGTAAAATTATGGTTTTACACTGTTGAAACACCAAATCAAACAAAGGCTTAATGGAAGAGTTTTAAATTCTGATGTAATTTTATCTCTTGACCTGAGGGCCTTTATATAAAAAAACACTTTTTATGGTGTTTACAAGTAACAATTTAAGTTCTTCACCCAATACTGGATATTTTAATATGTGCGTCACACATTGCATCATCATAATAATATCAATACATAATAACAATAATTTCTCTATTAAAATATAAATTTTATACTAATATTCATATTTTAAATATTTATTTTATTGGCTTAATCGGACTTTTGGTCCTTCTAGTTTGGATTTAATTTATGCAATTTTAGTCCCTTAAGTTTATTTTGAAAAAATTGAGTCCCCATATTTTTAAAATTAAGCAAATATAGTCCCTTCGACAATTGTCTTCAACGTAAAACTCTCAAATTCTCATTTTCAATCCAAATATTTGGGAATTTATAATATATTTGAGATATGAAATAATTTTTAAAGGTTCAAGAGTAAAAAATTTAACAATAATTTGATAAAATTTGAAGAAATTTGTAGGATCTGAAAATAGGGTTTAAAGGAGGCAAAATTTTGGGATTTTTTTATATTGGGTGAAATTTGATATTTTGATTGGTGAGTTTTCAAATTAAGAAAATTTAAAACGATTGAACCAATTCAATTTTTAAAATATTGAATAGAAAATGATAATTTAGCTAGGGTTATAAGACAATTGAGGGGTGACCAAATTTGATTAATTTTAAAATTATAGACAATTAATTTGTTGAAAAAAGCTTGAAAGACCAAAATTACACAAAGTTTAAAATGGATGGATCAAAAGTGCATTTAAGCCTATTTTATCTAACATGTTTTAGTCGATATTAGTATTTTATCTTATACTTGAGCTAAATATTTAATTCTTATTAATAAAAAAGTCTCAGATACTTTTAAATAATATTCTCGACAATTATCTGATATATATATTTTATTTACATAATATTTTAAACTCCATAAGTACCTAATTATGCAGTCAATATATTATTTTTAATAAATTCATAATCTAATTACAACGTTATAAATAATTCTTCTATTGATAAATGTTAATAAATATTAGAATAAAAATAATTAAAAAAATAGTATATTAAGTTTTTTATGTTACCAGTAATTTTTTAATAAATATACTCAAAGGTGTATTAATTAACGAGGCTCTTTCTTGTTAAACTGCTTAACGTACGTTTGGCACGCCGTGTAGTAAATTATTGCATTCTTATTCAGCTTCACAATAATTAGAACGTGCTAAAATATGAACATGTTCAATGAATACTTTGGTATAAAAAATTTTAAAAAGTAACAAGAAGAGAGAACACCGAACACGAGAAGTTGCACTGCATTGAAGGGTGAAGAATCCCCATCCCATGCCTCTGCCACGCGTCTATTTTGTATTGGTTTGGGAACGCGTGCTTGTTTATTGCCTTTTTTATTTATACAATAAAATAAAATATTACAGCACAACGCCAAGCGGCTGGTGAACGGTGACGGTGACGGATACCCAATTTCATATTGGTCGAATGGTCGTATCCTTTACAAGCTTCGCCTAACGGTGTTACGCAATACGTCACGCCGTGGAAGGACCAGCTTCTTGCATTTACCAAATTACCCATTCTCAAATCACTGTTTAGATTAGATTTTGCCGGCAACATGAAACACCCAAATCAAATTATTGTCATGTCACAAAAATCGATCATCATTGGAAAATGAATTATTTCTATAATAATATGATTATAAGATCACTTGTTAAAAAATTATATATAAATTTTTTTTTATTAAAGCACGTAATATTTAATGTTACAATTAAAATTATTGTTGTGATTTTAAAAAAAACATTGTATATATGAATTATTAACCAATGTCATAAGAATACTACTCGTCAATAACACCCTATTATTTTATAAACAATGACACATTAGGCAAACACTAGGGTTAACTTATTCATTAGACACATGTTATGAAGCATATAATATCTTTAGATAAGTGTTTGAAATTTCAACCTATTTGGTATTAACTAGGGAGATAGAGAAATACATTCACTTCCCTCGATTTGGTTTACGAAATAAATATAAAAGTACAATGAGTCCAACGCTTTCTAATTTTTTTTATTGGAAAGGCGAGACCTTGCAAAGAAATAAGAAATGAATGAGCATAAATCGATTTTCACTTTTTCATCCACCGCAAAAGAAAAGGCTTATAGAGGTAGAAAATTGATTTTACATAAGAAATTGATAGTGGCTTTTTTGCATAAGAGAAAGTCAATTTCTTAGCCACTCCGATTAAAAAAATCGATTGTAGCAAATTTTCTGCAAAAGGTAGTTGAGAATTTTTAAAAACTATAATTTTTTTCTTTAAATCCAACCAAATTAATAATTACTCTTTTTCTATTTTCCTCATATAAAATAACCTATAAATCACCTCTTAGCTCATTTGAAAATGAGTTTATCACAGAATTTTTAAAAGACGTAAAATAAAATAATTTTCATTAAACATGTATTGTAATTTGTGTATAACTCATTTTTATAGTTATTAAAATTAATTTTATATCAAAATTATTATTTTGTTACTCAAAAACATGCTTATAGTTAAGCTTAGAACAACTCAACGGAAGTCTCATCTCTAATCAATAAGTAAAAGAAAAGATCCAAAATATTTAGAATATTGAATGTCATAGGACTCCTACAAGAGACATAAATTGTGTGTTAAAAGTTTTTTTTTGGTGTTAAGTATGGGTATTCCCTATTATCAGGGGCAATCCTATTCGGGACTTAGAGTGTGTTTTGGTAAAACTAGCTGAAAACTGAAAAATTAGCTGATTTGATTGAATGTGTTTGGTAAAACTAGCTAAAAATGGTAAAATGACATACAAGGACATCGTTAATTATAAAATGACTGAGAGATAAACTTGTAATTAATTTTAGCTAGTAGCTGAAAATTGGAGTTTTTTTTTAAAAAAACTACCTCAAGTATATTTTCGATAAAAAATTAGTAGCTACCCAAAAAAAGATACCTTACCAAACACAGCTGAAATGGTTCCTATTACTAATTTCAGCTAGCTGAAATGACTTACCCAACACACTTTAAGTCACAATTAAGGTCCTTCACCCCTCTCTAAGAGTTTGTAAAGTTTGATGTCAAATGTAACTACCTATTTAATTTCAACTACTTTATAAAAAAACTAATTATGAATTTTTTAAAGAAAATATTGATTTAATTTTAACAATTAACCATGACGTGAATGTTTCTGAATCGAGCACTAATGCCTCTTGTGGAGGGATGACTACGACTTAGACAAAAAATGAACCTATTAAAATTTGAATGTAATATACCCTCCATCCCTTATTATAAGATCCTCTCAACCGTTTCACACAGTTTAAGAAAAGTTTGTTAATGTATTGGTTTTTTTTAAAATAATAGCATTCCAAATATACCCCTATTTAAAAGTCACTATATTTTAAAAACATGTGACATAGTGGAAGACTCCAAAATTCACTTTCCAATAAGGTAGTTGAACACATGGGTAAAACTTCATTAATTATTCACACTCATCAATATACGGTGAATAAAAAGAGTTGCATATTAATGAAGGGAAAATATGAAAAAAATAACAATTAATTTACCTAAAAATCTGCAAAGGGTCTTATATTAAGGGACATTCAATTCTTCTAGAAGGGGTCTTATAAATAGGGACGAAGAGAGTATAGGTTTCAATTTTATTAAAATCTGTTGTATCCATGTGGTATCTCTATGAGTGTGTTTGGTAAAACTAGCTGAAAGTTTAAAGCTAGCTGAAAGCTGAAAAACTTGCTGAAAGCTTAAAGCTAGCTGAAAACTGAAAAACTATTGAATGTGTTTGGTAAAATTAGTTGAAAATGGTAAAATAACATTTAAGGACAACATTAATTATTAAATAATAAGTGAGAGTGGTTGAGGGCTAAACTTGTAATTAAATTTCAGCTAGTAGCTGAAAATTGGAGTTTTTTAAAAAAACTACCCCAAGTAGCTTTTTAAGAAAAGTTTGTAGCTACCCAAAAAAGCTACATTTCCAAACACTGCTGAAATGGTTTCAGCTACTATTTTCAACTTTCAGCTAGCTGAAATGGCAAGTCAAACACACTCTGTATCATGCTATATCCATATCTAGTGTCATACCCATGCAACATAGGCTATATGTTAGAGGTTTAAATAATATTATTGGAAGAATTGAAGCAAAACCTATTCAAATATCCTTACATCTTAAATGATACCAGTCTTTAATTGTCGTTTGGAAGATACTCTACATGAACACATAAAAAAAAAAACAGAGATTTAAACAAATCATTTAAAAAATAAAATGGGTTATTTTTCATGAATTGAAAGTTTGGGAATTTAATATCACATAAAATTATTTGTAAAGGGTTTAGTAATTTAAATTCTGACTAGTAAAATTTAAAGAAACTTTAAATAAAATTTCATGATTGAGAAAAACATTAACTTCTAAATAAATTTGTTTTTAATTACTTATATATATGTGTGTGTGTGTGTGTGTGTGAAATTATAACAAATAAAATGTACGAAGCTCATTCCCTTTTTTCTGTCAACATGTAATGTAAGATACTTATTCAAGATTTAATCTTTGACTCTGATCGACTACTTGATAGTGAGTATTCGACCTTGTATCATATCATATGGACTTGTTTTAAACATGTGTTGCTGACAGTTGAATAGTCAGACTTGTACTGAATAATTTTCATATCCGACTCACTGCCACATTTACCAAGTCTTGTTATTTAATTATATTATTTTATAAACTATGAGAATAAATTTGACTTTTATTACCTCATAATATCGAAATTAAAATTATTATAAATTCACGATGAGAAATTGTTAAGTTTTGAATAGAGTAATTTTGAGTATATTTGATTTAATATTAAAGTATAATAAACTCAGTTTGTAATATTATAAATATAATTATCTAAATATAAATTTAATTATTTTTTAATATCAAATCATACATAGATTTTAAATATTGATGAACTTTGGAGATTATTCATAGATAGACGAAGCATTGTGGAGTTAGGTAACAAAAGAAAGAGAACTAACATATGAAATTTCTAAACAATTGGAGGCTTCGTCTACGATTTCAAAGGAGTGCATTATATATAAATATATATGTTAGCCGCTCCGGCTGTCTCAGATTTACTGACATGTGTGATTCAAATAGTAAAATATGTACATACGCTTAAAGTCACAGCTTATTGAGGAAAAGAATATTAGTCAATTGCGCGTGACAATTTATATAATGCCATATCAGATATATTATATTCTAATTAACTTCCATTGAAACAATCAAACAGGTTGAACATAGACAATTTATTTGTCTGCATATAAGAGTTAGCTCACTTGCATCCTCTTTATTTATCATATAAGCGTATACTTGAGTTTAAATTATGGAGTATTTTTATTAATTGATAATTTGTAAACACTATATAATTGTTTACTAATTTCAAAAAAAATATATATACACTATATATACTGTGAAAATTAAACTGTATACAGCTCATTCTAAAATATTTGTTGTAAAATAAATAAGAAACAAACAAAATGAAGTATACTTTTTTTTCTAATATAATATAATTATTTAAAAGCATTTTTTAACATACGAAATAAAAGGTTTAGGGGGCTCATTTGGGGTGTTTTCGAAGTTTTGATTTTATTTTTTTTAAAAAAAGTGTTTTTTAGTTTTATAAATTTGGTTTTCAATTTATTTATAATTTTTAGTTTTATTATTATGTTATGAAATTTGTTGTTTAGTGACTAAGAGAAGTTATGATGGGATAAACTATCACTTACCCTAGTGGTTGAGGGTGCTGAATAACAATAGTGATGGAAGATGTGAGGTTGATGTAGTAAATGTGGTGGTGGAGCGTGTTGGGTGCAATGATTGTGGTAAAAAGTATTAAGGGTCCGTTTGTTGGATAGGAATAATAGGATATAATAGTTGGATAGAAATATGATGTGATAAGAGCATGATAAGTTTTTATCATATTATATGTTTGATGCACATCAGGATAAGAGGTAGATAACATTATTTTATCTTATCATACATTTGAAATGGACAGATGATGATAGGATAAGATATAAAAAATATTGATATGACAAAATTACCCATATTATAAAATTTATTTTATTTTAACTTTTTATTTTAACTTTTCAATAAGCATATGTGAATAAAAAATATTTATTTATGAAAAATATAAATTTAATAAAAAATAATATCAAAAATATCATAAAAAAAGAGAGAAAGAGAAAGGAGAGAGAATGAGTGGAAAAATAGAAGGGGGAGTGGAGTGGAGAGAGAGGATAGAGGAGAGAGAGAGGAGAAAGGAGGGGGGGGGAGAGAGGGGGATAGATGAGAGAGAATGAGGGAGAGAGGACATAGAGATGAGGAGTGGAGTGGAGAGAGGAGAGAGGAGGGAGAGAGGAGAGAAAGGGGAGGGGAGAAAGGAGAGGGGGAAAAGAGAGAGAGAGGGGAAAAGAGAGAGAGAGAGAGGGAAGAGAGGAGAGAGAGAGAGGAGGAGGGGGAGAGAGAGGGAGGAGAGAGGAGAGAGAGAGGGGAGAGAGAGATGAGAGATGATAGATAGAGAAAAGAGAGGGGGGGGAATAAAGAGAATACAAATGAGGAAGATCAGTTTTTATCCTATCCTATCACTCCCTGACCCAGCTCCCCTATCAGGATAAGAATTACGCAAGGAGGAAATGATAGGATAAGCAACATGATAAAGTTATCATATCCTATTAGTGCAAAAAACGCATGATAAGTGATATGATATGATAAAGTTATCATATTATGTCTCTTATTCTGTCCACCAAACGGGCCCTAAGTTAACAAATATAATGGTGGAAGGTGTCAGATAGCGACAATGATTATGAGGGTGTTAGATAGTGGTGGTTATGGTGGTGGAAGCCTAGGAGGTGTCAAGCAGTACTCATGGTGGTGGACGGTGGTGGAGGGTGTCGAATGATGGCAGTCGAAGGTGTTCAACAATGGTGGTGGGGTGTCAGGCAACAACAGTCAACAATAATAATGCTCCGATCGAGAGTATCAAGTGGAAGTTGTGAAGTTTTGTGGAATGACGATGATAACGAAAGATGTCGAGCAGCAATGGAGAATGTCAGGTGATGATGGTGAAAGTGGATGACGTTGCTCAATTGGTTGTGATGGAAGGTGTCAAGTAGAGCCGACAAAATGGGCTAGCCGGACCGGGCTGATTCACAAAAGCTCGCAAAAAACGTAGGGCTCAGACATATTATTTTAGAAACATGAATAAGTCACGGGCTTTATAGTCCATCACAATAAAACTTGCTACCCGTAAAAAGTAGGGATCAGACACTTATTTTAGAAGCTCGAATAACTCTCGAACTTTGTAGCCCAACTCGATAAAGTCTGCTATCCGCATGGGGTCGAGCCGAGTAACCCAAATTGTCCGGGTTTAATGTCAGGTGATGGTGGTGAAGAGTGTTGTGAGGGTTCACATTGACTAGAGATAGGATTAAATAAGAATATATAAATATTGAGAAATCTTCACTTTATAAGGGGGTTGCCAAAAAATTAAGAAGTGTTGAGGTATCGGACGGTGGTAACATTGGTGGGGTGTTTGGCATAGGTTGTGATAAAGGGTGCTAGGTGATAGTGATTATGGAGGGTGTGAGTAAGTAGTAGCAACGATGATAAAGAGTGTCAAGTGGCAGTGATGAGGAGTATAAGATGCACATATTTTTTTAAAAAAAACTAAAATCCGTAATCATGAATATTTTTAGAAAAATGAAATGGAATAAATTTGAATCTGGGTTAAAAACTAGTTGTCAATTCAAGTTACCCAATCTGTCTCGGTCTGACACGATCTGGTTGTGGTTAAAGGTGTTCGGGTGGCAATTGTGGTTGATGGTGTTGGGTGGTGGCAACATTGGAGGGTGTTTGGCACCTGTTGTGATAAAAGGTGCTTAGGTGGTAGTGATTATGGAGGGTGAGAGTTAGTAGTAGCATCGATGATAAATAGTGGTGGAGAGTATAAGATGCACGATTTAAAAAAAAATCACAATCATTATTAAAAAAAAGAAATGAAATCAATTTGAATTTGGGTTAAAGGTAGAAGGTATTCACTGTTCACGTGGCAGTGATGGTTAAGGATGTTAGGCAATGACAACACCAGAGGATGCTTAGCATCTGTTGTGGTGTGATAGAAGGTGTTAGACGATAGTGATAAGATAATGTACAATTTTTTTAAAATTAAAAACCATAATCATAAATCCTTTTCTAAAATGAAATGAAATCAAATTGAAATTGAATTAAAAACCATTGTAACCTCATTTCTTTCGAGCACATTTTGTTTCAACTATTACAACATTCAATATATTAGTAATATGAAATGTTATATTTTTCAATAAAATTTTACTCGGGAAAAATATGTTTTTGGTCCCTATGGTTTCGGTCAACTTTAGTTTTCGTCCTTGTACTTTAAATCATGTGTTTTTTGTCCCTAAACTTTTTAAACCCCCAAGTCGTGGTCCTTGCCCGTCAGTAAGATCTGTTAACTTTATGAGCTAGCTAACAAAAGTTACATGTCAACTTCAATAGTAAGTCCCAAATAAATGATTGATTATCTAATTAACTTTTTTATTAATTTTTAGTTATTAAAATAACCCTAATTACTAAATTAGGGCTTTCACCTGAGCAATTTTACCCGATAAAAAACCTAATTTAATAAGTATGGTTATGTTAATAATTAAAAAATTAATTAGATGATCGGTCAATTATTTGGGACTCACTATTGAGGCTGACGTGTAACTTTTGTTAGCCAGCTTATCAAGTTAACATATCTCACTGACGGATAAGGATCACGACTTGAGGGTTTAGAAAGTTTAGGGACAAAAAACAAAGGATTTAAAGTACAAGGACGAAAACTAAAATTGACCGAAATTATAGGGACAAAAAATATATTTTTCCCATTTTACTTTGATTTATTATCATGTGTAACATTACACATGGTAAAAAAACCATAATCATATTTATAAAAAAATAATTAATTTAGGTGTAGCCTTGAAGTATCAACAATTTAATTTATTGAATAAGTGATTTGAGTCGGATGAGTTTAATTAATCTTCGTTGTCACATGAATGAAATAAAACGTGAAGTGAAAAGAGAAAAAACGTGACTGCATTCACGGCACTCAGAAACGCAGTCTTAAAAGAGGCGATTGCGTAATTGAAGGGAAGAAAACAAAAGCGAAAGCGAAACCACAAACCTTTGCCGTGTCCGTTTGGTCTCCGTTTAAATTAACCCACGCAACGCAAAGAACACGTGGTGGAAATTAAAATTACTCAAAGTAAACAAAAATACAATACTATATAGAATAGAATAATAATTATTAATATAATAATAATAATACTACGAACGATGATGAATACTGTGAGGTGAGAATGGAGTTTGGATAAAACAAACGAAACAGCATACCACATGAGGAGACAGCGGCGAGAAAACTGAAAAGAAAAGAAAAAAAAAAAAAGAAAAAGAACCTCCAAGGCAACCTCAACTTTAAAAACACCCATATATTCCTCGTGCTTCAATTTCCCACCTCCAACTTCAAACCCCAAAATTAAATAAAAAAAGGGATATTTTTATTCATCCAATTAAAATTGAATATTATTCGTTATATATAAGATAAAGCCTCGGAGACAAAGATCATCATTACACACTACCAGTTCCTTCCTTAGAACCCTCATCGTCAAAGCACGCTCTCTCTCTCTCTCTCTCTTCCCTGTTAGTAGGTTCTTGTGTAGATTCAGAATGTCGAGCTCATCGGAATACTCGGAGTTTTCCGGCCAGAAACCGGCGAGGGCGCCGGAAAAGTCAACTTTCTCTCAGACTTGTAGTCTATTGAGTCAATATATCAAGGAGAAGGGTAGCTTCGGAGATCTTACCCTCGGGATCACTTGCAACACCGAACCAAGTGGTACGGATCCTTAAACTCTCCCAAATTTCCTTTTCTTTTTTTAGGTTTGGATTTTTTTTAAAGCTTTGAAGGTTTTGGATGCTTCCAAGTTCTCTGTCTGGTTACCTAGAATATGATTTACTTTAGGAATTGAAATTTTATTTATTTTAATTACAAGTATATATTGAGATGGAGAAAATTTTGGTATTTTGAATTCTTGATGGCTACTTATTCCTTTCCTCTTGGTTTGTTCGAAAATAAATTCTAGTGAAGAGAAGCATGTTAAGGGTCTTTTGATGTTTCTGTTTTTTGTCCTTCCATTCCCAGGCTTGAACCTTTATCTAGGTTTTCAGGTTTCTTCAATTGTATGCTGTTGATTTGTTGCTTTGAATGAGACTTTTTTAAATTCACAGATCTAAGACATGGCTCTAATTTTAACTTTGCCCTTCTATTCTCTTTTTATTTGGTGTGTGTGGAAAGAGAGAGGAGAGAATGAGAATAAAAAAAATGTTAAAATTAAATATTTGGTCCCTCCTTCAGTTTAAGATGTTTTGCATGTTTTCTGTTTAGGGTTTTTTTAACTAAACCTGAATAATTTACAGGGTCACCTGAGACTTCTTGTCAGTCTGCAACAACCATGAACTTGTTTCCTACCAAGGAAAACAACATCACACCAAAGAACCTGACAGCTATGGATTTGCTCTCTCCACAAGCTGCCTATCATCCCCATTTAGAAGAGATTCCAACCTTGATCAATTCCAAGTGAGTTCTTTTGCTTCTTTAATTTGTTGTCAAGTCAATTAACCAACTTAATTAATTAGCTATAGAAGAAAATTAATGAGTAATGACTACTTTTATAACTGTTATTGATTTAACCCTCATGGAGTTCTAGATATTCAAATCCCCTAACTGCTTTTATGGCTGTTTATTTATTAGTTATAAAAATAATTTCCATGGACTAATGTATGATCATTTATTCATGATGTACAGTGCAATTAAGTCTGTGAGCAAGGGACCTAAAGCTGCACAGATGACAATCTTTTATGCTGGCCAAGTTATTGTGTTTGATGATTTTCCTGCTGATAAAGCGAATGAGATCATGTCCCTTGCCAGCAAGGGCACATCCCAAAGCCAGAACAACTCTGTTTTCACTTACACACAGAGCCAGCCTTCTTTTCCTCCCAATCTAGTCAGAACATCTGCTGATTCAAGGCCAAGTACTCCAATTATTCCTCCCAGTGTGAATATCATCCCTAGTACTGGCACCAACTCGATTCATGAACACACTCAAGTGTCATCCAGACCTATTGTTTGTGGTAAGTTCTTGAGTTCACTAGCACTAACTCTTGAGATGACTTATTTTGTTCCAGGATCAAGTTTTTCTGACCATGAATTTCCTTTCTGTACAGATCTGCCAATTGCTAGGAAAGCTTCACTTCATCGGTTCCTTGAGAAGAGAAAGGATAGGTAGGCACTCTCACCCAAATCAATAAAGATTCTGAAAATGAATTATTGCTTGGTGCCTCATGTTTGTGTATATGTGCTAAGCCCTGCACCTGTTTAGGCCTAAAACAATGTACCCATATGTCAAATGTTTCTTGTTCCGTTTTTTTTTTCTTTAAAAAACAAATCTTTCATAACAAAATCCACGTTTACCCTTTGATTGAAACAATCTTGATAACTAGTTGGTTTGTCTGACCTTATTTGAACTATTTGTAGATATAGTTTCTCCTTTGTGTCATGAGAAATTGATTTATTGTATATTTGGATTACATCAAAATCACCTTTTAAACCTGAATTTGACCAAAACCAAATATGTTATTAGACATTAGCGTAACTGGAACTTGATTTTCCTTTTTATAAAGCTGTAATTAATACTAGAACCTTTTATTCCTAACCTTTTTATTAGGTTGTTTTTGCTCAGCTGGTAATGATGTTATTTCCTTGTGCTGTTTTTACAGAATTGCTTCCAAAGCGCCATATCAACTGACAAATCCCATGGAGCCTGCAAATAAGCCAGCTGAATCCATGCCATGGTTTGGGTTGGGTGCTAAATCACCTCAAGTCTGAGCACAGCTACAGTTTTTTTTTAGTAATTTTGAGCATTTTTGTTGTGGAAAAAAAGCTAGCTAGTTAGATCCTTTTTTGCCAGAACTTTTGACAAAGTTTCTGGTTATTTTTTTCCTGACTAGATAGCATTATTACGCTTGTTTAATGCTCATGGTTAAGATATTTTATGGGCTTCCTGTTAGCCCTATGTTTGTCATATTATATTCGGCTCTGCTGAGCCTTATTATAGATCTAAGCCTTATTATAGATCTAACTATTGTTTAGTAGCTGTTTCTCTAATTATATGATTGAATGTATTCATTGTTACCATCAATCTTAATTTTTTTACCTTATCTCTGTTTATTTATTTATTTTCAAGTTTCAAAGGGATTTACGTCAAAAAAAAAAAAAAAAAAGACTACAAAAACAAATGGGATTTACCCCAACCCAAGTGGACTTTACCTGCAAGATCACAGGTTCGAATCCTGAAAGTCGGTCACTCTTGGGAGGACTGTCTTTACCTAACTAGGGTGGTCACTCTTGGGAGGACTGTCTTTACCTATCCATCACCCTGATCCGAGGAGTAAATCCACAATTATGCTTGGGGAATTTTTTGGTGAAGACAAAAAAATAAAAGAATCTAAATTGTCTTGATGGATTTGAGTATAATTTTTAACTATTGATATAAGGATTTGACTCCTAGTGATAATAGTAGATTGAAGAATGAAGTTTTTTTTTTTTTTTTTTTTGTTAAAATTGAAGAATGAAGGTTAAAATTATGATTTTATGCATGTCTATGTATTTGTTTTACTGATACAGTGGAAACAAAAAAGAGAATAAAGAACTAAGACACTAGGCCCAAGTGATGTGTGTGTGAACGTCCACTAGGGGCCGGGAGAGTGCCCAATAAAGAGAGAATCTCTTGCTGGGCTGGGCCTGGGAGGCACCAACAGAGTTAGCCTCTCTTTTAATGTGATGAGATGATCTTAAAAAACTTCCTCAAACAATGCAAGATACTGAAAATAGCTAGCAAATGATTCATCAACATTGAGAGCATAGCATCCCGGCCCAGTGGCTTTGTAGGAGGAGAAATTAACTAAACATATATAAGAGGAATCTAAGTTTACCTAGTTAATATCTTCCATGCCTGCCTAAGCCACCAGCACCTTTGGGAGAAACCATATATAGTGCTCCAATTGATCAAGTTTCAACTGAATAAAGTTCTTGATCTTCTTGCATGTATATGTATCATAAATTATACAGACTATTGATATTCAACATGTAGTGATTCCAGATTAAATGTTACCTCTAATCTAAGTAAAAATGGATTAATTGTAGAGGGCTGATTATGTTACTTGTCTTTCTTGCAATAGTGGTGTGTTGTGTGTGGAGATATATTGTCCGAACCATCATAAATGTACAAACTGGACTGGACCACACAATTCCGGTCCATATGACATTAAAGCCGTTTTTAAAAAATTAGTTGTGGACTGGTGGTTAATCGTATTGGCCATTGGGTGGTTTCTATACGTATACTAGTATTTTTTAGCTTTTCTGACCAAAAAAACAAAAAAAAAAAAAAAGACAAATGTCTTTTTGAAGGTCCAAGGCTACATGACCCCAGAAAAAAAAAGGCACAGCAGAGAGTTAACTTCATTGCGTAACTGCTGCAAGGTTGTCGCCATTTGTTATTTGAGCGTTTGCAAATTTTTTTTGGTAAGACCACGGTTATCCTTCACGGGTAGGACTTTTATGGCCGGCAAAATTCTCCATCTTAGTATTTAACACAGCTAAATACCTAAGGCTCGAACTCGAGGCAACTGATTAAGCTAGAACAACCCCTTACCAACTTATTCGCGTGTGGTCGCATTTGCAAATTTGATATTATAGAAATGATTTTACTTAAATTCATATTTAAAGTGACTTGATTTATGTTTAGAAACTTTTCTTTTAAAAGTAAATTTACAAGAAAACTAAATATAAAAATTTCAACTCAACACCAAGTTATAAATTGTCATGATGATTCAAATGTGAGTTTAGAGACAAAATCAATTTTGATTTAGGATTTTTCTTATTTGTGTGGATGCATTTTAACTTGCCTAAACAAGGTAAATCTACATTGATAAATGTGTGTTCGTTGATTCCCAATGCAAATTAACTTGCTCTTTTTTTTGTTGAATTAACTTACATGTTTTAAGTAAGTTAAAAATGTGTCTATGAATATAAGTTAGTCAAATCTTTTTTTTTTTGTTCCAAAATGTAATATAAAATCAGATGTTATATAATAATAATAATAATTATTATTATTATTATTATTATTATATTACATTTTTATCAAAATTCATACTATCACATTTAATTGTATCGTGCCTACCTAATGGGCTAATACAAATTGGAGGAGCTACCAATTTTGCTCTTCAATTGGATATAAATTATTGCATGGCTTTGAATTTGGTCAAAGCTAGCTAGTATGTCCAAATAGTGCCTAGCTAGCTACATGCAACAAGACATGTGTCTAATCTAAATTATGGTGATACAATTGAAAACGGATAAGGGAGCTAGACCCATAAGTTGAATTAGAAGTGGCTATCAATGATCAGTAAAAACTTGAGTGAAGGCTACAGTGTGCAAGAAAATCTCTTCAATCACATAACTTGAAATCGATGGAGGAAATGCATTCATTGTTTCCCACTCGGGAGGATGTCCAAAAGGTGAAGAAATGCATTTCCCTCTATCAGTCCAGTCATTATATTAAGTTTGGTTCAGTTTTGGCTGTTAAGATTAATATAGTTCACATAAACACCTAATTCTTCTGGACATCTAAGATCAATCATTAATTACAAAAAGGCTTGCATGTTAATAATAAAGATGTTTATGAGTAAGCTTGGTTTTGGGAGAACAACACAATTTGGTACAGTTGGTAGGTAGTTCGGTTACTGACAATGATTGACCGTGTGTATGAAAAAAAAAAAACTTTGTGGGGATTTGAGAGAGATAAAACTCACTACATTGATCTCTATTCTTTGAAAGAATTAGTTTCTCACTGTCGGTCTCGCTAAATAAAGCTTGGTTTTGGGAGGGGGTATTTGAAGCAATCAAAATCATTTGTTTCAGGTTTGATTTGAATTTAGTTTTTTTTTTCTTCTAAATTTAAACCAAATTGATATGATAAAAATGTGTTATTTACTATTTAGCAATATTTAGTTTGACCCATTAGAATGGTCATTTTATCTTTTTTTTTTTTTTTAAACTTTTGGTTAGTCATTGGATATATACCAACCAAACATAACATTCAATCATTGGTTAGTCATTGACAACACAATAAATGAAAAAATGCACTACCTTTCAACTTTTTATAGGACCTTTTTAATTAATAAATGTACAAGAATTAAAGAATGCAATTAAGTTAGTTAATAGTAATAAATGTGTCCATAATTTACATTATACTTTTAAATTTGCCCTTATGTAAAATTTTTAGCATAGAGAAAAGGAATTTTGACTATTTATCTTCCCTCTCTCTAAGAGAGAGAAAGAAAGAGAGTCTATTATAATGTTGTTAAACCCGACACGATTATCAACTCAGTCGAGATACTAGGTTAATGAGTCATTGGTTCAATCGATGAGTAACTGATTAAATCGGTTAAACTGAAATAATATATATATATATATAATTTAAACTCATAATTGAATTTGATATATATTTTTTTAACTTTGTATTTTTTCTCTATTTTGCAAACCGCAAAAGGCAAATCTAACTAAGCCCAATAAGTAAATTAAAAAAAATTAAGCCCAAAACCGATCACTCAAATTATATTTATATATTCCGGCTTTTTTTCTAACATCAAGCAAGTGTGATCCATATATATATATATATATATATATATATATATATATATATATATATAACAAATTAATCAATAAGAAAGGTATGGGCTTGCAACCAACCCATGACTAGGCATGACAACGGGGCGGGGCGGGGGCGGGGGCGGGTTTTGCTATCCCCGCCCCCGCCCGGTAAAAGTCGGGGCGGGTTCCAATTCGGGTTTAAAGAGAACGAGTATGAAATTATGAAACCCAACCCCATCCCCACGGGTCCCCGTCGAGTTCGGGGAAACCCGCGGGGATTTCACTTTCTCTATTTTTCATTTTTTTCTTTATTTTTTATAATTTAAATATATGTTTTTAAATTAGTTATATATATCTAATATACTTTAATTCAAATAACATGTAAATATAAACATTGATAATCCTAAAAAAATAAGAAACTTAAGAACTATATTATATTTTAAGAAAAATATATAAGTTTACCTTTATTATTTAACTATTAGTATATTAAAATTATATAATTATTCTGTCGGGGCGGGTTCGGGTTCTTACACCCCCAAACCCTCCCCCGTCCCTGTTAAAGGCGGGGCGGGTTCAGGGTCGGGTTTTACTTAAACCCGATCAAAGTGGGTTTTCCCCGTCAAAGTCGGGGTGGGGACGGGTCGATACCCGCGGGTTCGAGTTTGTTTGCCATGCTTACCCATGACCCATTATCACATATAATTATAAACCTAACAAACCCTAATGAAACTTAACGTTTTTCACTTTTGCCGATGTCGCCTCCTTACCTCTAATGTGCCCAGGGGAAGCGCAATTGTATCTCACCTGAGCGACACACGACCATGGTAGAAGGCCGGTGACACAACGAAGGCCTAGCAATGATGGTGACCATGACACAACGAAGGCCGATGATGAATGAATCAAACACGTGCAATGGTTAATATTTCTGATAAGCTTTGTTTGGATTTGTTTGGGTTCTTTTATATCAACATAGATCGAGTCTCTCTCATTAGATTTAGGATTAGGAGATTGGTTGTTTTTTTCCCTTATCTCCTTTTTTTTTTCCTCTCATTGTGTCCAAAGATATAACCCAACCGATTCATCTCAAATCCACCGGTTTCTTTTCAAAACCGCTTGAGTTAGCCAGTTTCCACCGATTTTTATGTATGTCTGATCTAATGAGTGGCTCGAACCGATCATATGATTGATTTCTGGTTTGACCAGTCAGTCTGAGTCGAGTTTAATAACACTGATCCATTAAATTAATTAAAATGTAATTAATGTTTATTGAAAAAAAACATGTTGAATGGTTAAAAGGTCCTTTTGTAAAAAAAAAATATATTTAATGCAATGGACAATTTGAAAGAGGTTTTATAAAAATGATCATATCAAACTTCTAAAAAGGATCTTATAAAAAGGACAAAAGATGGTAATTCACATTTAACATATTAAAATTAAAATCACACAACATCTATCAAGTTCATATATTGGTGAACCAGTTAATTCACCAAGCAATGAATTCTAAATTAAAGCATCATAACATAATATCATAATTCACATATTTACAAAAATGACATGCATGGTTTCAAGCCAGTAAAGTGGCAAATAAATTAAGTTGGTGATGGTTGTTGTAGTAGAATGGTTGTGGTAAACCTTGTCTTACCTTAGTGCCAAAAACAAATAATTGTTAGGCTAAGACAACAATGTTGTTGCGTTCACTAAGAGCTTATCATAAATAATGTTGGGTTAGTTTGAGATGTGAAAGTTAATATGAGTTGCGGACTATGATCATAAACTAAGATAGATATTAATGATTGTCTAGTCCATGGAGTTAGTCCTAAGAGTGTTAAAAGTTTGGTTGGATAATATGATGATGAGACTTAAGTTGGGGCGATTGGATATACCTTTACCTTTCAAGCTTTCAATGCTTTTAGGGATGAGCATTAAGGTTGAGAGCACAACGTTTTGACACTTTTTTTATTATGTATGTGTGTGTGTAATGTTGGTTGTTAGGTTCCAAATCAATAAATATGAGACCCAGACTATTTATGGACTATTTTTTATTGGTTCAATTTGGTTTAGACTAGACCATAAGAACATATTCAAATTGTTGAAATTATTAGTTAGTTTGGCTTTATTTCTAATTCGTCTTGTTAGTGGTCCAAACCAAAAAATGTTCTTAGTTATAATTTTCTAATTGATCATAAGGCTTTTGGAGGTAGTTGTTCTCTTTTGCATGAGGAAAATGAGGTTTGGTTCCTAGTATGCACCGTGGTGAGGTTGTAGTTGTTGACTAAAAAATGAGTCTCACTATGGCTCTATAGGTGAAGTTGGGATATTGTCGTTAATGCTACGATGCATGGCAATAGAAGTGGTGGGAACTAGTTTATCAGATTCACACAAACAATGAAGGGGGTTTGCCATAGATTAAACTTCTCAAGGTTAAAGGAAAGGGATAATCCATTGTGGGAACTGGTGGATAGACTTGCAAAACAATGAAAAAAACACTATAATGCACAAGTCACTAACATAAATTGATATTTTTATGCAAGGAATAAAAACTTACCTTTTGCCATTGATGTGATGAATATTTAAAGGGGTAGCAAGTGGTCGCCTAAGTTACTAGGCATAGGAAGGGTTGGTGATTCCCCTATCTCATGATAACTATATATTTATCATGTTAGTCCACATGAGTTTTTTATTATTTTATGTCATATATTTTTACTCATGGAAAAATTTTCCCTGGTTTGGTTTGGAGATAACCATCAAGATGCTTAAGCTCAAATGATTTGAGGAGGCATGGGATTAGAATGTTGATTTGGTAGCGTTATGTGGTGCAAGTATTGAGATTTCTTTGAGGGTAGGTTTGTGAGTTCGAAGGGAAGGTTTTGAAGAGATATGGAGGGGAAAAAACTCTGTAAATTATAAAATAATAGTGTTGCACGCACAAACACAAGGGAGAGAAGAATGACTTCCTTAAAACCTTTCCCTTCATTTCCAACTCACAAACATACCCTAAGTCTCTCGTTAGAGTTAGGAATCCCTTCATAATTGATGGAACACCATATTGAAGCAATCTTGATAATTCAAATACATGGAAAATTAAAATTTAGAACATTTTAAGATCTTTAAATTCATCCTTGACTCTTGAGACTATATATATCACTTCTATCTTAGAAAGTTGGAGATTATGTTTTCAAGGATTATTTGAAATATAAAAATAATTAATATCCATTATTTATTCCGAAGCCACATCCCTCCATCATATAAATGGGTCTTGTGAAAGGTTGGAGCAAAGGGTCATGCTACGATACCCATGTAAATCACTGGGTTTGGGTACTCTTGACTTTGTGACCAATAGATAAAGAGCAATATTTAGTTATAACACTTAATGATATTTACACTTTTTAATATATTTCGTTCTTTTAAATTTAAATTTTTTATTAATTTAAAATTTTAAATAAAAAATGCTTAAAATTTAAGTAATAAGATTAAAATTGAAAATAAAAGTGGAGCATGGACCGGTCAAAGAATCTAAATAGTGTTGTATTCTCCCTCATCAGACTAGTTAAACGAGCCATGTTGCCCATCCTTATCGGATGAAGATGGTGGCGGGAACGACAGTGGACAATGCTGATGGACACTACAGGCGACAGATAGATGCAGAGGGAAGTTACACGCGACATAAAGACCACAAGCGGTGTTGTATGGGCAGTAAAGTGACCTAATGTGTGGGACGTTAGCAGGTGGGTAGACGTCGGGGGAGGTTACACGGGGTGTATAGAGAAGACGACTAGCATTACATACATAGGATCGACGAGCGGTGTGGGATGAACCAAACTCATAGACAAGCAAGGAAAATGATATCCATTGAGTAGAATACCTCAACGGAGAATGATAGAGCAAAAATGGGGGTTTAAACTTTCAATTTTGACCAACATCTGAAAAATAAACATTATTTAAAATAATAATTGTTATTTAAATTAATTAACCAAATTTTAATTTTTATAATTTTTTCAATAATCATAATTAAAAGTATAATAACTAAAACTTTTCATGTAAAACTGTAAATATAATCAAATATCTTAACTAAATGAAATCCATTCATCTATTAGTCAAACAATAAAGGATGTCAAAACCCAAACTTTTGATGTGAATACGGGAGAATTTCTCTTATTGGGATCTAAGATTCAATTGTTAAGTGTTCTCTTTCACATTGAAAGTTTTTCATGCTACAAATTGATATTTATTTACATTTTTTTTTTTGCTTAATTACACTTTGGTTCCCCAAATTTAATGTCGGGGCAATTTTAGTCCCCCAATTTTTAATTGCTCAAATTTTGTCATTCTATTTTTTTAATTGTTACAAACGTGGTTCTGCCATTAAGCGACCATCTAATTGTTAACAGAAATCGATGACATGACTAATGTGTTTGACCTAGATTAATGGAATTATTATGTGGCCTGAGTTTTCAAATTATTTAAAAGAAAGCTTAAATAAATATTGATATTTTTTTTTATAATTAAATATTGATATTTTTCCTTACCACTTTTATTTCGGGTATCCTTTTTTCCCATTTAATTTGAAGGTTAGGGTTATGGCCCTAATTGTTCACATTTCCAAACCCCTATTGTGACTATGTTCCTTTACAAAAATATTATGACTATGTTTCTAATGAATATTGATTTTCACTAAGATATTGTTTTTCAGTTCTATGTTTGTTTCGTTATGCTGCTTTTCATCCCTATTTTTTTATTATGTCGTTGTTTTTATATTTTTTGTTTTTTATTAATATTGATTTTCAGTGTGATATTATTGTTTTATCAGAAAATGTGAATATTTTGAGACATTTTTTGATGAGCAAATGAGGCCACAACCCTAACCTTCAAAAGGAAAAAAAGGATACCCGAAATAAAAGGGATAAAGTAAATATCAATATTTGTTTAAGTTTTCTATTAAATAATTTAAAAATCTAGGTCATATAATAATTTCATTAATTCAGGTGGGACACATTAGCCACACCATAAGTTTTTGTTAAGAATTGAATGATCACTTAATGGTAGGATGACATTTGTCACAATTAAAAAAATAGAAAGACTAAATTCGAGCTATTAAAAATTGGGGGACTGAAATCGCCAAAACACTAAATTTAAGGGACAAAAAGTGTAATTAAGCATTCTCTTTTCTTTTCTTATTACGCATTTATATCACATAGAGAGGGAAATTTGTTTTGGTATTTTCCAACCTTTAGTATGCGGTACAGATGTGGTAGAAATTTAAATGTAAAAGCTGTTCGGGAGTATACCCACTTTTTGAGTCTTGCTAAACTATACACAGTACGTGATTAAACTTGAAGTATAATGTTACTCGTTGCTTTTCTTATATAAGTCCATAGATTGTGCACTCAGCTAAATGGCTTTGCTTCGAAAGTTATTTATTTTAAACTCAAAGACATTGTTAATCATCAAATTTCATTTTATTATGTAACAATTACTATTAAATATAAGTTTTGGGTAACAGTAAAGCTATTCAAATTTTACGTGTATCTGAAAGGTGAGTTAAATTCAAATCAAGCGACATTAATAACGTGAAGACAGATTACGAAAAGAAAAAGGGATGTAAAAGTATGGTCTCTTAGCTTAACTTTCCCCTGTGGGGAGGAAACACAATGATGTTAAATTTTAGGAAAAAGATGGAAGGAGACATGCAATGTGGTAGTGGGGCATATTCCTATGAATGATAAAAGGGGTTCCCAAGCATAAAGTAGCAAGCTGGAAGTGGGAACCATAATAATATGATTCTTTTTTAAGACCCTTAGCTTAGGTAGCCTGGATGATTTTCTTTAGTAGTAGTGGGTACGGCATATGGCCACACCAAAACTTGGATTCCCTTGAGATATTCACTTCACTTTGTGTTCTGAATTTCAAAGTGGTCCATCCTCTCTAGTCCCCACTCAATTAAACGACGAAATAACACATTTATGAGACAGCTTGGTGTTGTGTTCAACGATAGCTACCTTTTTAACCCCTCCACTTTCACCGCAAGGAATCTCAATTTTTAATTTAAAAGAGGGCAATTTATTCAATGGAGAGAGATATTACAAACTCCACATTCTATAGTTGTAGATATCCATTTTCCTCTTGTTACTTCACTCCAATATAGTTCACCCCCACTGAATGGAGATTTTCCCCCTTTTGGAACATGTTATAACCCTCATTATTAATCATAATTTTTTTTTCTTTCTTTATTGAAAGGGAATTTTCATTACAGATTTACAGGGGAGGGATTGGAACAGTTGATTGATTTAATTTTATAAATGAAAAATGAAAAATTGTGAGTTGTGTTCTATATAAATATCAACCCTCTTGTCGAAAATCAATGAGGCACATTGTTCAGGTACCTTTTTAACCCCCCACTTTCACTTGGGATCGATCAAGTTTTTCACTGCAAGTGCAAGGAATCTCAATTCTTAATTTAAAACAGAGGAATTTATTCAATGGAGAGATTACAAATTCCACATTCTATACTTGTAGATCTATTTTCCTCTTATTACTTCACTCCAATATAGTTCACCCCACTGAATGGAGATTTTCCCCCTTTTGGAACATTTTAAAACCCACACTATTAATCTTATGTTTAAATATATTTTTAGTCCCTCGAAAATTAGTGAATTTTATCTTTAGTCCCTGTATAATTTTTTACATAAGTTTAGTCCCTCATTAATTTTTCGTTTCCAAGTTTAATCATTGTTGTTAATTGGTGCTGTTACATGATGACCTGATACTGTTACACTATGCTGACGTGTGCCTATTTATGCCGTAGTGTTGCCACGTTGGATTTTGTTGAAATTATTTTGTCACAAATTTTTTTAATTATTATTTATAATATTAATTATTTTAATATTTTAAATAAAAAACAACAAATCCCTCTTATTTTTTAGTACTTCATGCATGGAGGAAGAATATTTCATTGAGGAATTGAAGAGTTGTGATGATATATACGGTACTAAAAAATAAGAGGAATTTGTTATTTTCTTTGTTTTAAATATTAAAATAATTAATATTATAATTAATAATTAAAAAATTTGGGATAAAATAATTTTAACAAAATCCAACGTGGCAGCCATGTCAACATAAATAGGCACACGTCAGCATAATGTAACAGTATCAGGTTATTACGTAACAACACCAATTAACGACAGGGATTAAACTTGGAAACGAAAAATTAATGAGAGACAAAACTCAGATGAAAAATTTTATAGGGACTAAACACAAAATTCGTTAATTTTCTAGAGACTAGGGGGTGTATTGGTTTACGATTTTAAGAGACTTTTTCTGGGTAAAAAAGTCCGTTGGTATTCAATCAGGATTTTCTATCACTTAAAAACAATTCACTAGTATTCAATCTAGATTTTCAAGACTTTAAAAAGAGTCTGTTAAAATCCATTGGTATTTGTTTGAGATTTCCTAGAACTTAAAAACAATCCATAGGTATTAGAAAATATAAGGATTTTAAGGGATTCTTCTATTACATGGATTTTGAGTGACTTTTTAGTAGTATCTATAAATACCAAATCCATCAAACGATCCCACCCAAATTGAAAGGATTTCTGAACGTGACTTTTCAAGTGTTTCATTCTCCAACAAGCACATAGTCACATAACCTTTCTTTCTCTCTCTCCTCTTCCCCCAACAAGCACTGAGTCACTCACCGATCTTCCGAATCTCTTTCGTCTTGGTTTATGAGGTAAAATATTATAAGTAATTTGCTACACATGCTAAAAACATATAGGTTCCCGAAAACATATAATCATTACCTGAGTCGAATGAATTGGTTTGAGAAACAATATAACTAACATGTCAACACTTATGCGCAACAACAATTCTAGCTTTGGGTGAGATCCAATTACAAAGACATTCACCGCTTGTGATGAAATATGGAAAGAGTACTTACAGGTGAGACTAATTTGTAATCATATATATTAATGGTTTACACGTTTACTGCATCATGTTATTTTCAATTTACTAATAATGGATTTTTTTCTAGTCCCACCCAAGTGACAAAAATCTTCGAGAAAAAAATATGGTTGACTATCAGGAATTGAAGAATGTTGTTGGGAATGAAACTGCTAGTGAGAATGCTTCCATATAGACCATGATGATACTCATGCTACAATTTTGCGAAAGAGAATATAGATTCTGGGATGCTACAACTTTTTCAAATCCTTTGCATCATATAGGCTCTGTACTGTTTTCAAATCTTTTTTTTTTTTCCTTTAGCTATTAGGTGTTTGAAAATGTAACATGTCCATAGTGTGTGCTTAAAAACATTAGATAGGTACGTGATCACAATTTATAACTCAAGTTTATAAATAGTACCTTCATATTTTATGTTCATTTTTTTTAAATTAATTTCTATTATTCATTGGATTAATCTTAGTTGAATCAAGTAGTGTTGTTTACATTCGGGAAGATACTGAATGTAGAAAAATTTTCTTTTTTATATAACGTAACTAGTTAGTTTCCAACAAAAAAAAGTTTAAAAAGGGCCAAAAGTTTAAAAAGGACCAAAGTTTTCAATAATTTTTTCTGGAAATGAAGAGAAAGAGAGATAGAAGAATAATAAAGAGAAAGAAAGTGAAATAAATTATAATTGAAATAATAGGAAATGAAGAGAGATAAAAGGGTAAGAAGTAAAAGGGCCAAAGATACATGAGTTTTATGCATTTTAAAGAATAATTTAAAAAAAATTAAAAAAGACTATTTTTAAAAGAAAAAATATTTTTAAAAATAAAAATTAATCCATTTTTCACATAGTTTCATTTCAAAATGTATTTAAAAACTAAAAAGTACATGGATTTTATATGTTTTTTAAAATACACGACGTGTGAAGTAAAAGAGTTAAAACACATGAGTTATATGTTTTGTAAAGATTTAAAGTTAAAAAAATTAAAAAGGACAATTTTAAAGCACAATTTTTTTAAAGCTAAAAATATATTTAAATTTAATTCATTTTTCTCATAGTTTCATTTTAATAGGACTTTAAGAATTAAAAATACATGAATTTTGTGTTTTATAAAACTTACATGTTAAAAAATTATAAAGACTATTTTTAAAAGAAATAATATTTTTAATGATAAAAATATATTTAAATTTAAATTATTTTTCTCAAATTTTTATTATTTTATAATAATAATAAATAAGATATTTAAATTATATATACAATTTTTAAAAAAAATTATCTATGCTATATATATACGCATTTTTTATACTAATTTTATATCTATGCTTGGAGGACTAGTATAGCTATGAATATGTGGATGAACGCTATTTAGGAGGACATAATATTATGGTGAATTAACTAATAACTGTATTAATTTTACTTTTATTTATCCCGACTTTTTTTTAATTATTTTTGTGTCTTTGACCCTTTTTTAAATTTGAATGTATGCAAAAGAATCTTGAATTCTTATCATATGTAAGAACTTCACGAAATCTTGCAGAGTCTATAAAATCCTATAGAGTCTACAAAGTCCCGCTGAGTCTATGATACAAATCCATTAAAATCCTGACTTAAAAATTCTTAAAATTCTTGCAAAATCCTTAAAGTCATGAAAATCCTATAAAGTCTTTTAAAAATCTGCAGACTTTTTTCAGCTAAAAAAATCTTTTAAAATTTTAAACCAATACACCCCCTTAAAATCATATTTATGCCTAATCTTATTTTTTTTATTAAAGGGAATTTTCATTACAGGGGAGGGATTGGAACAGTTGATTGATTGATTTAATAGTAGAAAAGCAGTAAATGAAAAAAAAATTGTGAGTTGTAATATCAACCCTCTTGTCGAAAATCAATGAGGCACATTGTTCAGATTATATCCACAATTTAATTAAATCGTAAATTTAACAAAAACTATAATCATTGGATTAAATTTTTTTAATTAAATAAATTAAGTTTATATATTTTAGTCCAAAATTTGCTTGGGTATCTAAGTTTTAGGTGCTTCTCTAATTAGGTTTTGATTAAGTGTGTTTTGCTCAAATTGTAAACTCTACTTTCACACTTTGTGAATTTTGTAATGGATCGGAATATTCTTTTTACTCCTTTTAATTAATTTAATTTATTTACTTAGCTAAAAAAGTCCAAAATTTATTTTAAATATCAATGTTTGTTTTCTACCAATTATTTAATTTATTATATGGTTCGTATACATTGTTTATAGAAAAAAATATCTCAACTGAACGACTTTTCGACCTCTGAATCATTTATGGACTACATTGAAAGCATTGTTTTATGAGAAATTAAATCCATACAACATAAAATCATACAAGAACTCATATAACACATTTTTCTCTCTATCTCTTTCCATCACATCACCTATCACATCCCACATTTCTCTTTTTTTTTTCTCTTTTTTCTCTTTCTCTCTCCTTGTTGTACATGTACAAATTACATTACTCTTGTTTTATTTTAGTTTCCTTAACTATCCTAATTTTTAATTCCTTAAAAATTTTATTTAATTACTCTCTTTTTTCTTTTTAAATGTTACTTAAGATAATGATATATATATAAATTAATAAACATATGCAATATATTTGTTTTATTAAAATTATTATTTATATCTTAGTAAGTTATTTTTACACAATTCATTTTTTTGTTAATTAATTTGGTGAATATAGGAACATATATAACTGGTAAAATAGTAATTAAACTCATATTGAAAAAAATTACTTTGAACTTTGAAGTATAATAAGTGATCTCAAATACGAATTCTAGATATACAATTTTGTTAAATACTTAAAAGAGAAAGTTTTGATTTTTCTAATTGTCTTATCCGACATGAGTAATAATATTATTTATTGTGATTTCACCAAAAAGAAACTTAAAAAATAACAAAAAAATTAAAATAATTTTTTCTAAATTTTGACAATAAAGTATAATTTAGCTTTAAAATTGAATTTATGGTAAAACCATTTTAGATCAAGTAAAGTCAATCATAACGAATTAAAACTAATTGTTAAAGTAGCTTATTGAACCAAGTGATTATAAAATAATTACTTAGTAGTATATATTTTTACCCAGTTCATAGATATTGTATGTATTTTGGGGTAAAAAAATATAGTTATACTGAATTTTATATTTTTTTTATAAATAGACTCCTTTAATTATTATTTTGTTCTAATCAATTTTAAAATTAAAATTATTATTATTATTATTATTATTGACCCTTCTATCAATTTGGAGTTAAGTTAGTAATGGTAAATAAATATGAACCTCTTACTTTTATTAAGAAAAAGAACATATAATCATCCTAAAATTTTTTGAATTATCATATTTTATCCCAATAATCCTTAAATTCTCATTAATGGTGAATAAAAAGATATATTACAACAATAATAATAAAATTTCAAAATTTAATTATGATAAAATGAAAGTTTAAAATACCTATCTTTATCTTTATCTTTATCTTTATATATATATAAGTAAAGTAGTGAAAATGGCAAATGAAATTTAAAGTGAGGGCATAATAGTAAATTTTTTTAAGCAAAACTTCTAAAAATAGAAAGTATGTTTGACATTTTAAATGATTAATTTTATGCATCACCATTAATTAACTATAGTGATTATGTTAAAGTAAATACCACTATAAAAATAAAAAAAATATGATAATAACAAATAATAATAATTTAAAATATATCTAATAATTTAAAAAAAATAAAAATAATAAGAAATTTAAAATATTCTAAAAAATTTTAAAAACTAATTTATAATTATGTTAATAGTAATTATAGTAATTATTTAATTATAGTTATTTTTATATAAAAAATCAATATTATTTAAAGCTCATTTTAACAATTTTAACGTTAAAAAGGAAAGGTTTATAACATAAATAAAAACATAATACGAAATTTAAAACATAATAAAATAATTTGATAAAGGTAAAACTTTATTGTAAAAAAATAAAAATATAATATGAAATTTGAAACAAACTCAAACACTTAAAAATTATTTAATAATTATAATAACAGTAATTGTATTAATTATTTAATTATGATTACATTTATTATATCAAACATCAATATTAAAGCCCATTTTAACAATCAATATCAAACATCTTTAATTGGTGACTTATCTTTGTATGTGTTGTAAGAACTTAGTTGTTTTGAAAAATTTCACTTGATAGGAAAATTAAAATTTGATTTGGTTATGGTAAAACTAGCTAGCAAAGTTTTTAAGTGCTTGATAAGTTGAGCAATGCCTATAACCCATAAAATTTTAGTTCTATTCAATTGTATTGCCAAAGGCCGTCATATATAAGTTGGCAAGAAAATTATTGGTGTATAGAAACAAATATTATAGTTCTGTTTATTTGAATTTAAATCTTAAAATAAAATAATGAACGTTACATCCAAAAGCAATTCCAAGAATCTTAAAGTTTTATCCTCTACAAGAGGCATTCTTGGAGCACTAGATAAAAAATACTCTAAAAGGTCATTCATGTTTTTTTACATCATGTTTGTACTAGATGTATTCCATAAGCAATAAAAAAATCTCACCAAAGGGTCATTCCATAAACATTAGAGATAATGGATATATATTATATTGTATGATTTTTTTTATTATAGATCAGATAACAAATCAAATAAAATAAAATCTTTTCAAATAAATAAAAAGATATAAAAAGACTATAAGATATAAGAGTGTGTTAAGAATAAAAGATGTAATCATTTAATTTAACACTATTTGATAAATGATAATAGAGAATATTAATCATAAGTGAGAGAAAAATTTGTTCCGTATGAAAGGAGGTATGAGAGGGAAAGTTTCAAAAATTGGTCAATTTCATGGATATGTACAAAAAATTTAAATATGATTTCCATGGAAAAAGAGTTGGTAGAGAGTATGATTGAAAATGGTGGTGAGACACATTTTTAGTTAGATAAATGTGTTAGGGGGAGCAATTATAGGATAAATAGTTATCAACTATCAAAAAGAGTTAGTTATCCCATTAAAAATGTAATATATAAAAAAATTCTTTGATAAACTACAAAAAAAAATAGTTCCTTTTTTTAAAAATGTACTTTCGAAAGTTTTAGAATGTTTAGATAATCATTTTTTGGAAAATATTATGTAATCAATAAATTAAAATAATTTTAAAATTTACTATAGTTTTTAACTTCTTTTATAAATATAATTTAAAATAGGATTTAACGGATATACACGAACAATATAAAAAAGTTTACATGTCGAGGTGGAATAAAAGGAAAATGGAAGTAACTTGAGTTTGTTAGGATATAGTGTGCAAATGAAAAATTGAGTTAAGGATAAGAATAAAAGATGAATAGAGAAAAATAATCATTCATGTTAATATGTATTTTTTTAACTTTCATATACTATGAATTCTATTTATTAAAAAATTATTATATGTCTTTTTTTTGTCAAATAATTATTGTATGTTTAATACGACAAAAATACCCCGTGCGTGACACGGGTACACGACTAGTTTATACTAAAGCCACATAGTTTAGAATGGTCATATGTCTTTTCGCATATTTAAATATATTTTTATTCCCCAAAATATTGTTATTTTCTCATATGACGTCCCATCTTTAACTTTTTTCCAAACTAATCTTTCATATTTTTATCTATTAAATAGGCCATTTAGTCCATTTCACTATTATAAAAAATAGTCCATCCATTATATTTCACTATTAATTTTATTTTTTATCTCTAAAATTATCATAATCTCCAATTCTAAATAAATTTTTTATCAAATAGTTCCTCTATTTACATGTGATGTGTGTATTTTATGGTGAAGGTAACCAAAATACTAACGAAAATATCGTTTAACATGCTTGTCTGAAAAAAAGAATCTAATAGAAAAACTGTGACATTTTGAATAACTAAAAATGTAGTTAGGTCTAATTTACATGATTTCCTATTAATTAGTATTTTATAATTTGTCCGGTTGGATCAACATGGAAGAAAGGTAAGCAACAACAAAACAGAGCAGGAGCAGGGGCAGGGCAGGGGTTATAGAAAGGAAACAGAGAATTTGAATTTGGAAACAATCTGATTGAACTTGTTCATGTCTTAGACAGAACTCGAGAACAGAACAAACTAAACTGTGCAATTGAGATCTCAAGTTCACAATTCTTTGTTATAGTAAGGTACAAAATGAAAAAGAAAAAAGAAAAAACAATTCGTTGTACATCAAAATTTCTATAATTTTTCCGATCAAAAATTTTCCTTTTGGCTTCTACCAAGGTGTCTTAATTTTCATATGCAGTATAGTATAGCCTAATATGAAATGTACTCAATCTATCCATAGGCTTCAAATTCAAAGTAAGAGTCTCTAGCTAGCTAGCTAGCTTGTGTTCCATGGCCTTCCAGAGACAGATACATTAAACGCTATAGTGCCACAATCCCAGTTGAAAACATTTGGTCCTTAGTGTATGGTGAAGTTGACAACTCCATAGACCTTGAAGCTTCTGATCTACACTGCTGCTCTTTCCTCTCATCCATCATTATCTGTCTTGAACGACACTCTGGGCTACAAAATGCCTTCTCTCCTCTACACACCAAAATCAAATCATCACTCATTAGTCCCAATTATTCATTGCCACAATCCAAATATTAGCAGTGTGTTTTGTTTGATATTAAAACTGTAATTATTTCTAACGTTGGAAACATGAATTTAAATAAAAGTATCAAATTTTGGATTGGCCAGTACCTGTACATGTATATGTCTTTGCCATCGAGTTTCTTTTTGCACAAGTGACATGAACTCAGAAAATCCGATGTGGGATATGATGGTTCAGCTTTAACCAAACTTTGCCTTGGTGTTGGTGGGGTTCTTCTGAAAACACCAACAACATTGTTGTTGTTGTTTAAATTATTATACCCATCATGTCTCTGAATTCCACCTTCACCGCCATCATAGTAAACCTTAGTGATGGTCTTGTTAGGTTCATGGTAAGTCACATACGTGTAATCCTCGGGGCTTCCAAAATCAATTTCGTTCCCATGTTGATGTTTTATGCTCTGAATTGGGATTGGTCCAGATCGGTTCAAGTTTGATGTGCAAACAGCATGTTTCGGCACAACCTCGTTCCCTGCTTCCTGGGATTTATCAAGAGCCACCACAATTCCCAAACCAACACCGCCAAAATCGTAGCTTTTTAGACCCTTTGGTGATTGCATCTTTAAGCTCATCTCAAACGGGCTTCTTGGGCTTTCCATGGTGTCCAAAAGCGCGGCGGCACCGTCACCAAAAACCAATAATTCCGAAAATTTTCGGATCAATAGCTGGGATCTCTTCCCCAACATGACAACAAGGGATTTTGTGTAGATGGAGGAGATAGGGGTTTTGTGCTAAGATTATTAAGAAGAGTGAGTCTCTTTTATAAGACCGAATAGGAAGCATTGTATTGTAATATAATATAATTGATGGAGTGGTTGGACTAAGCCCACTGTTTCTTTTGGAGTTATTCGGGTGATGATTGCTGGAGATATGTCCAACAGATAATATTTAATTTATTTAGCAAGTGATTCAATATATGGTATATTTACTTTAATGATTTGATTATACCTTTAATCAGATGCCAAAGTTGTGATTATTTTTACATTAATATTATATGAGTAAGTGGGCCAGTTTCTTGAAAATGTCATTTTCAATGATTAAGACACCATATAAAAACCTATAACATTAGTAAAGTTTAATATATATAGGTAGCTACGCAATTGGGTAGTTGGATACATAAATTATATATATGGCAGGCAATGAAGAAGTTCAATTGTTAATAAATCCAAACATGGTTAATGTTGGATTTAATTGCACTTTCAATCAATTCCTTGTAGATAAGCAACACATAAGTGATATGTAAGTATTGTGGTAAATTTTCATTGATGAATGATGTGGTATTGACTTTAGACTAGAGTGAGACAATTTCTTATCCTCGTGAATCTTGATTTTTAAGATAATATATAAATACTTATATGTTATTAGATAATCAATTAAAACACCTTTTAGTTTAAAATAAAAAAAATTGAATTACATAATCAATTTGATAGTTCAATTTTTAAGTGTTACTTATAAAAAAAAATGATAAATGTAAAACACGTGAGTTTAATTGGTAATGAATAAACAAGAATAAATATTATTAAGTCTAGACTCTAGACGAAGTATTTTAAACTACATTTCAAATTTTCTTTATCTGTTATATTTTATTTACTAAAAATGTTCACGTGAATTTTTTAAATAAAGGTAAAACAAAATATATTAAGAAAAGGACAAAATTTGAATTAAGTTTTTTATGTGCTTACTATTAAATTTTTAAACCAAACAAGGACATGTATTTTTTTTAAATTGAATAACATGTTTTTAATGGAGATTATTATTAAATATTACAAAATATTCATCTCATAAGAAAATTAATTTAAGATTTATTCTAAAATCTAATTTTCGAGATGTAAAAATTATTAAAGTGAGTTTTACCTTTTACAACAAATTTTTTTTCATACATATTATCAGAAATTGAACCCCTGTCAAAATATTTAAAGAACCAAGCTACTTGTCAACTATATGATAATAAAAGATACAAACGTATACAATTGCTCAGCAAATAACACATTAAAATCCCCTCCCAAGTCCCTCCCCATCAATAATTCCTCGACCCTTTTCAGAATTTTGGTGATAAATAAAAATTTAAAAAAGAAAAGCACATTCTTTGGATCTATCATTGAGGAGTTCTTATTTCTAAGACAAGGAATCTTAACCGTTGGATGAAGGAGGATGTGTTCTATGGTTAAGTGATGTGCAAGGACAATGATTGATTGCAGAACCACACCACAGAAACAGGAATAATCCTAAGGTAAACACATTTATTATGAGTATTTATTTATTTATTTACTAGGAGTATATTATTAAAATACTTTTACAAGTATCATATAACAATTTAATACTATCTAAGAAAACAACATAATAAATTTCCACTAAATAAAAAATTCTGCTTTGTAGAGCCCCCTGAATTGGAGATAGTACAACCCTTGTTTTTCTATAGGAAAGCGACGTGGTCGAGCCCCACTCCACCACTATTTGTCGCTACTTAATCAAATTGCAATTATTATAATTTATAACGCTCAAATAATTAATATCTCTTTTTCTTTTTCAGAAAGAAAATCAGTAAAACTAGCGGTAGCCAAATGCATTATGCATCTATTCATTTGAGAGGCTAAGAGCTGTTTTTTTCACTTCTACATTTCTAGTAAGTAGTTAATTGTCTTATCATAAATAACTTTTTTTTTTTTTGTGACAGTGGGACTTTAGCTTTAGATAATCTATAATATGTTAAGTGAATAGTTCACCTTACTTTAAACTATTTGAGAATTTATAGATAAAAAGCTTTTTTTTCTTATTCTAATAAAGTTGGCTTAATACGTGACCTTTTATATATTTTACTTTTTCTTTACATTTATGGCTTACTACTGTAGATTCATGATAAATACAAAATTTTTGAGAAATTTTAAGGTAGATAAGTTAAAAATTTGTACATATATACACCAACGAATAATATCTGTTAAATATATTATTTTTTATTTGAATGGTCCGGATTGATTTGATTCAACAAGTTGCCAATTTTATTATAAAGAGAAGTTCAATTTGCTAACATGGGTTTCAAAGATTAGTTATTCCACAATACCACTATTGAGATGCTAAAAATTGTTGTACCGTTGAAGCTCGTCGCTGCACTACCGGTCCACCGCCTCAAGCTGCTGCCGCTCCTCCCCAACCAACCTACACTCTTCTTTGGCGTGCTCATCGTGTGCGACCACTGTTTTTCTTCCCGTGCCACTCCTTGCCCAGCCACGACAGCGTAGTGACCATTCAGCCCTCCGGCGGTGCGTCGTGCAACAGCCTGTTAAGGTCCTATCTTCATCCTGCATCGTAAGGCTCATTAGCAATGACAGCAAACCTTGCTTTCGAAAATCGTCGTCTTCGATTCAAAATCGCAAACGAGAAACTCCCAAACCCTGATCGCTTAAATCTTCAACTCCAAAAAGTCGTTTCTCAAAACAAAAATGAGTGAACCAAAGCATTCTTCACAAACATCGAGAATCGACCATCATGTCTCTCATACAACGAAGATTGCATTTTCGTTTTCCTGGAGAACCGAATCTAGCGAGATGCTTCTATCAAGAGCGTGAACGATGGCAAAGTCGAAGCCGGGGAAGTTCAACGATCTTGGAGAGGGAAACAATAAGGTCTTCGTCGCTGATTTTGAAGAGAACAAATGAGTTTTTCGGAGGGTCGCGGCTTTGGCGTTCGCTGGAGACGAGTTAAAGGGTGAGCTTAGGAATGAAGTTTCTAATTTGAGGATGATACACGATATTCAAGAATTGTCGGTTACTTTCATAATTCTAAAATATTTAAAAGTGGATTCTAGCGTGTGACAAGTAAAAAGGTGTGCACCGGACAATGTTTTTCACCTGTAGTAACCCGTTGAGTGGCCCGTTCCTTTTAAAAATTTAAAATTAAAATAAGTTTTAAAAGTTTACAAAATAGCTAATGGCTTGATGCACGCTGGATGTAGAAAACCAGTAACAATGTTCTTATGTTCCTCCTCTACATTATAACCACGGAAAGATCTAGAAATGGAAAACCAGTAAGTGACCTTATGCGACGCTTGGTGTGAGCATCCCGCACCCTTTCCCGGATAAGACAAGGGCAATAAGGGTGGTACGAGGCTTTGGTTTTGATTGGAACTAAGTAGCATTCTGTATTCTGAGCATTTTGTGCATTCCGTAAAAAAATTAGAAATATTCTCTATCACCAAGAAGATAGGAGCATTTTGTGTATTCTTTCAAAAAAAGTCCAACTTTATTTGGTTAAGGCAATTATTCCTCGTGGTCCATCCCATCTTTCATACAGTTACAAGAGTCATTTGGATCTTATCTAGGAGGACTTTATGCTTCTATGATGGTAAACCTCCAGCACCCGAGGTTGATGAAGCGATGAGTTGAATGATGATGCCCTGTTAGCACAGGAGCACAAAATCCCATCAATAAAGCATAAAGGATCCATCAAAGTCTCAAGAGATAGAGGTAAAATATCCAGGTAATTCTGAAATTTATGAAAAAAAAAGTGCCCTAGTCACGCACCGGCACTACTATGACAAACAATTATCCGGTAAAAGATCTCCACCACTCAATATATTAATAATAAATCTAATGATGGTAAAGAAATATTCACCTGTGAGACAACTTTTGGGGTGACTCACGCTAGACAACACCATATTTAAAAAAAAAAAAAACTAACAGGCTAAACCTACTATCAAAGTTCATTTTCACTTGTGTATTAGTGCACAAATTTAAACATGTGCACCTTAGGCTTCCCCCAAATTTTACACATTAATCGTCCTCAAATTTAACCTTTTAATATTTTATTTATGTTTGATTAACAAGTCATGAGAACATGTTACCAATTTAAGTCCATACTGAGCTTAATTGCATTTTTTTGGTATTTTAAGAATAACTCGAGTTCTAGACATCTAAATTTTATGCAATTTATATTGTAGAAAAGCTAAACGAAAAGCCTACAGTTTAATAAAACCTATCAAAACCTTCTTCCACCAAAATGTTAGTACGGTTGATACGAGAATGTAACTGGTTTATTTGGCTTTAAGTATAGAAGACTCAATATTGTTCTTGTGTGTTTCAGTAAGGTATTTATGTGGATAGAGAGGATTATCAAGAGAAAACATACCGCTTATGATACTAAATACTCCGAAGCACTGTCAACAATAGTTCAGGAATGTAGGTGTAAATGAATGAAGTTTTAATAGATGAATTGTTGACTAGTCATATGATGCTTACTGAGTCTTTTGTCATTATAAGCCATAACATGAATAAGTAGAACAACAATTTAATGGCAAATAAAGGTGGTTCACCACCCATTAATTCTTAATTGCGTGATCTTTCTAGCAGTCTTAAAATGCTCTATTAGTTAGTATGGGTGTCAATAAGGTGGGACGGGCACTGGTAGTAACTATATATCTGCTAACCCATGGGTGGAAATTATGCCTGTACCCGTTGCAGGTACCCATTTAGCGGGTTCTAAATGGGTGACAAAGAACCCACAGATATCCACATGTATCCGTGGGTACTTATTAAAAATTTTAAAAAAATTATTATTTTAGTATTGGACGTGACATGATTAAAATTATTAAAATTTAACTAAAAAATCTAACCGATTATCATTTGAACTCATGGAAAAGAACCTATTAGGTAAGGTAATTGACACTTAACAAATCAATAACATTATTTTAAGAAGTTGTTTTTTTCACTTCTACATTTCTAGTAAGTAGTTAATTATCTTATCATAAATAACTTTTTTGTGAGAGTGGGACTTTAGCTTTAGATAATCTATAATATGTTAAGTGAATAGTTCACCTTACTTTAAACTATTTGAGAATTTATAGATAAAAAGCTTTTTTTTCTTATTCTAATGAAGTTGTAACAAAGTTAATGAAGTTGGCTTAATACGTGACCTTTTATATATTTTACTTTTTCTTTACATTTATGGCTTACTACCGTAGATTCATGATAAATACAAATTTTTTGGGAAATTCTAAGGTAGATAAGTTAAAAATTTGTACATATATACACCAACGAATAATATCCGTTAGATATATTATTTTTTATTTGAACGGTCCGGATTGATTTGATTCAACAAGTTGCCAATTTTATTATAAAGAGAAGTTCAATTTGCTAACATGGGTTTCAAAGATTAGTTATTCCACAATACCACTATTGAGATGCTAAAAATTGTTGCACCGTTGAAGCTCGTTGCTGCACTACCGGTCCACCGCCTCAAGCTGCTGCCGCACCTCCCCAACCAACCTACACTCTTCTTTAGCGTGCTCATCGTGTGCGACCACTGTTCTTCTTCTCGTGCCACTCCTTGCCCAGCCACGACAGCGTAGTGACCATTCAGCCCTCCGGCGGTGCGTCGTGCAACAGCCTGTTAAGGTCCTATCTTCATCCTGCATCGTAAGGCTCATTAGCAATGACAGCAAAACTTGTTTTCGAAAATCGTCATCTTCGATTCAAAATCGCAAACGAGAAACTCCCAAACCCTGACCGCTTAAATCTTCAACTCCAAAGAGTTGTTTCTCAAAACAAAAATGAGTGAACCAAAGCATTCTTCACAAGCATCGAGAATCGACCATCATGTCTCTCATACAGCGAAGATTGCATTTTCGTTTTCCTGGAGAACCAAATCTAGTGAGATGCTTCTATCAATAGCGCGAACGACGGCGAAGTCGAAGCCGGGGAAGTTCAGTGATCTTGGAGAGGGAAACAATGAGGTCTTCGTCGCTGATTTTGAAGAGAACAGAGGAGTTTTTCGGAGGGTCGCAGCTTTGGCGTTCGCTGGAGACGAGTTAAATGGTGAGCTTAGGGATGTAGATTTTAATTTGAGGATGATACACAATATTCAAGAATTGTTGGTTACTTTTATAATTCTCAAATATTTAAAGGTGGATTCTAGCGTGTGACAAGTAAAAAGGTGTGCACCGGACAATGTTTTTCACTTGTAGTAACCCATTGAGTGACCCGTTCCTTTTAAAAATTTAAAACTAAAATAAGCTTTTAAAGTTTACAAAATTGCTAATGGCCTGATGCACGTTGGATGTAGAAAACCAGTAACAATGTTCTTATGGTCGTCCTCTACATTATATCCACGACAAGATCTGGAAATGGAAAACCAGTAAGTGACCTTATGCGGCGCTTGGTGTGAGCATCCCACACCCTTTCCCGGATAAGACAAGGATAAGAAGGGTGGTACGAGGCTTTGGTTTTGATTGGAACTAAGTAGCATTCTGTATTCTGAGCATTTTGTGCATTCCGTAAAAAAATTAGAAATATTCTCAATCACCAAGAAGATAGGAGCATTTTGTGTATTCTTTCAAAAAAAAAAATCCAACTTTATTTGGTTAAGGCAATTATTTCTCGTGGTTCATCCCGTCTTTCATACAGTTACAAGAGTCATTTGGATCTTATCTAGGAGGACACTCGAGGTTGATGAAGCGATGGGTTGAATGATGATGCCCTGTTGGCACAAGAGCACAAAATCCCATCAATAAAGCATAAGGGATCCATCGAAGTCTCAAGAGATACAGGTAAAAGATCCAGGTGATTCTGAAATTTATGAAAAAAAATGCTCCAGTCACGCACCGGCACTGCTATGATTAACAATTATCCGGTAAAAGATCTCCACCACTCAATATATTAATAATAGGCTAAACCTACTATCAAAGTTCATTTTCACTTGTGTATTAGTGTACAAATTTAAATATGTGCACCTTAGGCTTCCCCCAAATTTTACACATTAATCGTCCTCAAATTTAACCTTTTAATATTTTATTTATGTTTGATTAACAAGTCATAAGAACATGCTACCAATTTAAGTCCCTGTTGAGCTTAATGGCATTTTTTTGGTATTTTAAGAATAACTCGAGTTCTAGACATCTAAAATTTATGCAATTTATATTGTAGAAAAGCTAAACGAAAGGCCTACAATTTAATAGAACCTATCAAAACCTTCTTCCACCAAAATGTTAGTACGGTTGATACGAGAATGTAACTGGTTTATTTGGCTTTAACTATAGAAGACTCAATATTGTTCTTGTGTGTGTTCAGTAAAGTATTTATGTGGATAGAGAGGATTATCAAGAGAAAAATACTCCTTATGATACTAATAGAGCTGGGTATATGGGCTTGGGCCCGCAGACCGGACCGCAAAACCCGCACCGCGTGCGGGCCTGGACCATAAAACCAGAGGCTCATTTAAGAAGCGGGCTAAATGAGTTTAACCATATAACCCGCGGTCTTAAATGGGTTTCCCCGCAAACCCGCGGGCCGGTCCACGGACCATTATTTTTTTTTAATTAAACTGCAGATCTACAGGTAAAATAAAATTAAAAAAAAAATCATAGGTGATATTAGTAAATTAGACTATGTATTGTATTTTTAAGCCCTTTATTCTACTCTTTAGTCTTTATGTTTGGTAAATGGTGAATCTGATGTTAGTAAATTAATTTATAATCTTTGATTTAAGGATTCAAGTGAATTAATTTATAAATATTCATTTGTAATTTATAAGAAAAAACTAAAATTTATGCTTTTTTTCTAGAATTTTTTGAATTAAAACCATTTTTTAATTAAAACATTTTTTAAATACTTAAAAGGCTGGCCCGCGGACCGGCCCTCTAACCCGCGGGCTAGAAAAGAACAGACTCATTTAGCACGCGGGCTCAAACGGTTAAGTCCGTTTAACCGCGGGCTTACGCGGACCGGTGTGGGCCGATGTGGTTCGGCCCGTTACCCAGCTCTAGATACTAATTACTCCTAAGCACTGCCAACAATAGTTCAGGAAGGTAGATGTAAATGGATGGAGTTTTTATAGATAAATTGTTGACTAGTCATATGATGCTTACTGAGTCTTTTGTCATTACAAGCCATAACATGAACAAGTAGAACAATAGTTTAATGGCAAATAAAGGTGGTTCACCACCCATTAGTTCTTAACTGCGTGATCTTTCTAACAATCTTAGTATGGATGTCAATAGGGTGGGATGGGCACTGGTAGTAACTATATATGCGCTAACCCATGGGCGGAAATTATGACCGTACCCGTTGTGGGTACCCATTTAGCGGGTTCTAAATAGGTGACATAGAACCCGCAGATATCCACGTGTATCGCTGGGTACTTATTAAAAATTTTAAAAAATTATTATTTTAGTAATGGACGTGACATGATTAAAATTGAAATTTAACTAAAAAAATTTAACCCATTATCATCTGAACTCATGGAAAATAACCTATTAGGTAAGGTAATTGACACTTAACAAATCAATAACATGGGACTAAACTAGGAAGCGAATAAAAAAACTGTTGAATGTATTTTTTTGTCACCAACATTCCGTTTCAACAATGCTACAATTCAGTTCGAGCTGTAAATGAGATTAACATCCCATAGATAAATCGTATGATTTATAACAAGGGTGTTGGGTGTTTCACCGGTGAAACACCAACTTTTAGTAATATTTACCTACTATCATGGGTTTTGTTATCGGGAGTTTAGGAATTGTTTCATTTTGTGACTGGCTCATCCCTCGAAAGAACAAAATTGCATTTAAAAGGCGTTGAAAAGTCATTGCCATGTAACTTTTACTAAGGACCCACACGTAAGAAAAAGACAAATGGATTGATTTTTTTGTAATCCTAAGATAGTGATTTGTGAGTATCAGTTCGCAAAGTGATACAAAACAAATCCAAAGGGTTTGATAACTGTGATTCTTCATCACAGATCTTGTGCGAAAGTGAGCTGCAAATTTGGAGTCCATAGAAAATGTAGTTTTTCTCTTAGTGTAAAACCGTTAATCATAGAAATTGTGGTTTTCCTCTCCAAATGATTGGTTAGCGCTGCAGGTAACATGATTTTCCTCTCTATCAAATTTTTTTGTTTTGCTTTTTGGTCGTAAAGGAAGATTTTGTGTGCAATGGGTGATATTCACTAGTAATAGCATCAATGTTGATGCTTATTTTGTTTAGAGGAAAAATATGAACATTACGCTGACATAATTTTGTGGATGGCATGTTTTAATTTGGTGTTTCCATATAGGCAAAAGGTTTTATGGTGTTGTTTGACTTTGCCTTTAAAATTCGTGAAATAAATATTGTGTCAATTAGAGTTTACTTTTCAGCAGAACTTGAGGAATCACAACAATGAGATGCTGAGGAAAATGAAATTTTGAAGCTTGGTGGCAATATATAATTATGACCATTAATTTTGCATTGTTAAAATATTTATTTTGTTACCCTATATTAGTTTCCACTCGAAAATGTGCAGAACAAATAGTCCTTCCTTGACCACACTTATGCCCAACAACCTCAATTCATTGACTTTTGTAATAGTGTGTTGCAACACTGACTTTTAATATATAGAATTTTCATATCCTTACATTTTAACTAATAATGTGTTTGGTTTAACCTGAAATCACGTTTTAAAGGTGGATCTGAGCAAACACTGCTCTCAATAGCGTTAGCTCGGATCCTGTTGAAACGTGGTTTTAGAGTAAACCAAACACACGCGAAGTCGAGTATGTTTATCGCATTTGGACAATGAATACTAGAATGAAAACACGTTCTTCAAGCACAACAAGAACAAATGTATGGACTGTGAAAGAGTATGGTTGTCGCGTTGGGAGAAAGAACATAGTTTAATTTGCAAATTATAAAAATTAGAGGCAACTTTAGAACACAACACGGAGGGGTAGTTTTGCAATTTTTAAGTTCCAGTCTCGGCAGGTTTCATGTCTCATACCCTAACCGTTGATTGAAAATTTAACATATCCAACGATTGTGGCCCTGTGTGTCACCGATGAAACACCCATGAGGTGTTCCACCATAGAAGCACCCTTATAACCAAACTAAACCATGTTTAATTAGGATATTGCTTTCAAATCAACTTCTTTATTTTTACACACATGTACAATACATGATTAATAAATAAACCAATCTACTTCGACAAGAATTCAAGAATGTCATTTTCACTCAAGAAATGCCACTCTCACTCGTTCTCACACCATGATAACAAATCACACAAATCTGTGCATAAACAACAACGGGTTGGGTTATTGCTCGAATTGGAGAGAAATACTTTAGAAACTTCTGGCGGCGATGGCTTTGGAGGGTGTAGATGCAATCGCTTGGAGTCTTCAATTTGGCTTTTAGATTTTAGATTAGTGTTTTAGTTTTTTAAGTAAAAGATTCTAAAATATATATATTATTATATATTAATATTATATATGTATATATCTCAAGGGTAGTTTTGTATTTTTACATTATTTAATGAGTTTAACAACGTACAATGTGTCATATTCATTAATTAATGTGTCAAAATATCATTCGACGACAATGTAAATTTTTTTTTTTACATTTACAGTGTATAATAACAAAACTCTTACAAAATATAAACATGAATTATAAAAGTTGATTTAATTAATACATCGTCAGTGAAAATAGTTTTACACTATCATCCAATAATGTGTTGTCACATTATTTATTGAGTTTAATAATATATGAGCTAACATATCATTAAATGACGTGACATTTTACACTCAGTTTATATCTATTAAATTAAAAAAAATACAAAAGTAGCTTCTAATATTTAGCATAAATAAATAAATCTTTATATATTAAATTTAAGTCATAATTATTAAATGCAAGGCCATTTTCTAATCTATGCTTTAATCACAATATATTATGTGATTTTTTTTATATCAAACATCTCATCATCATTATTATACCCTTAATATATAGAGTAATACTAGTGGGGAACCCGTGCGATGCACGGGGCGAGAATATGACGGAAACGATTGAGAGTGGAGTGTTAGATTTATCTAAGAATACATGATCAATTAATAATAACAATTAATATTAATAGTAAACTTGATTGAAAAGACTTATTAACTAAAATTTCAGTAAACAGTTTTTCATAACATTTGTCATATAAAACAATATTGGTCCAAAAATATGTAGTTTCCCACTACATAAAAAATAGTAAGTAGACATTGAAAGAAGTTTCGTGGATGCCCTGCAAAAAATAGGTTGAAAAGTTATAAAGGTAATTAGTATATGATAGTCATAAATCGAAGACAATTTGAAATAAAAATATTTGAACAATAAAAAAAGTAATCATAATCATAATCATATCATATCATAATAAGAATAATATTAATAATTTAAAAATAATAATTAATGATTATAATAATAATAATAATTATAACAACAACAAAGATAATAATAATGATTTTTATTGAAAAGATTTAAGCTCAAACCTATTGTAAATTTTGGAAGACTTCTTTGTATACAACATTTGAAGTTGAATCTGAAACATGTCCTTCATCATCAGTTATGAGTAATTTTAATCCTCCTCTGTTGGTGACTCTGGAAACTGCAACATATAATTGGCCATGGGAGAAAACAGACCTTGACAAGTAAATTCCAACATGTTTCAAAGATTGACCTTGACTTTTATTGATAGTCATTGCAAACGACACAACGATAGGGAACTGTCTTCTCTGGAACTTAAAAGGAATTCTATTATCTGAAGGAGTCAATGACAGTCTATGAATGAATACCTTGTGCCCCACATTTACTCCAGAGATGACTTTTGCTTCTAATACATAAGCTCCTAACTGAGTAATAATTAGCCTTGTACCATTGCAGAGACCTGAACACTGATCAATGTTTCTCAACATTACTGACGCACCAATTTTCAACTTTAAGACATGATTTGGAAGACCAAATGAATTAATTGTGTTCAAAAATTCTGGAGTGTGAATATCATCTGCAGAATTGAAATCAACACTTTCTGTACACGGACTGTCAAAACTGGGATATATTCTTTCTTCTCCAGGAAGCAATGACAACATATATTCATTCAAGTTGAAAACCATGTCATTTGCTGGAGCTAAAATAGCTCGATGTTGAAAGAATAATGGATCATGCATGTTTTGTAATAATGACGGATAAGTATTTTCCACAATTGAAGCAATAGGATCAACAGTATCTGATATAAGCAAATCATTGGGAATTTCAATACTAACCTCTCCATCATTTGGTTTCCCAATGGTTCCATCTCCAATGTTAAGCACCCATTCTGAGAATAACTTTATTTCTTCAACATCCAGATCAGAGCAGCCAGTTTGAAGCCTCATATTTTTTGTTAATGTCAAGACTTGACAATGCTTCCAAAGGTATGATGCATTAATGCTGGCATGAACAACATCCTGTCTAGATCCTTTCGATATTACAGGAAGTATTTGTCTAAAATCTCCACCAAATACAATCACTTTACCACCAAAAGGTCTATTTAAGCTATTTTCATTGGAAAAATGCATTATGTCACGAAATATTCTGTCTACCACTTCAAAACAATGCTTGTGTGTCATTGGTGCTTCATCCCAAATAATTAATTTTGCTTTGACAATCAGCTCTACCAAATCACTTCCTTGCTTAATATTGCAAGTAGAGTGCTCATCCACATTAATCGGAATAGAAAACCTTGAATGAGCTGTCCTACCACCTGGGATTAGTAAAGCAACTATTCCGCTTGATGCCACATTAAGCACAATTTCTCCCTTGCATCTAATAACTGCTGAAATGGTTCTCCAAATGTAAGTTTTCCCAGTCCCTCCATATCCATATAGAAAATAACATCCTACTTTGTTGTCATACACAGATGTCATGATTTTATTATAAATTTCCTATTGCTCAGAAGTCATTTTAGACAATAACTGGTCATGCTCATTAGCCAATGCTTGTCTATCGTAGTTTAGCTCATAAAAAATAACCTATTCATTGATTGATTAAGATATATGAAATCTGGTTGTGGAATTGTTACAAAATTAGATAGTCTCTTACCATTACTCTGCAACAATTTGTCTAATTCTGCAAGGGTCAAATTTTTGAGCTCATCCTCAGTAAGGATTAAATCTGTGATACATAAAACAATATCAGATATAACCATAGATTAAAAATATATGAAAAATGTTTCCGACATAAGATAATAAGTTAGATGAAGTTAACATACCATTTCGCTGCAAAAGTGATCTTTGTCTATGAAGAATGTCATCACTCAGATATTCCCAAGTCCTGTTTCAAACAAATTCAGGAATTGAAAGTTGATTTAATAACAACAATGTTGTGAATAGCCTTCTCAAGTATGTTGCTGAGCCCCAATGACTTGCTTCTTTAATTGCATCAACGTACTCCTTGTCATAATCTAAAAGACCCATAGCATAGCAAACATCTTTGAAGGTAGGATATGTCACATTATTTACAGTCCTTATATGCAAATATGATGATGATCCTCTAGCTGTAGTCAACAATATCCTGAGGTAGTAAAGTTCTCCACTTCCTGGTGGAACAAAATACAACATTCCAATAGAGAAACCTGATTTTCTTAGAGTCCAATATCGGTCTTGCGCATTCCAAACAAATTTTGTTGGAAATTCAGCATAAGTAAGATTTTTTGCTTCAGGATATATGCTACTGGCTTCCATCCATGACAAAAATTGTGATTCATGAACACGGGGTTTTTCAAAAAGTGAATCAATGCAAGTACTATCATGGAATACAACAACATGCTCATTTGGCAAGTGAAATGATAGTCTTTCCACTGAAGGCTGCCTGTAGTGAATGTCAAATGCAAATATTCTCCAAGTTGCTTCACAGGAAGACAAATATCTGCAATCATAGTATAACTTGATTTCGTCCACTTCTTGGTTATCTTTTCCAGCATCATAAAATGTTGTTGTCACACGGTCATGGGTAGAGGATAATTTAACATAACGACTCCCCTGTTTGTTTATTCAAACACAATAATCAAATAAATAAATAAATAAATATGATGTGAATTTTTCATAATTGATAACTCAACATAAAATGATGTGAATTTTTCATTTCAACAATAAGTTAAGAAAACATTTAAAAAGATAACTATGAAAACAGAAAATAGGACTAATAATAGAGAAAAAGGACACATAGTTTTTTCACATATTTTTTTGAAATAGGATTATGTTATCATGTGAATTTATCAAAACGAAACAAATTTTTTGGAAAGAAAAAACAGAATTTATTATACAAAAAGAATCAAATCCATCAATTCATCCTTAAACAGATAAAAGGTTAGAGAATTTAATACAAAAATCAGGTCATAAAACCTAACAAAAAAAGTAAAGAAAGCATGACATTAGATGAATTTAATAGAAGAAAATAGTACTGATAACAAAGAAGAATAAGAGAATTTTCTCAAAGGAATGTTGCATAATCAAAAACATACTTGTATGTTTAGATATATTCCAAATAGCCTATGGAAAATCTGACAAAGTGAACTCAACATTGCTTATATATATATATATATACATACATGGTAAGGAGTTTTTAGTAATTAATACCTGTCATTATTAAGTTCACACTGAAATTAGAATTCCAAATGAATAGATTAATAGAACATGCGAAATTGGAATAGATGAGGGTATCAAAGCATTAAGCAGGTACATAAATTAAAATCTGAAATAATGATCCACTATAAGAAAATTCAGATCAAATCATTGATTATAATTTATTATAATACAAATTTAGAATCAAATCATATTTAGAATCAAACTTAGAATACTCATCTATATTCAAATCAAACCAAATTTAGAAAACCTATGTATTTATATTCACATTAAATCAGATTTAGAATCAGAACAGGTCTATACACATAAAGTGAAATCAATTTATCTATACTCAAAACAAATTATTGCTTTTATCCGTGATTTTAATTTATTTTAATACAAAATTAGAATCAAATTTAGAAAATATAACTATATTCAAATCAAATAAGCTTTAGAATCAAATCAGATTTATAAAACATATCGATCTATCTATATTCAAATAAAATCAAAATACCGTCTCTCTAAATCTAAATCACGTCTCTCTAACCTATTGACAAAAACACAACTTTGCATATATTAATTTATTATAATCAAAATTTAAATCAAATCGAATTTACAATCTTTATTTGAACACCTATCTAAATTCAAATCAAACCAGCTTTAAAATCAAATTAGATGTAGAAAAACTATCTATCAATATTCAAATAAAATCAAATTTAGAATGGGAACAGATTTATACAAACAAATTAAAAGCAAACCTATAAATTTTCAGATCAAATCATTGATTATAATTTATTATAATACAAATTTAGAATCAAATCATATTTAGAATCAAACTTAGAATACTCATCTATATTCAAATCAAACCAAATTTAGAAAACCTATGTATTTATATTCACATTAAATCAGATTTAGAATCAGAACAGGTCTATACACATAAAGTGAAATCAATTTATCTATACTCAAATCAAATTATTGCTTTTATCCATGATTTTAATTTATTTTAATACAAAATTAGAATTAAATTTAGAAAATACAACTATATTCAAATCAAATAAGCTTTAGAATCAAATCAGATTTATAAAACATATCGATCTATATTCAAATAAAATCAAAATACTGTTAAAAATTAATTGAATTATTAAATGATTTTTTTGGAATCTAAAAGGAAAACATAAAAGTTTTAATTATTAGGTGAATGAACCTCATTTTATTGTTTATTAATGCAATTTTCCATCTTCTCAAGGATGTTTCTGCATTCCAATGACTCAAACCCCATTACTGACCACTGCCCAGGTGCGGTATTAATTGAATATGGAAACTCAGCCGTTTCCATTCATGACAAAATAATATAATTATTATAATAACGATAACGATAAGCATAACTAAACACAGAATTCAAGTTCATAAATACTGGCATAAAATGGTTCAAAAAACGAATGACCAAGTAAAATTCACCAATCCTGCCCAAATTCAGAGTGTAATTCTGCGCAGTATTATTTAAAAAAAAACAGCAGCTCCATTTTAGTCCTTGGGCTATTAGTCCTTGGGCTCTATCTTGATCTTCACTTTTTTGGGGAATTTTGTACTGGAATTCTGTGTGCTTCCATCATCGACGGCTAGTGAAATTTCAGCATTATCAATAGATCTCTTCCCACCTGGTTTGCTCGATGGAGTCTCGCCATCATCGTCTGATAAAATTTCCTATATCAACATGACCAAGAAATAATCTCAACTATTTTAATGATCATAATTATTATTCAAACTAAAAGAAATTCGTTACTTCCCCAATAAAAGTATTAACGTCCTCAATAAAAGTATTAACATCCCTTTCAAATTAATGGAAGCTACAATAAGTGATAATGAATCAACCAAATTTTAACAATCACACATTCTAATATCAAACATTAAAATTAAAAACAGTAAAAACTTAATGCAAATTCATAACATAATCATACATCTAAGTTGAATAGTTCCCATAAAAAAGAAAACAGTATTCAAATTGGTAATAGCATCTATATCTAACACTTATATAAAATGACTTACTTCAATGTGTCGAGACAACTCAATTTTAGAGGCTGACAATTCCTGCTCAGATTTATCCTATATACAAATAAAAACCAAAATTAGAATGAATCGATGCAAAAATAATGATTCAAAAGTAGGTACTAAAAAGAATTATATTATCTATTCATATTCACCTTCATGTTATCATCTACTTGTATTGTCAAATTTGGTTGTTGTTCATTGTACTCATTATCTTCATACAAATCCTAAGCAAACAGTAGAAAAGAAATATGATCAATGTTATTTAGTGAATAAAATCCTAATAAACCATTATTATATTTTTTTAAAAGAATAGATGTTTCACAAAAACCTTAATTGAGTGCATAATCTTAAACTGATCAATCAGTTCTTTGTCATCTGTCATGAACCTGACTTTGTATGTTTTGAAATTGTAAACAATGTTTGCATCAGAGACTTCCACTTTGAACAAAAACTCTTTATCCACCAATGCATCAATCTCAGGGGGACAATATCCTTTGTCTTTTGCCTATAATTTGAAAAACAAAAGATTAATTTTGAACTGAAAACTAATTTTCAAAACCATACAGGATTGTTTTAATGAATTATGGTAAGTAAATTCCACCTTATCATTTGCCCCAAGTAACTCAGAAGCAATTTTGCCCAAAAACTTAAAAAGGACACCATCAAACATGATCAAACATGTTGACCCAGTTTCATCAATCACAGTTGCATTCACTTTAAACCTGATCGAATTAGCAATTTAAAAACGCATATTATATGGGACAGCAACTAAAATCAATTTCATCCTTGAATAAGAACATAAACTAAAATCCTAGTTTTACCTTGGGACAGCAACAGTTATCTTGCATTTTTCACAATAATGCTTTGTCCCCATCTCGACAACATGTTTGTAACATTTAGAACATGATTGAAACCACCAATCTATATTCAAATAAAATCAAATTTAGAATGAGAACGAATTTATACAAACAAATTAAAAGCAAATCTATAAATTTTCAGATCAAATCGTTCATTATAATTTATTATAATACAAATTTAGAATCAAATCATATTTAGAATCAAACTTAGAATACTCATCTATATTCAAATCAAACCAAATTTAGAAAACCTATGTATTTATATTCACATTAAATCAGATTTTGAAATTTGAAAACGAATTTTGCTTTTTTTTTTTTTGCCAAAATTGCCTCTTTTTTGGTGGCAAAATAAATTTCAGACTCATCTCTATTTATATATATATAAAGATAAAGATAAGTAGATAGTATATTTTGTGAATTAAATTAAAACATACTATCATTTGTGTCTATTAATTTTATATGGCTTGTGAAAATTAAATTTATAAACCTATTAAATACTCAAAACTTGATAATTATTATTATATACCTCACGGGTGTGTTACTGTAACACCCATTTACAAGATATTTTACCTGTTATAACCTGTAAATATACCGGCTAGATTAAAATACTGGAACATTTAAATTTTGCAATGAGGGGTCTAATATTTTCGCATCCATGAGTAGATTTGCTACTTTTTGCATTTTAGCTTTTTACTGCTATTGGAGGACCCTCACGACCTCACTCCACCTTAAAAGACAAAATATTGGGTATTAAAATAAAAAAGCTACAATTGGATAACACTGATTTAGGATGGGTTATTATTTTTGGTTAATGATACATTTTCTTTCAAGATTCAAATTTATATTTTATGAAGAAATATAAACTGAAAAAAATACCATCTCCTAGTAATTTTGTATGAACGACAATGCCTTCTATGTATATAAATAATTTTTAATAATAAATATTATTATAAAAGTTTAACATTAAACTCGATTCTTTTATTTTAAGTTAAAACTGTATGACTTTTATACAAAAAAGTTGTCATTAGAAAAAAGAAGTATTGGAATTTGGAAATATGTATAAAAAAATCTCAGGAATATAGAAAAATAAAAAAAAAATATTATTACACGGTTTATAAATATTAACACAAATATTATTATTATCTTTATTTTTATTTATCTGTTTCATTACATGAAAATGCAGATTAATAAATACATTAAATGTATTGATTTACATTAAATTTATTGTGTTTTTTATTAGCATATTATTTATCTCTCTGTTTTATTCATTCATTTTTTCACTTATTATCACTTTTATTTAGGGTAAAAATAGAAAAATATAATTAATATTTTGGGTTTCTAAATTGGACAGATAAATAGAAATAGAAAAATTCTTTTAATGAGACATATAAATAGGAACATAGGTATTAGGTAGTATTAAGGTACCTCCTTTGGTCATATCTATAAGGCAAGATATAAAATTTTTAATAGTCCTATTTATAAGATAAAAAACACAAATTTGAAATGTTATAGAGTAATATTTTTTTAAAAATAAAATCAATGCATTAACTACTTGTAAACATGTTTTGTTAATATGTATGATTCGGTCCGAACTAGAGGGAGTAACATAAACACAAATAAATCTAATGATATTTGTTGCACGGATAACATAATTTTTTTTTATTTTCATATATAATGTTTGGTCGTTGACCGAGAAATCCCCATAGACACAATTTACCCTTCATTTTACACATTTTTTTCTATCTCTTTTTCTTATCTATAGCATCAATTATCACATCTTTCATTTTATCTCTCTTCATTTTTTTTCTTTTCCATATATCTCTTTCCTATTGTTACCACACCCAAAAAATAAGGTATCCAAGTTTTAATACACTTTAAAAGAGTTTTATCACTCTATTAAAAATTAGATGCCAAAGTTTTACACCTTGATTTTTTATCTCTATTTTTTTCTGATCACATCAATTATCGCATCTTTCACCTTATCCTTCTTCATTTTATTTTTTTCTTTTTATCTCTCACTTTCCAATATTTACCAAAATCTCAAAAATGATATGTCAAAGTTTTAATACTCTTTAAAAAAAAAGAGTGATAATCTTTTTACACTCATTTATTTTATAACTTTTCACACTTAATTTTTTTATATATGTTCCTTCTTTATCACATCAAAATATTATTTTAAATGAACCTAGCACATTAAAATATTATTTTTTAATAAACAGTAAAAAAAATATTATTAAAATAATATTTTCCATAATGAACAATATAAAGAGAAAAGTATAATTTATTCCCTTGTATAAGTATGAAAATCGTGCATCACACGAGTTTTACATTCTATTTCATAATATTTTTATATATCATTATTAGTTTATACCAATATTAATATAATATATAATCTCATTTAGTATAAATTTAATACTTCATATAGGTATACAATCAATGATTCATTTTATGTATTATGTTTTAAAATAATTTTCATATAGAAATGGAGTATTATTTTAAAATAATTTAATTTAATTATTTTAACAATATAATAACACAATCAGGACCATTTCAAATTTTTGTTAATTAAATTATTCAATTAAATGCAGTATTATTTAAAAAACGTGTGATAAATCAACACAGATTAGTAAAATTTTAACGCTAAAAATGAACAAAAACGCTTATTTCCATTTCACCCAATAAACAGGGGCGGAAAACTCCATGAATTTGAAAAGGATGCAACACGTAAGGCTTCACAAACAAATTTAAACATTTCAATCACTTGTGCTATTAAAACATTGAGGGCCTCAACTCCAATTTATTATTTTTTTGGTTTACCAGGTGTCAGGTAATTGATCCTGACACTACATATAAAAGTTACTTAATCCAACGATCTTAAAATTATGTGTCACCGGTGAAACATCCATGAGATATTTTACTCTAGACAGAGCCATGTAGTAATTCTAAATTATCATTTAAATGTGACTAGCCCTTAGATTAACAGAGCTATCTTGTTAATCTATATAACTTTTTAGATTTTATTTAAAATTATAAGATAAAGAAATTAAATCAATTGATAAATAAAAATATTTAATATTATTTTTTTATTTCTTTGTTTAAGTATTAAAAAATATTAATCAAGAAATATATTAATCATTTTCATATAAAAGTATCTTTATCCTTTGTATTTTTCTGTTATCAAATTTTGTATTCTTTGGTTTTTTAATTAATTTTTAATAAATATTAATTAAGAAGCACATTATCAATTTTCACATGACAGTCTAATTTATATTTTTAATTTAAATTTTCAACACATATCATCTTTTATGTTGATTATGGGCCAGTTTATTTGTGTTTAAAAAAATATTTTTTTAAATTATTTATAAAAATTGATTTTATTTTAGAGATTCTTATATAATCAGAAATAAATTTTTGTTTGGCTATAATCATAAAAAACTTTATTTGCTACAATAAATGCTTTCACATTCTTAAAAAAATTTCTCTCTCTTTTATTTTAACTGTTTTTTTTTCAAGAAGCAAATCTTAGTTACTTAGAAAAAGCAGAAAATTGATTATATTCTGATTCTGCTTCTTGAAAAAAATTTAGACAAATATCTTAAAAATTCATATAAGTGATTTTTTTAAGAAATAATTTTAAACAAATGGACTCTATGTCTTATTAAGGTTAAGGTGTGTACTCTCACACACGTTTGTTACTATTAGAAGCTTTTTTTTTTTCTTTTATGAACAGTGGCAATGAGATTTTTTATGTAGACTAGTAATTTAGTGACTTATTCAAGTCAACCAATTCAATTTACTGTGTGATGGGAATTCATTGTGCAACGTTGCTTCTTATCACCGTCAAGGATGACTTGACCTACCAAAGCAAATAATCACGGTGTAGCGATTTTCTCGTATGGAAGTGATCTATGTATGATTCGTATGCATTTTATCAATTTATTAAAATGAAAATGTTGCAATATTAACTTCCACTTACTAATTATATATATAAGAAAAGGTAGGCAAAAAGAGAAATAACTGGCGAAATTCGAATGTGGAAGTCATTTTGGATGCCACTAATATTACAGTCCTCACGATTTAATAGAGATGATAATAGTATGCCTGATTTACACAAGTATTTCAAATGTGGATACCGATAAACGCTATATAGAGTAACATTTAGTCATATCTACGTTTAAAACGTGATTTTTATATAAACAAAACACACATTAAAATTATTAGAATTATAGAGATTGTTCAACCGTGAATCACGTTCTCATTAAAATTATGATAATTGTGAAAATTTTGTATAAATAAATGAAATCTTGTCGGAGAATGTGTTTGATCTAGTGTTACATTTTTAACATTATAAATAATTATGTTGAAAAATTTAAAATTGACTTTGATTTCTTTATAAACACCAAATAACAAACAACATATTTGTGAATATTGATTGAAAAAAAAAACGACAAACATCAAAATTTAACATGGATTTATATTGTGGGTACTAAACATGGATTTATCTTGAAGTAAAAACTAGCATTTTTTTTTAAAAAAGAAAAAGAAAAATAAAACTTTTCATACGGTTATGTAGATGGGAGTGAAATTGGATGCAATAAGAGAATTGGTTTATGCATTATTGTGAGAGTTGTTATTTGTACAATAAAAAAGTTCAAAATCATAGGCTTTCTAAATAACAAAGTGAAATGAAATATACACTTAATTGACATGCATTTTGTGAGTTGAAGCTTCATTTGTCTTTTGATATTTTCATATATCTTTTAGTCACTCTTTTACATAACTATTTTTCATTTGACTTCTCTTAATTTACCTTTCCCCAATGACTTGTGTCATTTTTTGTCCAATATATAAACAAACGCAGAATGAATTTAATGGTACAAATTCACAATGCCTAATGTTAACTTAATTATTTGTTTTCCAACTAAATTTATCTTCCCTGGGGAAAGAATTAACCATAGCATTGACTTCTTGAATCAGAGAAGATTTATTAGAGAGGTAGTCCTTCAACCTCCCTATTTCTTGGGCCACATCCAGCATGCTTGGTCTTGTTGAAGGGTTCTGGTTTGTGCACAGAAGCCCCAATTCAATGAGTTCCAATATAACATCTTTCCCAATTTTGTGACAGTGAGTTGACATGGCAGAAGGAAAGCACCTTTGCAATGCTTGTTTAACAATGTTATCAAGCTTGTGTGGATATTGTCTCTTAACCCATTCATGCAAGCTAGAGCCTTCATGGATAAGGACATCTGTTGGGCGTCTACCTGTCACCATTTCTAGAACAAGTACTCCAAAACTGTAAACATCACCCTTAGTTGAAGTATGTTTTCCCATTCCATACTCTGCCAAGAAAATGAAGGAGGGAAATAGTGAGCTTTGAGGCACAAACAAAACTGTTTGATAAACGGCTAAAATAGTTTTTATAAAACACTAAAACTTGAATAACCATTTCATCTAATAGAGAAAAGAAGGGTAGTTAAGAATTTGGTTTTGTGATAATGGATAGTGTTTTTCATAAAAAGTAATTTCCATGTAAATTATATAAACTTACTTGAGTGTCTGAAAGGTATCACTGTTTACAATAATGTTGAAAAAAGTTAGTACATACCAGGGGCTATGTAACCAACAGAGCCACATAATAGACCATGTGTTGAGCTGAAAGATGTTGTTGAGTCACTAGAGGGCATGTTCTCATCACCTTTGACAAGCCTTGCAATACCAAAATCAGTTACCAAAGCTGTAAAATCATCATCAAGTAGTATATTGCTTGGTTTAAGATCACAGTGCACTACTCTAACTGGAGAATAGTGGTGTAGATAAGCCATTCCCTCAGCCACATCACTGCAAATCCTCACTAACTGAACCATATGCAGCCTCTGGCTTAACCCATGGCTTGGATATAAGTGCCTCTCAAGGCTACCATTTGGCATCAGTGGAAGAACAAGAGCCTTGAACTCTTTTTTGCTGCAAATTGTGATTATCCTCATTAAATTTCTGTGCCTAGTCCTTTTCAGGATTTGGCATTCCCTTTTAAAGCTTCCTGAAATCTCTCCAGCTGTTGGTGTGTTTAATACCTTCACAGCTATTCTTGTATTATCTTGGAGAATTCCTTTGTAGACCTTTCCAAACTGACCTGAACCAATTAGGCTTGAAGAACTGAATCCTCCAGTGGCTTCAATGAGTTTTCTATATGAAATTCTTGGGTACTTGAGCTCTTGTGTTTCCTCATCTTCATCCTCTGATTCCCTTCTGCTAACTATTGTCAATTGTTTTTTGAATTTTGACTTAATTTTTGTGGGGTACCCAAACATGCACAGCAGGGGTGTGGCAAATAGTAGCACTGGAATTAACAAGAGAACCAAATGATATCTCTGTTTCTTGTGGCAGTTTTGCATGCCTTTTACTGAGCCACAGAGACCATCATTCCCTAGGAAAGAATCTATGGTCAAAGAGGAAAAACTCCCCTTGCTTGAGACACTCCCTGAGAATTTATTGTAAGAGAAATTTAGTTTCTTGAGTGTGGAGGACAACTGAAGGGACTGTGGTATTACCCCAGTCAATTGATTTGAAGACACATCAAGTGCTTGAATATAAGGCGATTGGCCTAATGAATCTGGGAGAGGGCCTTCTAAGGAGTTACCAGAAAGGTTAAGGTACTCTAGAGCTATGCAACTCTCAAGCTGTGGTGGGATTCTGCCAGAGAGATTGTTCATGGAAAGATCAATAGCTAGCACCATGTCCATTTTGGAGAGCTCTAATGGTAAAGGCCCATATAAGTTATTGCTTGATAAATTCAAGTACAGTTTGAGGCTAGCCAAGGCTGCAACTTGTTTAGGGATCATCCCTGAAATCTTGTTGTGGGATAGGTCCAAAATCTCCAAATTGACACATTTTCCAAGACTTGGAGGGATGGTTCCAGAAAGCTGGTTGTCATAAAGTAAAAGCTTTCTTAATTGGGAGAGGTTAGCAAAACTGTCTGGTATTGAACCAGAAAGCTTGTTTCTTGACAAGTCAAGAAGTCCCAGATGCTTAATGCCACCAAGGGTTGAAGGAATCTCCCCAAATAGTGAATTATTTGACAAATAAATCCTCTCTAGCCTACCCATCTGGCAGAGGCTTGGAGGTATTGATCCATTTAGCAAGTTACTAGAAAAATTTAGGAGAGTCAGATTGAAAAGGTTGCCAATGTTTGGAGGTATAGAACCATATATGAGATTGTCATCTAGGTGAAGCTGCAACAAGCTGGTAGGAAGATCACCAATGGTATGAGGTAGCTTCCCTCCAAGATTGTTTCCCGCCAACTCCAGTACTTGAATGTTAGACAAATTCATCAAGGAAGAAAAGAAAGGTTCAAGGTTGGTGTTACCATCATGGCTAACAAAGTCATTATTTGATAGGTAAAGGAATTGTAATTGTGGCCAATTACTTACAGCCTCAGATGGTAGCACCCCACTCAACATATTTGACTCTAAATCAAGCCATTTAAGTTGTGTGGAGTTTGAAAGAGCTAAGGGAACTTGGCCTACAAGCTTGTTAGACCAAAGTAAGAGGAACCTAAGCTCTTTGAGGATACACTCATTGTTCAAGGGTATTTGTCCCCCCAAGGAGTTGTTAGAGAGGTCTATATACCTCAATGAGGAAGACCCATTGCAGAAAAGTGATGGTGGAATATCACCTTCCAGCTGATTACTTCCCATGTTAAGGTAGTACAAATTATGAAGTGACCCCAACTCAGAGGGAATTTTCCCTTCAAGAAAATTCCAAGATAAACTGAGTTGTCGAAGGTGAATTAAATAGCCCAGTTCTTTTGGAATGTGACCCACAAAAAAATTCTGAGAAAGATCAAGAATTTCCAAAAAAGAGAGGTTGGCAAGAGCAGGGGAAATGGTGCCCCCAAGTAAGCTTCCATTAAGATCAAGCTCTATGATCCTATCAATTGTATTATTGCATCTGACACCATACCAATTGCAAACATGAACACCAGGTGACTTCCAACTCTCTAGAACGTTTTTGGGGTCAGAAACAATGCCTGACATGAATGAAAGAAGTGATTTTTTTTCATTCACTAGGGTATCGTTTTCCTCCCCATAAACTACAGAATGAACAATGGTCAAATAGAGAAATAGAACCATTGAAAATGGAAGCAAACCCATCATGGCATGCATTAATATTGTTTCTCTTCAATTTGTAAAAAACATAGCAATGAAGGAAACGCTGAAAAACAGAAGAAAAAGCACAGGAATTGGTGTGTGCAAGTTCAATGTAAGCTCAATATAAGTAGCCTTGAGGATTTGAAGGCCAATAATAACAAAGCACAAGTGGTGGAAAAATTTTGAACCTTGTTAAACCTAACTACCGTTTAAGTGTTGGATGTTTGGCGTTTGACTCTGGAGTTGACCTCTCTTTGTTATTGCAAAACAATTTCTCTATAATCAAATAAGCAACGTTCTGGAACGTCTGGCAATAGTGGTAAACATGTCAGCAGCATACTAGGCCTAACACCAACATTCATATTTTATTCACTAATTAAGCTTTATTGTCGTTTTCATTTGCTTCTTGGATTTCGTTGAAGTAGTGGATGGTGTGCTGTTTACAAGGATAATCTTGGACTCTTGGTTAATGGGCACGCTTACAAGGGAGGGGACTGTGTAGGAGTTGATGACTTTGCAATTGGGAGTATTGGTTTTGGTATGTTTGTCGGGTGCAATGATCAAGGTGCTCTTGTTTAATTTAATTTTATTACTAACGTCTTTCCTTCTAATTATAAGAATATTTTAACTACTTTATATAAATTAAGAAAATAAGTAAATTAGCACTGGATCCTTGACTTTGTGGGCGTCATATAATTAGATTCCTGACTTTGCTAAATTGATCACATAGTCCCTGACTTTAACCTCCGTGATGCACTTTAATCCAAACGTTAAGTTTCTGTTAAATCCTTGCTGAGGTGTCACTCACTCAATAAAGACTAAAGTGCAAGATTTTTGACAATGTCAGGGACCAAACTGCATGGTGGTCCCTTATCTTCTTCTTCCCTCTTCTCTGCAAAATTCTCATTTTTCTTCTTCGCTTTTCTCTTCTTCTTCTCTATTTTTGACACTTTCAGTTTCTCTTTCTTCCAAGAAGCTCTTTCTTTTCCCGCGCTTCTCTTCGTCTCCTTTTCTCCCATTTCTTCTGAATCTTCTAAAGGTCTCTTTTTTCTTTGTTGGTCTCTCCCATTTCTGTTTCCTCCTAAAATTTTCATATGGAAGGAGTTTAATTAATGTAACTAGTAATAAACAAGGGAGAGAATGCAATTAAACCTTTTATTCCCTCTTCCTTTCTCTCATTCCCTTACAACCACACTGTAAACCTATTGTTTTACTTCAATTATATGAGGAAAGAGGGAAGTGATATTAATTTTTGGTTCAAAATGTTTGATACAGATATGGATGACACTCCCATTAAGCATAGGTCTCAATTTGGCATGTCGCAAGAACATATGATACTCTAATGTTTAGATTATTTCATATGTGACAAAAGTACTGTAATTAACCAATCTTGTTTACAGAATATATGTTGGAACACTTGCATATTGAAGAAAGTGAAGTGCCAAAGATGTGCCTGGATTTGTATATTGAATATGGGACAACTATGGCAGGATTGAAGGTATAAAGATTTAGCATTGCCCCCAGTTTTGTCTTCATCATACTTTCTTCTGAAACACTGATTCACTATCAATGATGTAATATCAATAAGTTTTTATCTTAATTTCCTATCAGACCCTTGGTTATGAGTTTGACAATGATGAGTTTCATGCTTATGCGCATGGAAGATTATCATATGAGAAATTGAAGTCAGATTTAGTGTTGAGGAACCTTCTGCTTTCCATGCCTCAGCGTAAAATAATATGTCTTAAAAAATTTCAACCTTTTGATACAAGTTTGTTTATTCAAGAAATTTTCATCATAATCAAAGACTCAAAATATTTGCAGATTTACGTGATGTTAAAATCATACAATTATGAAACTCCGAGATTGAAGCAAAGGAAAACCATATGGGAGAACTTGAAGGCTTCTGTTTCAAACCCTCTGATTTGCATAAAGAAGCAAAAGAGTGAAGAAGAAGAGAAAAGCGAAGAAGAAGAATGAGAATTTTGCAGAGAAGAGGGGAGAAGAAGATAAGGGACCACCATGCAATTTGATCCCTGACATTGTCAAAAATCTTGCACTTTAGTCCTTATTGAGTGACACCTCAGCAAGGATTTAACAGAAACTTAACGTTTAGACTAAAGTGCATGGCGGAGGTTAAAGTCGGGGACTACGGGATCAATTTAGCAAAGTCGGGGACCTAATTGCACGACGCCCACAAAGTAAAGGACCTAAGTGCTAGTTTACTCTTAAGAAAATTGATTAATTTAGTTTCTCATAATAAATTTGTCATGAATATATATCATATTTACAGAATTACTCTTGAATTTATTGAGACTCATTATCTTTCTCTTTCCATTTAATTACTTCATTGTGTCATTCCCTATTAATTAATTATTCACCTACCTCCATTAATGGGATATTTTTGTCAGAAAAAAAATAATGTAAAGGACAACTTGAAAATGTTCTTATAAAAAGGATCAAGAAGAATTCTCCAAAAAATTCTTATAAAAAGGATCAGAGGTAGTATATGAGTAGAATTGATTTCGATAGATTTATGGAATCAATGACAGAAAATAAATGAGCCACGATTTACAAAGCACGTTGAACGGGAGTGGTTTAAATTCAATTTCGCATAATTGATTCTAAAGGTTCCCAACTGGAACCAAAGATTACATGTTTCCAACCATGTAGAATCAATTATACAGAATTGATTTTAAATCACTTCCGTCTAACGTGTTTCGTAAACACGTATGACTCATTTTCAAATATTGATTATAAAATACTTAACTATAAACCAAATTGACAGTGTTTTGAAACAACGATTGGTATAAAATAATAAAGATAATGTTGCATCTTCCTACCCATATCCTACTTCAAATCCCCATACATACTAATTAAATAAAATATTAAATAAAAATTGAATGCATTTCATGTCTTGAAAACATAAAAGTACTACCTCCGATCCTATATATAAGAAACATTGGACTAAAATCATCAAGACCAAGGAAATGCATTTGAATCTGTTAGTGGTAATTAATAATGTAATGAATTTAATTTTTTCTCAAAAATACACTTAGTATTAAATGAGTAAATGATGTGTACCTCTTTAACTATTCACAATAAATTAAAGGCACTTTAGTAATTAATGCAATTAAAAATAGTACTCCTCTGGTCCTATTTATAAGAACCTTATTTAGGGTGGGTTTTATAAAAACTTTTTCAGATTGTTTCATCCATTGATTATTCTTTGTAAAAAATACCCCATTAGTGGAGGTAGGTGAACAATTAATTAGCAAAGAGAGTATGACACAATGGAGTAGTTAAATAGAAAGATAAAGATAATGGAGATTTCAATAAATTCAAGGATAATTTAGGAAATATGATATACGCATTGATGACAAATTTATTGTAATAAACTAAATTAACCAATTTCCTTAATCCGTATGAAGTAGTTAAAAGGTTCTTATAATTAGGACCGGAGGAAGTGTTATGTTTCTTATATATAGGAAATAAATTTCCATTTTTGTTTCATATATATATGTGACTGGAGGTAGGATTATTTAATATTTACTTCATTTAGTAATTATGAGGATTTGTAGGAGGAACATGTAGGAGGATTTAGAATGATTCAAAAATAAAGGGAAATGCTAACCGGTGTGCTTGGTGCATTTGTAAATCAATCAAAAATAGAAAGTTTTTATTGGAGTGTGTAGCATATTTTTTGTTACAAATGCAATCAATGTTATGATTTCCAATATAAACCTTTTATATATGATTCTTTAAGCAATGTTGTTAAGGAACTCGTTAGCCTGACCCAAAAATAAATCAAATAATTCTTACAATTGGGCATTGGCACAATTCATTAGCCGAAACCACATTTCAAAAGTGGATATGTGCAAATACTACTCTCAGTAGCGTTAGCTCGGATCCACGTTTAAAACGTACGTGATTTTAGAGTAAACCAAACATACACGAAGTTAAGTGTGATTATCACGCCGGGACAATGAACACTACTAAAATGAAAACACTTTCTTCAAGCATAACAAAAACAAAGGTATGGAGTGTGAAAGAGTATGGTTGTCGCGTTGGGAGAAGGAACGTAGTTTAATAGACAAATTATAAAAATTAGAGGTAACTTTAAAACAAAACACAGAGGGGCAGTTTTGCAAATTTTAAATTCTTGTCTCAAACCCTAACCGTGGTTTGAAAATTTAACATATCCAATTATTGTGGCCCTGTGTGTCACCTACAAAACATCTATGAGGTGTTCCACCCTAGCTAGAAGCACCCTTATCACCAAACTAAATCATGAATGTGATATTTCTTTCAAATCAACTTGAATTCATCCTTATCCTTTAAATTTTTTATTTAAATCTTTAAATATATTGATTAAGAAGCATATTAATAATTTTTATATGATATTCTACTTATGCTTTGGTCATTTTTATTTTATCTTTAAAATATATAATGATTTATACTTGATATTTTTTTTAAATTATCTTAAAATTAAGTATCAATAAAATAAAAATGTTATATCATGTATACTTGTGTTAAAATTAAAATATTAGTACTTTTTTGTGGCTACATATTAGTACTAGTGCTAGTATACTAGATAAATTTGAATCCTTAATTTTGAATGAAATACTTTTAAATACATTAATCCACGCGACTTTTTTTTTATTTTAAAAATTACAAAAAATTGAAAATTTTTTATTAGTGTTACAAAAGTTCAATTGTCTCTCCGTTTAGTGGTATCTATGTGTGTTTTCATCTTTTTTTATTTTAAGTTATACTAAACCAATCTATTAGTAAATAGATTGGAAAATTTTTATTATTACAAAAAATTGATTTTATCTTTATCCTTTAGGTTATTTTAAAAAAAATTTAAAACATGCCCTTCTTTTATACTTGATCAATTTACTTTTTGAAGTTATCTTAAAGTATGAACAAAATAAAATATTATCCCATATATATTGCATACTTAATACATCTCTATAATTTAAATATTTTATTTCTTAAATATTTTAAAATTTTTAAAAATATAATACAATATGTGTGTGTGTATCTAACAATAATACCACCAATTTACAAAATTTTATTATGTCTTATAACTAATTAATGAATGGATTAATACATATATCCTCTTTATTTATCACATATATAGTAATTTAATTCATCCCTATATATTAAATTTGAGCCTTTATCATTGCATGTGAGAAGTTATTATAATTTCATTCTCAATGCACTATGTGCCAAACATAATTAATTAAATGTTTTGATTTAATTTACATAATTTATTTTGATACTTTTTTACAACTTAAAAAGTCTAATATCCATAATTTATGTATATATATCCCTCATTTTAAATATCTTATCTCTAAAATATTTTTAATATTATTTTAATTTTTAAATATTTTGCAAGTATTTAACTAAAATTATTTTCTCTTTTAATTTTATCTGTAGTTAAAGATATAAATTATCCACGAAACCAGAATGGCATAACGAACCAGAAAGATATAAATTATCCAAACAGGTTAGTTTAATTTTTTTTTTATCAGGATAGAGTATTAGTTCGAATTCAAATTCTAATGATAAGCCAGAGATAAATGGATAAGAAAATGGATATACATTTGAATTCTACCATAATTATTATGTTATATATAAAGGAACTACTGTTTCCATCGAGAACACACCAAATTAAAGAATCAAAGATGGCTCCTCTAAAAAAGTTTCTTTACGCTTTCTTTTTTATTTGCTTTCTTAGCTTCTCCCTTAGTGGCATTAATGCCATCAAAGTCTCTCATGATGGAAGAGCCATCAAAATAGATGGAAAACGGAGGGTCCTGATTTCTGGATCAATCCATTATCCTAGAAGCACGCCTCAGGTAATTATTAATCCTTTTTTTTGTCTATGCTTTCTTTCTTTTATCTTATTTATATATTATATATTTATATATATCATCATTTATTATCACTTATTATTTTAATTGTATTATTAGATGTGGCCTGATTTGATAAAAAAAGCAAAAGAAGGAGGATTGGATGTAATTGAAACATATGTTTTCTGGAATGCACATCAACCTGCTCGTCGTGAGTATGATTTTAATGGCAATAACGATCTCATTAGATTTCTCAAGACCATTCAAGATGAAGGCCTTTATGCTGTGCTTCGTATTGGACCCTACGTGTGTGCCGAATGGAATTATGGGTAAAATATAACTTAATTATCACTTCAATTCACCTTTTTATTTACTATATAATATGTTTAATTATGAATATTGTAAAATTGTTTAATTGTAGAGGGATTCCTGTGTGGGTTTACAATCTACCTGGTGTTGAGATTCGGACGTCAAATCAAGTGTTCATGGTAAATAATTAATTTTTAAATTTACTAGTATACATTAGGATATTTTTTTTTAAATTGATATTATTTCTTATTGTTTACTTAATTTTGGCTTGATAGAATGAAATGCAAAATTTTACTACTTTGATTGTGGATATGGTCCAACAAGAGAAACTCTTTGCTTCTCAAGGCGGTCCAATAATTCTTTCTCAGGTACTTACATTTATTTATTGTAAATATAATTTATTTGTTTTTTTAATTTTTCATATTTTATTTTATGTATATTTACTAATTGACTATATGAATGATTAATCAAAAAAGATCGAGAACGAATATGGGAATGTGATGTCGAATTATGGGGATGCTGGCAAAGCTTATATAGATTGGTGCGCCAACATGGCCGAGTCCTTCAACATTGGGGTTCCATGGATCATGTGTCAACAACCCGATGCTCCTCAACCAATGGTATATTTATATTTATACTTCATATTATCTTGTTTATTTTCTTAATTTGTTTCTAATATTTGAATACTTGAATATATGCTAGATCAATACTTGTAACGGTTGGTATTGTCACGACTTCGAACCCAATAACGCTAACAGTCCTAAGATGTGGACTGAAAATTGGGTTGGCTGGTAAGTTTAAATACCTATTTTACTTGGTCAATTTTTTTTTATTTCAAATTTTAGTTTGTAACTGAATTCTTTTAATTTTCCTCTTGAAGGTTCAAGAATTGGGGTGGCAAAGATCCACACAGAACAGCAGAAGATGTTGCCTATGCTGTGGCAAGGTTTTTCCAAACTGGAGGCACATTCCAAAATTATTATATGGTAAATACTTCAAAGTTCAAATTAATTAACCATGGTGGCTTTCCTTATTGTCTCTTAGTTTTTACATGTATCATAATAATAACATATTTTCTTGCACATATAATTTCTTTTTTCTTTCAGTATCATGGTGGAACTAACTTTGGCAGAACAGCTGGTGGTCCATACATCACCACTTCATATGATTATGATGCTCCTCTTGATGAATATGGTATGTAACTGCATTTATTTAGTATTTTTTTTAATATTGAGCTTAATTTTCAAGAAATAAAATTTTGTTTAATTTGTTTAAAAAATATGCAGGAAACATTGCTCAACCAAAATGGGGTCACCTCAAAGAACTTCACAGGGTTCTTAAGTCAATGGAGAATAGTCTTACCAATGGAAACATATCTGAAACAGATTTTGGCAACTCTGTGAAGGTAAATAAATTGAGAACATAATGCAAATTTGATGGTTATGATATTTATTAGGAATAAGAGCTATCACTTCATAATATGAGATTCTTTAATTTCAACTTGTAGGCTACTGTGTATGCCACAAACAATTCATCAAGCTGCTTCTTGAGCAACACCAACACCACCACTGATGCCACAGTAACATTTAGAGGAAATACATTTACTGTTCCTGCATGGTCTGTTAGCCTTCTTCCTGATTGTCAAACTGAAGAATATAACACAGCCAAGGTAAGTTTTTTTTTTTTTTTTTTTAGTATAAACCAAAATCAGATGCTTATTTTGTTCATTATGATGAATAGTTGTGTTATTAATTGATGCATTTATATTTTTATAATCAGGTAAATGTTCAAACCTCCATCATGGTAAAACGAGAAAACAAAGCTGAAGATGAGCCAAAGGCTTTGAAGTGGGTGTGGAGAGCTGAGAATATAGATGATGCTCTCCTTGGGAAATCAAATGTCTCTGCAAATGAACTTATTGATCAAAAAATAGCTGCTGATGATGCCAGTGACTATCTTTGGTATATGACAAGGTAATCAATCATACCCACTTAATTTTTCTCTCTTCTTTGCTACTTGACTATCTTTAGTTCTTTTTTTTTCAAAAATTGCTAACAAGATTTTTTTTTTCTTTCTAATGATAGACTTGATCTTGATCAAAATGATCCAGTTTGGTCAGATGATATGTCTCTTAGGATTAATGGCAGTGGCCATGTAATTCATGCATTCATCAATGGAGAGCATATTGGTAATATATAAATAACATCATCATGTTAATTATAATTGTGTCAAAATTTAATTTAATTATATGGTCTCTGTTTGGTTTATGGACAGGCTCACATTGGGCCACATATGGCATTCACAATGATAAATTTGAGACTAGCATTAAGTTGAAGCCTGGGAAGAATATTATCAGTCTACTTAGTGTCACCGTTGGACTTCAGGTACTTAATTGTTCACCATGGTGATTCAATTATCCATACAATAATTCAATTTAGTTCCTATAGTTAATTATTAATTATCCTGTTTTGTGGATACATATAGAACTATGGGAAAAACTATGATAAATGGCACGCTGGTCTTGTTGGGCCTATTGAGGTGATTGGTAGAAAACATGATGAGACCATCATTAAGGATCTATCTTCACACAATTGGACATACAAGGTTGGGTTGCATGGTTGGGATAACAGATTCTTCAGTGAAGACTCACTCTTTGCCTCTGCTTCCAAATGGGAATCTGACCAACTACCCATAAACAGGATGTTCACTTGGTACAAGGTATATAATATATATTATATGTGTGTGCTTTCTTCAATAGCTGTATTAATTATTACTATGAAATTGTTATCCTCTTTAGTTGAACTAATTAATTAAATTAATGTGTATATAATTATTGGTAGACCACTTTCAAAGCTCCTCTGGGATTAGACCCTGTTGTTGTGGATTTGCAAGGAATGGGCAAAGGTTATGCTTGGGTGAATGGTCAGAATCTTGGTCGCATCTGGCCTAGTTATAATGCAGATGAGGATGGTTGTAGTGCTGATCCTTGTGATTACCGTGGTGAATATAGTGACACAAAATGTGTTACCAATTGTGGAAAGCCCTCACAGAGATGGTTTGTTGACTGCCTCTATTGTTATACCCTTTTTCTTAATGTGAATTGATTACTATTTTGTTTTATTTTATCATAACAATTAGTATGTTGTTTTGAATTAATTCAGGTACCATGTCCCACGCTCCTTTATTGAAGATGGTGTAAACACATTGGTTTTGTTTGAGGAAATTGGTGGTAATCCATCACAAGTAAATTTCCAAACGGTTGTTGTTGGGACTGCTTGTGGAAATACTTATGAGAATAAGACTTTGGAATTGTCCTGCAATGGACGTCCCATATCGGCTATAAAATTTGCAAGTTTTGGCAATCCAAATGGTGAATGTGGAGCATTTAGTAAGGGCAGTTGTGAAAGCAATAATGATGCTTTGTCCGCGGTGCAAGATGTAAGCTTTTAACTTTTTTTTCTAAAAACTTATTCCTTTTTCCGGAATATGATTGTCAGGCTATTCGGGAATAACTATCGTTTACACAAAATTTTTTTTTTTTTTTTTATGTCTTCAAAATTATATATTTGATGATGGATTAATTTATTTCATTTTTTGGGATTTTATAGGCATGTGTGAGCAAGGAATCGTGCTCAATTGAGGTTTCAGAAAAGACATTTGGGCCAACAAGTTGTGGAGATATGGTCAAGAGGCTGGCTGTGGAGGCAGTTTGTTAGGACTTTACTTTTAGTATATAGGTACATAAAAAAAAATTAGGGTGATATTTTTATTGGTGCTATATATAGGGTGCAATTTTAGATTATCTTTTATTCTTTTTGCAAGTCTGAGTTATTAGTCAAACCTAAGTCTAGTCTTTAATTGAAGTTGAAACTCTTAAGATGTTTAATTAATAAATTTATTATATAGTATTATCTGATTATTGATTCATCTTGCTGAAATGGTTTCAACAAATTGGACGTGGCGTAGAACTTTTTTCTTTTGTTTGAATTTGAGGATTAAAGGAAAGTTAATTAAGCATTTCAAGAAACCGTGAATAAATTTTGATGAATATTAAAGTTAATTAAGCCTTTCAAGAAACCAAAATTTTGCACTTTTAATTAAAGTGCCTTTCTAGTGGAGAAAATGATGTCATGGAGATGCAACAAGAAAGTTTTGATGAATATAAGCACTATATGTGAATAATTTTACTTTTATTGATTATGAAATTTTGTTTTCTTGAAGAGTTAGAAATATTTAAGAGAGAAATATAGAAAGTTTACTTGAGATCTCACAAAATGAAATTAAAAGATTAACCATTAGTCTAAACGAGTTAAGTCATCTCATAAATTAGTGCGGGTTGTCTTATCAAACTCTTTACCAAGAAATAAAATCATATTATATAGTTAGTGATAATAATTAAATATATATTTTTAATATTATATATATAATTTTTTAAAAAAAATTAAATAACATAAAATCATAAAATTTCAAGATATATAACATTATAAATTAATATAAATGGTTTTAATTATTGTATTTTTATGAAATAAAAAAGAGTTAGATATATTTGTTGTCCCTAAAATATAGTCGAAATTTTATTTTAGTGTATGTAATTCAAAATTAGTGAATTAGATCTCTCAAAAAGTGAAAATATCCTTTTCAGTTCTTATCGATAAAAACTCGTAGCAAAATCAATAGAAAAAATGTACAATAAGGACTAAATTAGTGTATTTTTAATTTTTGAAAGACCAGAACCACCGACTTTATAAATTATAGGGATTAAAATGAATTTTTTTATTATATTTCAGAGATTAAAAAGATATTTAACCTAATAAAAAATTAATAATAATTGATTAAATAATAAATATTTACGTGTAATCATTGAATTTTTTTTTTAAATCTAAAAAATCTTTTCAATTAAATACAAAATATTTTTTTAAAAAAAGACAGGTTCAAATCACTTTTACACCATTTTTTTGTTGGTTTTCACCATATTTTTTATGGGTTTTCACCATTTTTTTAGACTAGTCGATATTTTAGGGTTAAATGGACTGGATACTAGGTCGGTTTTCGGTCAAACGAGTCAGTTCGATTTGAGTTTTTAAAACATAAATTATAAGGCTTCTCACACCTCCCTAACAATATATTTAATGGAGATTGATTTTAAAAGTTCTTCCACAATATTCTCAATCCTCATTGTCAACTTAGCACACAAACCTTTGATTTTTCAACAAAATTTTCAAGGTCACACATTACTCATAAGGTTTTGCTAGATACGCTGAATGGCAACGTTTGCACTTATTATGATCAGCTAGACTCGCTCTCTCTCCTTCGGTCTCAGGTGGTTTTATGTCTTTGTGTCGTGTCTCACGTTAAAAGAAAAACGAAACTCATCAATATGGTACTTAATTAATTTCGAAGCAACTCTCCTACCCAATAAACAACCTTTTCGTGATGGACCCTCCACAAAAAAATTTACTTAACATTTGAAGTACATGGGGTTGAATCTGGATGCACAGCCTAGCTACTTTATAACATCTCCATTCTCCAACACAACAATTTCCTTTTTCTACATTTAATTACATGTGTTAAGTATGTGACAACTCTAAAATTGTTATGAAATGAATTCCAGAATTGACCTACATCCTTATATTTCATTAACAATTTTTTTTAAAAGCTACAACTGCGAAAGGATCCCATAAATATTAATCAATTCTTATATATACAAGTAATCTATGCTTGACAAGCACACCTCTCCAATCGTTAAAATAAATATATATGCATCGAGAGCTTATTAGAAAAAGCAACTTAAACACCTTCTGTTGGATATATAAGTGATATGATGTGATTAAAAGAAAAGAGATAAGAGTGAGGTTAAATGACTTGACCGTTGGAAAATTGGAATTTTTGGGTGTATGGATATTATTGTTGAAATATTGAATGATGAAGTCATCCATGCTTTGTTGGTGGTGCATGTCAACCACAGTCTGAGTTTTTGCTTTTTACATGTGGGGTACCTGGAAAGGTGGGGAGATTCTTGCGAGCTAGGAACAAAATATAAATCAATGTAAGAAGGTTTTTAACTTTAAGCATGCCATTTTCATATTTCCAACATTAAAAATAATTATGTGAAAAAATTTAAATTTAAATTTGGTCAATTTTAACTTTAAATTAAACATACACACTTTAATATGTAGAGCCGGAGATTCTATCTTGCTGAAGAACTCTTTTGGTGTTACATTGTTGAGAGTCCTTGTCATTTACTTGTCCATACTCCAGAAAATTATACAAGAGAAAAATATGTTATTAGTCCCTGAACTTTTGGTCAACTTGGATTTTAGTCTATAAACTTTAATTCCTTGGTTTTATATCCCTAAACTTTCAAAAACCCGTAACAGTAGTCTTTGCCGTTACTTTGGTCCGTTAAACCTGTGACGTGGCATGCTAGGCAATTAACACGTGGCTAGGTACACGTGGCATGCTAGGTAATTGACACGACACAGGTTTAACGGACCAAAGTAACGGCAGGGACTACTGTTACGAGTTTTTGAAAGTTTAGAGATATAAAACTAAGGAATTAAAGTTCGGGACTAAAACTCAAATTGACCAAAAGTTCAGGGATTAATAATATATTTTTCCCATTATACAATACATGGTAGGATAGTAGGATAGGAAGAATCACAAAATAATCATATTCAATATATGGAATAAAAGAAAAAGGAAATTAGAACTAATTATTCCTTACTAACTTCCAACGTCAACTCGTTTATGAACATGATATATACAATTTTTTTATTTTTCCCAGTCCGTTAAGAAATCCATAACGTTTTTGTTGGGTCCCCTTCAAGGATATTATACACTTGTTGATACCACGCACGTTTTATGCAAATAACATGCCTCCATAGCTCTGCTAAAAGCACTGCTCTGTGTGTATCCATTTGCAGATTTAGAGTTTTGGTTTGTTCTGCTATCTGATCACAGATCTTAATAGTAGAAGGAGATCGATCAGCATAACAATTATTAATGGGCCAAGCCAATCACCAATATAATATCTAGACAAAAAGATCTTATCCTTTAATTTATAATTTGAATGAATGGCCAAAAGAATTACAATACCTAAACAACTTTACAGTTTACAACTGAACCATTTATAATTCTTATCCGCAAAATTGATTGGAAACCTTGATTATGACCAGTACCAAATTGGCAGAGAGGGCTTGATTGGTCCTATAAAAGTTGGCCAATTCAAACCCGTATTGGATCCAGATCCTTGTCAAGGTTTCGGATACAATAAAACTATCCGCAACCCTAACCCGCTCCTTAGAAATTCCACAAGAACGAGCCCTCAATTATCAACCCGTCCATATTCTCTGCTCCATAATCAAAACTTGGCAGCTCCGGCACGTAGAAATCGCTGCCAAAATCATCGAAACCCGGAAAAACAGAGTAATCGGGTTCAAAATTACCCGACCCAATAACCGAAAACAGATCCGAAAGCGACTCGCTTGCCGTGACGTCATAATCTGTCTGAACCGTAACCTCAGAGAGAGGGGGAGACGGCGACTCCATAGGCAGTGAAATAGTCCCCTCCGACGAAGAGAAAGATTCCTGCGGAATTGTAACGGGTTGACCCGTGTAATTCTTTCGGGGCTCCGTATGGGCAAAACGGGCAGCAGCGGTCTGAATTTGAGAGTGGGTCATGGACCTTCCGTCAGTGATGTCAGGCAAGTCACCGGGGAAGTTAAACCTTCCCGAACTGCCACGTAAGCAGAACATGGCAGCATCGAAGGCACGCGCTGCCTTTTCGGCGGTGTCGTAGGAACCTAACCATATCCTCTGGCGACTGTTGGGTAATCTGATTTCAGACACAAATTTTCCCCACTTCCTCTTCCGTACTCCACGGTACAAGGAATCACTTCGCTCTGCCGCAGGTTTTTCCACACTCTGCTTCACCATTGTTATTTTTCCGACACACACTATACTAACTCAACTCACTTAAAATGTTTTACAATTTGTGTTTGTTTCTTTTTTGTGTCGTTAGAATCAAAAGGTTTTTTAAGAGGAATAGAATAGAATGTTATGTCGTTTGCTGTTTTGGCTGCGTTGTTGTGAGTGGAAAGGGGAAGAGTTTGCGGCTATATATATGGGGTGGTGTTTGTGTGTGATGAAGCGAGTGAAGAAAGTTTGACTGGTGAGAGTGGTCAATGCTTCCAAGACGTGTCCATGGGTTAAAAGGAGGAGAGGGGAATGTACACGTGGATTATGGATGACGAGAGCAGTGATGAAGATCGTTACGCGTTATGAACAGTCCCTCGAGACAAGGGTGGACAACAAAGTTGGACCACGTTCGTAGTTTAATCCACGTGAAGTTTAGAGATAGAGGGATGGTTGGTGGCATGAAATAAAAATACTAAAGTTGCAAGATTAAATATCAGGTAAGATGCAACGGCTCGCACTTTTCAGCTTCACTTCTTATTCTTAGGCCTTAATGACGCAGCATTTGCATTAAACTATGTATTTGCGGCTACATTAACATTCTTTATCGCTAGTTTAATATGGAATATTCGGAATTTAAAGTAATAAATATTAAAATTATCTTTCGAAGATATACTCATATCCGGGCCAGATATTCAATAAGACAATTAAGGTCATTGCCTAGAGCCCCCAAATTTATAAGGCCACCAATTGTTTTTTAATAGTAGTGTTATTGATATAAATTATTTTTAAAAAACTTAATAGTGTTCGAGGTAGGGCCCAATATTTTATAAGACCCATATTTTACATTTTTTATATATTTTTATTCTTATCATTTAAATTACTTAAAAATCCACATCTCATTTATTAGTTTTTGCAAATGAAAAGTTACTCAAGATTTAACAGTGAGTTTCCTTGTATCGGTAGTATTGTTGAACCTATGATCTATTGGCTACTTGTACGGTTATTGAAATGGATATAGAGCCAAAGTTCAATGAAAAACGTAAGATTCATAGGAAAAAACATTTTGATGACACAATTAGTGATGAGATAGCTCATTCTGCTGAAAATTCGTTTCGCATTGATTATTTTTTGTATATATTAGATCGATCTATTTCTTCTCTTGAGAGTTGATTTGAACAAATTTTAGAATATGAAAACATATTTGGTTTTTTATTTGATTCAAATAAATTTAAAACTTTAGGGGAAGATGACTTGAAAAAATATTGTATCAATCTTGAAAAGATTTTGAATTTTGAAGATCATTTTGATATTGATGGTCTTGATTTGTTTTCAGAATTAAAGTTATTAAGAGAAATTCTAACAAATGAAATTAGCACACCATTAAAAAGATTGAGCTATATAAAAAGATTAGGTTCTTTTCCAAATACATACATTGCTTATAGAATATTATTAACATTACCTGTAACTGTCGCGATTGCTGAAAGAAACTTTTCAAAATTAAAATTGATTAAATCATATTTAAGATCAACTATGGTACGAGATAAATTGAATGGGTTAGCTATATTATTTATTGAAAATGAGATGTTATAATTACTTGATTATAAAACATTAATAAATAATTTTACAACTCAAAAAGTCAGAAAAATAACGTAAAAATTATTAGTCTAACATGGGCCCCTGTCTTAATTTTTGCCTAAGGCCCCGAAATTCCTAGATACGGCCCTGACTCATATGAATTTATATTATATATAGACAATGTAATTTTTACATGGTGATCCATCAATACGTTATTACATCATTTATTGAGTTTAATATCATATAAAGTGTCATACTTATTGAATAATGTAACAATATATATCATTGAACAATAATGTAAAAGTGTATACTAATTAAACTCTACTAGTATTTTTCACATTAATTCTTCAATACCCGTCTCTAGACAATAATTTTTGTAAAAAAAAAAAATAAATCAAACAGGGATTGATAACAATGGAATGTATGTCAAGAGTTAAAATCACCGCTCATAAAAGGGCTCTATACAACTAACACACATCCAGTTTGTTTAATCCTGAAACTTTATTTATGAGGATTCCTATTTCCTAGCTAGTTAAAGATTAAAAAAAAATACTAACTCAATTTTTTGAATAATGAAAATAATAGTACTAAAGATTTTGCAATGGTATTTTATCTAAGAAAAAGCTAAATGACACCAAATGAAATTTGTGTGCCATGAGTTATTTTTTATTAGATAGTGTGTTTGGTAAGGCCAATAAGCTGGTGGCTACTAGCTTACTTAATTAACTTATAAGCTAGTTTGATCAACATAAAAATATTTGGTAAATCACAAGTTACTAGCTTATCATGTCATTAATTTTACATTTATTACTTAGTTTATCAGCTAGTATTATCAAACACTTTTAATTCAATAAGTTAGCTTATAAACTTGAAGCTTATCAGCTAGTAGCTAGCTTATAGACCAGAAGCTAACTTATCAGCTAGTAGTTAGCTTATAGACCAGAAACTAACTTATTAGCTAGTTAATTTTATCAAACACCTCCTATACTTTTATTATTTCCATACACAAATTAATATTGTTTAGAAAACCGGACCGGACCGGTCGAACCGGTCCGTTCAACCCAAAAAATCGGAGAATCTCATAACCGGTGAAAATCGGTAAAAAAACCGGTGTCGGAAAACCGGTTGAATCGGTCCTTTAAAAAATTACTTTTTTTTATTTTTTATTTAATCTAAAATATTTTTAAGATAAATAAAGATATATATTTAAGGATTACACATAAATATCTATTATTTTACTAATCATTACTAATTTTTTTGTCTTATAAACCTTATAATAAGTTTATTTATACTGATTTACAACTTTATATATCTTAATTTTTTATATTTTTTTTGTTATTTTATTAATTAAAATATTATATAATATTAAAAAAAATATTTAATTAAAACCGGTACGACCACGATTCGACCACAATTGAACCATTAAATTGTGAACAAGTGCCTTCACCGGTTCAACAGTACGATTTTTAAAATACTGCAAATTATACAAGATCGTGATTGATTATTTTTCAAATTCGTTACAATTTGTGTGAAATAGGTTCCCGAAGAATTGGAAAGCTCTTTTATCTATTGAATTGATCTAAAAATATGCATTTTATTATTTAAGTTAATATCTAAAGTAATTCACATAAAAACCAATTTAAATAATAAAATATAGGGAAAATATGTTATTAGTCTCTGAACTTTTGGTCAACTTGGGTTTTAGTCCCTGAATTTTGATTCCTTAGTTTTATATCCCTAAACTTTCAAAAACCTGTAACAGTAGTCTCTGTCGTTACTTTGGTCCGTTAAACTTGTGACGTGTCAATTACCTAGCATGCTACGTGTACCTAACATGCCACGTGTTAATTGCCTAGCATATCACGTCACAAGTTTAACGGACCAAATTAAAGTAACGACAGAGACTACTGTTACGGGTTTTTGAAAGTTCAAGGATATAAAACCAATGAATTAAAGTTCGGGACTAAAACCCAAGTTGACCAAAAGTTCAGGGACTAATAACATATTTTTCCCTAAAATATATATCTAAGGACTTTAATGTGTGTTTGAAATGTGAATTTTACAATTCACAAGATTGTGTGGGTGATGATTAAAAGGAGAGTTAAGTATGAGAACAATTGTAAAATAATAATGTAAAGAGTTAAATAAAATATAGAGATATTAAAATTTTCTTTTTATATTTATTATAAAAATTTATTTTATTTTTCATTTAAAATTTAAAATTACTTTATATTCAAACACAGTGTAATCGTAATCTTGAATCTTTAAAAACAAATATTCAAAAAGTTATTCAAAAAATAAGATAATAACTATCTTATAATTGATAAGATATAGATTTTAACTCCTTAAAGTGTAGTTGTGTAGGCTGTTTGTTAAAAAAATAAAGTGTGAAATAATGATATTATTCCTGGTCGTATATATTTATCTCTGTCTATTAAGATAAAAAATACACACATTAAAAAATGTAATTAATATTTTTATTTTATTAAAATTATTTTAAATTTCCTATTATACCACATCTATTTTACATTACCTCTCATCAATAATGGAGAGTATTTATTGATATCCGAGAATTAACGCAATAATGATATAATTGAGAAGAATCTAATTAATAGAAGTATTAACTTGAATTTATAAGTGAACAAAATAAATAAAAAAGGATTTATAAAAAAAAATTGTGATTGAGATTTTAGAAAATATGTAATTTTTATACATGTGTTTGGTATCTTAATTATCACAATTTCTAATTATATATCTATACAATTTCTAAACATATGTAATTTTTATACATGTGTTTAGAATCGGATTCTATCTCTGCTATTAATTTGGTGAAAAGGGTTGCCTGAAAACTCACCTTTCTTTTTCTCTGATGGAGCGAATTAGAAGCTTGAGCAGTAATTTCGATGCCATATCTTGGCAGCACGGATCCTTTGCAGCGCTGCAGGAAGGTGCAGCAGAATAGCTAGAAAATAGTTATGGAATAGCTACCGATTTTAACTACGGAATGTTTCCGTAGCTGTTCCCTAACTATTCGGTAATTAATTGTGCTGCAGACACATCCTGCCCTACAGAGGATCCGAATCCATATCTTGGACCCACATTTATAGAGACTCAAACAATATATTTGGCTGATAGTTTTGCAAAATCTGGTCTTCAGCTCTCTGATGAGTATAGAGTTTATGAGGAGATTCCTTCTTTTAATTTGTTGTTTTAGCTTACATATTAGATAGCTCTGGGTCTTTTGACGAGAGAGATGTGTAATTTGCTTTTTCTTTTTTGTTTTGTTTTTGGCCTTTTTTAGGTCCTTCTACCAAAAAAAAAAAACGTCAAAAAAAGGAATAGAAACAAGTCAATAGCACTCCCCCTAGTCCCACCTTGTTCGATTGTACGAGGGAAACTTCCATTTGCTTTTGCTTTTTGTCATTTTTAATTAATAGTGGAAGACAAACTTGATCATCGGGGTAATGCTAAAGGATAGAGTAAGATCTTATGTAAATACAATGCGAGTAAGAATAATTAATCAAAATCTTAACATGTTTAAAATAATAATAAGAGATATTAAAATTTATGTTAAAATTGTGTTAATATTATCTTAAATTTTTTATCAGTTATGTCTATATGCACACTATACAAGGATTATTTAGTGAATAACTACATTTTTTAACGGATAGCAGTATAGCACAATAATATAAATAAAAAATATTAAATCATAATTATATTAAATAATTTTATTGCTTACACACTGGTCATGAATGATGGTCTTCTTGATAGTTGTTTCTATAACTAGTCAAATTCCACCTCATTAAAATATAACTCCTTTAAAAATATATATAATTAAAAAATAACAAATTGTGTTATATACGACTTATCTAAACATAAATAAATGTGCCGCATTTGTCAAGTATGATTTTCCTTTTTCTATTTTCTCCTCCTGCCGGGGTCTTTATTCATTAGTTTAGTTCAAATTAAGGATAAAAAATTTAAATACATGCCATTTAATTGAATTTGTTTGATTCGAGTAAAAAATCGATTTTAATAACATTAGTTATAATGATTGAGATTAATAATATAAAAAGTGAAAAACATTTATTTAAAAATATTTATTATTTTTTTTTGTTTTTTATTTGATAAATATGTTTTTTATAAAAACTTTTTATTAATTGCACTTTTTGTCTCATTAGTTTAGACTTTGTACAATTTTGTTCCCTCAATTTTTTTTCGAACAAGTTAAGTATGTACTTTTAAAATTAAGCAAATTTGGTCGCTCCATCAATTGTCTCCTACCTAAAAGTCTTAAATTCTCATTTTCAAATCAAATATATTTCTTGTTAGGTGGCCATTTTTTATACTAAGAAAAGAGAAATATATTAAAAAGGGAGTAAAAGGGATACCCAAATACAATTACGAGAAACCAAACAAAATTATAAAGAACCACCGTTGTAAAACCACTAAAAAAATCCTAAGTCAAAACCTACACCATTACAAAAGCTAAAATAAGACCACCTAGGTATAAGAAGAAGACCTATTGCCAAGCCAAAAACCAACTCCATGCTTTGCAAAAATTTACTCTAGCATACCAACACATAAACGCAGTCACCTAGAATTGGAATTGAAGTCCGCAGCTTGCACAAAATATAGCCACACAGGTTCAGCAGCAAAATAGCAAACTAAAACCAAATACATTCACACTTTGCAAACCCTGTGACAAACCAGAATAGTGCTCAAACATCAAATAGAAATAACAAGGAACCATTCCAATATTATAGATCAGCAGGGACATTTAAATAGATAACCACCAAATGGGGAGCTGCAAAAGCATAGTAACTATTGGGCAAGAGACAGTAAAGATTAAGACATGCAGCAGGTTGTCGTGACCAGCAAGAGAATGAGTAACAGAAACCATAAACTTTAGCTAACAACCACTTCCAGGAGCGTAATTTCACCAATTCTACCAAATCTTTTGGTACAATATGTTTATTGGAAAAAATAGCTTCATTTCTTGTCAACCAAAGACTCCATAAAGTAGACAACCAAATCACAAACCATTTATACTGATTATTAGCCCCACAATTAGGAAGACCCAAGAACTGCTCAAAATGAGACATGAAATTATTTTGAAGAGTGGAGAAAAAACCGCACCATTCCAAACACAACTTCCAAATTTGGTTAGCAAAAGAACATTCAAAAAATATATGACAAGAAGAATCAACACCTTGATTACACCACACACATCCAATATCCAAAGGTGATAGCAGACTCCTCTTTGCAAGATTATCTTTTACCGGAATTCTGTCTAACATTACCCTCCAAGTAAAACACGAAACCTTGGAGGGGACAAACTTGCACCAGATGAATTTATGAAGAGGTATTTCAGCAAAAATTGAAGCATTAATGATTACATTGTAAGCTGACTTGATTGAATACATTCCTCCTGAATCGGCTGACCACTTCTAAGAATCATCAAAGGAATCATCTAGTTGAACACATGTTAAATCCAACAACAAGAGTGATAATTGTGATAACTCCCACTAAAATAATTGTCTCCTCCAACACCAATTCCACCCACCTTCTCCCTCCCTCAAAACTCTCATATCCACCACAGACATCTCTTTATTATTTGAAATAGAGAATAACCTACTATAACGCTCACAAAACGATTTTTTCGTACACCGTGAATCTGTCCTAAAAGAAATACTCCTCCCACTCCCCACTACTCGCACACACTCCTTAGAGAACCAATCACACGAAATCTTTTCACCGTCCTCAATATTCCAAAGGTCATACCACCACATAGAAACTCCTGTACGCACTCCTCTACGCCTAACCCCCCTTTAAAGAAGACACCCCATAAATAGAAGTCACCACTTTATTCCACAAGCACTCTCTCTCAACTAACAAACGCCATCTCCACTTACCTAAAAAAGCTAAATTAAAGGATCTCACATCCTTCACTCCTAGGCCCCCAAAATGTTTTTCTTTACACACATCATCCCAAGAAACCCAAGCTATCTTCCTATGATCATCATCCCCACACCAAAGGAAACTTTTAAATAAATACTGGAGTTGAGAAATGATACCTGAGGGAGCTTTGAAGAAATAAAGTAGATCGGGATTGAATTTAAAGCAGATTTCAACAGGACAAGTCTACCACCAAAGGATAAAAGTTTGCCTTTCCACTTCGCCAATCTTTTTTTTCCACCTTATTGATAACGGGTTGCCAAGTTGACAATCGGTTGGGGTTGGCCCCAATAGGCAAACCCAAATAAGAGAACTGAAACTGACAAACTTTACAATTCAAAAAAATAGCCATGGGATGGGACCCAGTATCTCTGCATCAATATTGACTCTGAAAAGCTTACTTTTGTGAAAATTGACTTTCAACTAAGCCACTAACTCAAATAATTGTAAGACCGATTTAATAGTCCAAACATTATTCCAAGAGCCATCTCCCATAAAAATAGTGTCATCCGCATACTGTAAATGAGAAATTAGAATATCATCTAGCCCAGCGGAATAGCCTTTAAAAACTTGCATCTAAACAACTTTAGACATTAAGGAATTCAAAATACCAAATATTTGAGAGTTTATAATATAGATTGTTATATAAAAAATAATAATATGTTTTCTTAATATCATTTTTTTAATTTAAATAAAATATTCAAAGAATTATTAAAGAGAAATTTAAATTTTTATAATAATTGAAAAATATATTATACTAATATTTTAAGGTAACTAAAAAAATATCAAATGTTAAAGGATTTATAATAGATATACACCATCAGTGTAAAAAGATTTTATACTCCAATGGTAGAGAGGTATATCAACGTAACATACCTTATATAAAATAGTGCCAAAAAATATTAAGAGTAAGGGTCTGTTTGGTTTACAGTTGAGTAGAGAATTGATTCTAAAAATAAATAGTTGAGATGGATGATACACACTTTACGAAGTACGTTGGACGGAAGTGATTTAAAATCAATTTTCAAAATCATGATTTTGTTCCACTATAATTTAAAATAAACAGGCTATAATTCTATCAAATTGTTAAATAGAAAATTAGCAGAAGTGAAAAAAAAAAAAAGAAACGGATGGAATCCCAAGAAGAAGAAGAAAATTGATGTTGTGGAGGTGGAGGCTCCAAAGAACGAGTATGTGAAAGACATCCATAAAATAGCCACTATTACTGAAGAAGGGCCCATAAGTGATTACCTCTATAACTCTTTTAAGTCATCACCACTACGTCATCATGTGTATCCTTTTGTTTTGTTGTACGTACTCTTGTCACACCCTTATAATAACTATAATAACTGTTAGTCCATTTGTTTTAAATTTTAATGGAACAAAATCAAAATTTTGAAAATTGATTTTAAATCATTTTTGTCTAGTATATTTTGTAAAACGTGCATCATTCATTTCGATCATTTATTTTTAGAATCAATTATATTCAACTGTAAATAAAAGAGACCTTATATCTCCATCGAATTATTCTTCTATCTTAGGAAGATAACTACATTGACAAAAAAAAAAAACTACATCTCAAATTTAGAATGTTGAGGTGAAGAAAAAAATAATAAATATGATAAATGATACAATGTGAAAAGAATAGAGAGATAAAAAAATGAAATGGAGAATGAGATGTAAAATAATAAATGTATGAATATCAATATGGTTGTTAAATGGTTATTAATTCTTTTTTCTTTTTTAATTTAAATATTTCCTAAGAAAATTTTATATTAATTTTTCTGAACATTTTTTTAAAAAATAAATATTGAATAAATAGTTTTCATTTTTAAGTAAGGCTTTTGGCTTAAGCTTCATGTTATATATTGAAGGCATGCATGTTTAGAAAATTGTTTTAAAAAAACACTGCTGACATAGCTTTTTTTCAATTGATTCTTTTTATAATTTAAATCATTGTTTATGTAAAACAATTATCTGATTATCTTAATTTTTTATATATATGTTAATTTTTAAACATTTAATTTAAAAAATTTTAATTTAAAAACACACAAACAAATTCTTGATGAAGAAAAATAAATAAAATACTTATAAGAATCGCATTTCACTTCATATATCTTTGTTTTCTACAAGCTAAGCTAATTAGCTATTAACATTGAGCTTACTAAACAAAATATTAACTAAAAATCTAAAATTAAATGGATATTTTGACCAAAAAAGAAATTAAAAATTAATGGATATTAGTTAAAAAATAAAACTATCCTTTGTCTTATTATTAATAGTGACTTAGACCTAATATATAATTGGAAAGCTTCTAGAATTAAAAGAGTTTAGGACCATATCAAGAAGTGACAGGCATAAATGTTAGATGGATCCCGGATAGCGTATAAATTTCAATAAAAAAATTTTATTTTTTATTCTTTAATAAATGCTCTCAAAGGATGAGGAGAGCACTTACACTTCTTATCATATACTCTTTCTCGACTGATATATAAACAAAAATAATCATATTTATATATACTTATTAAAAAAGTTAGTTAAACTCATTTAATTTTCTTAAAATCATCTAAAAAAGTAATTATATTATCTAAATTATCATACATTTAATTTTACTGAAACTTGTTTCAAGTAGACATATTCTCTTTCTATTAACACATAATTCATTAAATAAAGTGGTTAAAAAATAAAATAAAAATTAATTATAAAGGGTAATTTAGGATGATATTATTTAATAGGGTAAAATTAGTTAACTTTTACTTATATTTTAATCCACTATAAGATGATATATATTTTGCTTATAATTGAGTTTGGAGGGAGTACTATTTTATATAGTATTTTATATAGTATTTATATTTATATTATTTCATTACAGTATTTGTTATCTAGCACGTGTGTCATCTCAGTGCTGAATTTGTAAACTCAAAGCCATTAAACCAACGCGTCGAGAGTTGTCACTGTTAACGAAACGTCAATTACGTGCCCTTTCATCCTATGCGAAGGGAAGTGCGAGGAATAGTGGAAAGGAGGTGACCAAATGGAGACTCTCCTTCATTGTCGTGTCAACTAGGGTTACCTTTTCGTCCCAGGTGAAGGCCAATACACTACTTATACATCAGAAATTAATACCCAAATTTTGAGACTTTGTTTTTATTTTAAGTTTAATAAATGAAATTTGTATTCATAGAAAGAATAAAGAATTTATACAATTTCAGAATCAGAGGTGATAGTTTCCTCCTTTGAATTTATTTTTTGTTTAAACCTGAAAGGATATAGTCTCTTATGCACATTAAATCATAAAGTATAAAATGATACATTAATATTAAGAATAATTTCAAATAATTTAAATATAAAATATTATATTTTGAAATATCTTGCAATAAAAATTTAATTAATATTATAAATTTACATATCAGATAAAAAATTACCATAATTACTTTTAAAACTAAATTATGTAAAATTGTGTAGATATTATAGAATAATCTCTTAAGTACACTAGACAAGAAATACTTAATTATTTGTTTTTTATTTTTTAATAAATGAGTTCATGTCATAAGATTGCACATGAGTTGGGTACGTAAACCCGACTAATCCGACTCGAAGAAAAATATAAGTTGTGTTGTGTTTTTTGGTAGATTCCATTGAAGTTGAACCCAATTAATTAATTTAGGTTTAGCACTCGGTTTCCATATTTTTCAATTTGAACAACTCGACTATAAATAAAAATAATAATAAAAACTAATTGAAATAGTAAAAATATTTAAAAAAAAAAACTATTACCCCTAAATCGACCTGACATGACTACATATTTGTTACTTCATCTCTAACTTTTCTATTTATTTTAATCTCTTTCAATTGTTATGCAAGCAGATGAATGAGACACAAATAAACTCAAATTATTTTAATCAGCTCAGGTCTAAAATATCACTCAACCCAACTTGTATGCATCCATATCACGACATATGTTAACAAAATTTGTACTTAAGTTTTTAAAATTCTAAATTATTGGTCATTAACTTCACATCATATAAAAATACACAAATCCTTTCATTTTCTTTGTTCCCATATATAGGAGAGACAAACGTGAATATGAGTGATGACATGCAAGGTGTGTTAATATGAGTTGTGATCATATATAGTTTTCGAAACCGGACTGGCTGGTTGGACCGGGAACCAAAAATTAAGATAATATTTATTTAAAATAATATTATTTATAAATAAATTGGTAAATAAAAATATGAATATTTTTCATTTGAATAAAAACATGTCATATATAATTGAATCCATTGGAATTTCAGAATAAATGTAATTTTAGTTATACATTTAAGGTTTAAACTCACTACTATTTTATTTTCATAATATTATATTAAGGGTCAATTGTGTGTGGTGTGGTGTAGGCATGACAAACAAACCCAAACCCGCGGGTACCGACCCGTCCCCGCCCTGACTTTGACGGGGAAACCCCGCTTTGACCAGGTTTAAGTAAAACCCGACCCCGACCCCGACCCCGCCCCGCCTTTAACGGGGACGGGAGAGGGTTTGGGGGTGTAAGAACCCGCCCCGCCCCCAAACCCGAACCCACCCCGACAGAATAATTAAATAATTTTAATATACTAATAGTTAAATAATAAAGATAAATTTATATATTTTCTTTAAAATATAATATAGTTCTTAAGTTTCTTATTTTTTTAGCATTATTAATGCTTATATTTACATGTTATTTGAATTAGAGTAAATTAGATATATATAACTATTTTAAAAACATATATTTAAGTTATAAAAAATAGAGAAAAACATGAAAAATAGAGCATGTGAAATGCCCACGGGTTTTCCCGAACCTGACGGAGACCTGCGGGGATGAGGTTGGGTTTCATAATTTCATTCTCGCTTTCTTTAAATCCGAACCCGAACCCGAACTCGCCCCGACTTTTACGGGGCAGGAACAGGGAGAGCAAAACCCGCCCCAGCCCCAGCCCGTTACCATGCCTAGTGTGGTGCACAGGTATCGGCCACTGCAACTGCATGTGCATGTGGTTGCCATATGCCCCCCATATGTAACTGGATTTGGGGGTGCTCGTATCAATCAGCTGGCCCAATCCAACACGGCGAGGCCTTTGGGTCCACTTATCACGCGGCGGGCAAGCAGTGAAGTTTTCAAATTTATACATTTATGACTTGATGGGCAAAGCAAATCATAAGCTAAAGCACGAGTATTTATTGGTTTAGTTTAACACGATGAGTTTGAAAATTTCAACCAAATTAATTAAATTTATTATGTTCAATTTATATATTTCGGGGATCTCAAGATTTTATGATATTAGACTTGATGAATCGTTGTCCAGTTCAAATGTTCAATAACCCAATTATTTTTAAATAATTTTAGACATGTTTGCTAATAATTTTTCACTTGTTAATTGTTACATTATTAAACTTTTAAAAGTTTTTTTTAATAAATTACACTTCATAAATTAAGTTTTTATTTATGAATTTTGGTATTACCAAATTGTTTATAAAAAATTTATACATTTGATGATAAGAAATCTTAATTTTTTGAATTAGTTTTTTTTAAGTATATCAATTTGATAAATCAAACAAAATTAACCACTAACTATAGCTAGGATAACATAATGATGTTGAAAAGTTTAGATGAGATCCTAGCTTGTGAATTGGATCAGAGTAATTTTAAGGAAAAAATCTTCTGATCTAATTATATCAATTTTTTTTATTTGATCGTCCAATAAGTTTGATTTTAATTTTAAATTCAATCCAATTCAATCTCATTTAAATAAGTTTGAATTAGATTGGTTTTCTGTTTGTATTATTATTTTTTAAAATATTTTATAAATCGTGAAATAAACAATAAATATTGAAAATGTAATTTAAAATCTTAATTATTTAATCCAATAAATCAATTATTATAAACCCATGATTACCTATTTATTTTAAACTAACAGAAAACTTACACAATGTTACAAATAATATCTGTAAGTAATAAATTATTTGTTTATTTATATTTTATTTTATTTTATTTTTTTATTTAATTAATAATACTGTGTTTTATTTTATTTTTCATTTACCTATTTTATTGAAACCTATATTTATTAATATAAATACAAACCTATATAAAAGAAAAATATGAGCCATAAAAATTAATTCAAAACTATTTTAAAATACTTATAGTGATATTAAAATAATATCATGTAAATTAGATAATAAAATTATAAAAAAATGTATTAGTATGAGTAATTTAATAATTAAAATAATATATATATATATATAAAAAAAATTTGATTTGAATTGGATTGATTTTCAACGTAAAATTCAAAAACTAATTGAATCTAATTAAACACCAAGTTCGAGTGATATACACTTCATCCTCTTAAGTAAGGTTTTAGGTTATATAGATATTATCACCTCGAGAAATATTTTTCAGGAAGAATACTCGTGATTTTAAAAAGGAAAATAACTACATATTCTTATTCCGCTTAGTTTCATTTAAATTTGACAAATTTTTTTATAAAATTAAACAAAATTGAAATAATTCATTTTGATTGGTTCCGACTTTTTTCTCAAGTCAAATTGACTTGTACACACTTATGCTACACATGCACATAACTAAGTCAAATATAAATTAATGATCATACAACCGCTGAAAACTGACTTAGGGACGACTTAAGCTTCTAGAAAATACTAAAAGTTTGGAAATGTAAACATCATGTGAATAGAAAATAGTTTCAAATCATCGCTAAATATTTTTCTCTCCCAGACTTAGTTTCAAATAAAAATATCATAAAAACTATAGTGCTTGGGGAGTGACATAAAGAATAGAGAGAAAAGGTCTAATGGGAAGGATGGAGCAAAGTTCAGGAGTAAATAGTTTTTAATTAAATGAATTTGGGTGTTTATTCAAGGGAAAAAAAGTATAAAATCACGTTTTGGCCTTTTGCAAATAGGTATCTGTCCCAATTAATCTTTAAACTTTTATCATTATTACAAAAAGTCATTTCATTAATATGGAGTTAAATAATTAACATAATAAATATCAAGTTTATAAATAATTATATAATTGGCAATTTATCATATACATAATTTTATTTTAATATACAATATATGTTTTAAAAATATGAGTAAATATTCTATTTAATACTTGGTGTGTATGAAATCATTGGATTAATATCACATTTTTGAATTTATTCAATGGGTAAAATATATATTTTGTCTACGGATGGCACCCGCGCGGGGCGAGGGATACCTCCCCGCTCCCCGTCCCCGTCTCCCCATTTTGTCCCCGTCCTCGATCCCCACCTCAGGGTAATTTTCTCCTCCATCCCCATTCCCTACATCCCCACGGGGACCTCATAATTATAAAAATAAATAAAAAAATATAACATAAAGAATAAAATTAGGAAAAATAATATAAAATAATTAGAAATTTAATTTTTAAATTTAAAATTAGGATAATATAAAATAGATATATCATATAAATAAAAGAAATTATATATATATCTCTCTGTGTCTGTGTGTGGGGGGGGGGGGGCGGGTACCCCGCGGGGCGGGGAGCATGATCCCCGTCCCCGTCCCCAAATTTGTCTCGGGGGATTTTAGTCTCCGTCCCCATCCCCACGGGGGAAATTCCCCATCCTCAGGGCCCCATATGGGGCAGTCCCCGCGGATATCCCCACTTGCAGTACAAAATTGTCATCCCTAATTTTGTCCCAATACTTTTTTGTCAATTTTGATCTTTATCTCCGACTTTTAAAATATAAGTTTTATATCTCTATACTTTTAAAATACCTTAAACATAATCACTAATGTTAAATAGCTCTATTGAGTTGCTATTGTATTCAATTATTTAATAAATAGACTTAGCAGCCACATGAGACCTAACATAAAGGATATGTGGAAGTCTATTAAACATGTCAGTAACTTGACATAGCTAAATAATGTCAAGGAGTATGATTAAAATGTTTTAAAAGTATAAAGATATAAAACAAGGGTTGTAAAAGTTAGAAATAAAGATTAAAGTTGACCAAACACATAGGGACAAAAAACATATATATTTTACTTACCCTTATTGAATTTATATTTAACGCAAGAAGAACTATTAAGAATAGTAAAATAACACAAGGACATATTATGTAACTATAAAACATGTATAGATACCAAAGACTGGTTGGTTTGGGTGGTATATGTCTGATTTTATATTTAAGCAATGTTTTAAGTTTAAGTGCCGGTTTGAATTAGCAGTGACACGGTGCAAAATCATGCTTTCACGGAATTATTTTAAATCACTTCCGTCCAATGTGTTTTTGTAAAATGTGCATCACTGCACCTCAATCATTGATTTTTATAATCAATTATACTCAAATGTAAATCAAACGAACACTTATATGGTGTGTTTGGTTTACAATGGATCCACGTTTCAAACGTGGATCCGAGCGGAAGCTACTCTCAGTAGCGTTTGCCTGGATCCACGTTTCAAACGTGATTTTGGAGCAAACCAAACACACTCATTAGTCTATTGTGTATTGAATAAAAACTCCCGTTGAGATAGTTAACCCCACCATGTTGGGGATATTCATGGCTCCAGCAAGATTATTTTCTATAAAGAATACTTGTGGTAAAAAAAGGTATAGGTCTCCAAAGTCTTATTTTGTAAATTATTTTTCCAAAATATTGCAATTTTTTTTAAAAATGAAAGTTATATTTTTTTTAGATTTTTTTACAAGTAATTAGTTTTTTATGAAATCAAATTTGATTGTTGCCATCAAATCGTCCATTTTTCATGAAGCAGTATTGATTAGATAATATTGATACCATTTGGATTTTTGTCACCAACAAAAATATACATTAAATAGCAAAGATGATTAAACAATAGTAAGGTTTATTGCAGACCGAGTCAGCTTGCATATTCAACTCTACTCGCTCTTAGTTTTATTTCAAGGATCATTTGCTATAGTGAGGGAAAAACAACAATTGTAAAGTTTTTTACATTAGAGATTCAAAAAAGAATTATAGGATGATGGAGTTACTAAGACTCATATATATTACATAATTATTATACTATAAGCAATTCTGTGAAGACAAAGTATCAAGACCAAGAACTCCATTTCATTTTTCTACCACATCTAACTCTGGCCATATGAACCCCATGGTAAATACAGCAAGGGTATTTGCCAAGCATGGAACGATTGCTACCATTATTACTACCCCAGCTAATGCTTTGACCTTCCAACAAGCCATAGACAGTGACTTCAATTATGGATACCCAATTAAAACTCGTGTGATTCAATTCGCTAGAATAATGATGCTCAAAGATCAAGTCGAGCTTATGTTTCAGGATCTGCAACCAGATTGTATAGTCTCATATATGTTCTGTCCCTAGAAAATTGAAAATTCATCCAATCACACATTGTCATTCAACTAGTATTGAAAAATTATATTGTCTGATGCAAGAATTAAACTAACTATTCCATCCGTCCCATATTATAAGACTCTTTCAACCGTTTCACACAGTTTAAGAAAAGTTAGTTAATGCATTGATCTTTCAAAAAAAAATGATAGCATTCCAAATATACCCCTATTTAAAAGTCACTATATTTTAGAGACATTAATTGTGACATGATGGAAGACTCTAAAAGTCACTTTCCAATGATGTAGTTGGACATGTAGGTAAAACTTCATTAATTATTCACACTTATTAATATATGGGGAATAAAAAAAGTTGAATATTAATGAAGGGCAAGTATGGAAAAAATTATTGTTTTACCTAAAAATTTGCAAATGGTCTTATATTAAGGACACTCAATTCTTCTAGAAGGGGTCTTATAAATAGGGACAAAGAGAGTATTTATTACTCCATTAGCGTGATTGATCTGCACTAGTATTATGATTTTTTGAAGAGAGAAATAGGAAGAGAGAGCCTTTTAGTGAGTATCCAAATTACATACTACTAGTGTACACATATTCCATCTTACATAAACAAGTCAATTTCATATATTATTATTGATACACTCATCATTTTTCTCACTGATAACACTATACTATTATTTGCAACAAGTAAAACGAGAGAAAGAAATAGGAAAAAATTGAACTGGCCTTGGTAATTGGTACCAACATCAAACAAGGCCGGTCTCAAACCAGGTGCTAGCCATTAGAAAGCCAAATCCCAGAAAAAGCCAATGACCAAATCCTAATCAGAAAAATGAAAATGCTCCCTTTTCCATCCAAAAAGAAACAACAATGAATTTCAAAGGCATGCATAGCTCATGGTTTCCAGTCCACATAATTATTTTCAATCAATATATTCTCTCATAAACGTCCCTATTGGAGGTGGTTCAAGGAAGAACAAGAAGCATCACCTCCTTACCGGCCTACTCCTCCCCAAAGCGTCCTGACTTAAATCTACAAACTATTCCTAATTTCTAAAACCCTAAAATGCAAGATCTTAATTTGGTTTTCCATATGTTGAAATTGGTGATGCCACCACTCACCATAGCTCAAAGAAACATGAATTATATGATAAAAGGAGAAACAAGAAACAATAAGCCTAAGCTTTATATAACATCAACCTAAAATCAATTAAAGGTTGTGATGCGGATGAAAAATTACTTGCCTTGCAACAACTTTGCCAACTAAGAAGAAGCTTTGCCAAGCCCTTGATGCGTAGAGAAGATGAGCGAAGGGAAGAGGGGTTTGGGTGGCTTAGGTTGATGATGGAAGATGCATAGAGAGTTGAGAGAATAGCGACGCAGTGAAAAGGGAAGAGAGCCCCTGGGAAGTGAAAACTTGTTTCTTAAGCGTAGGCCAAAATATTTTTTTTTTCTATTTTTCTTAAAAAACCAAAATGGTATGTTAGTGTACGCTTTGAGTAGGTCAGCCTACGCTACAACAAAAAATTAAGCTTAGGAGCGTGACCTGCGCTATTTTTTGCAGTTAATTAGAGTTTTTCTTGGAGTACTTGCTACCAATTTTTGTTAGAATTTAAACCAATTTATTTTTTCCATTGTTATTGATAGTTAGGGGAAATGTGTTGGGACTTTGTAAGGCATGAGTCTGAGCTATCTCCTCAATTTTTTACCTAAATTTGGTTTATTTATCTGATGTAGACTTTATTTTATGGTTTAACCTGGCCTATTTAAAAGTCGTGGCTTAGTATGAAAGCTTGTTTTATAATAAAATATTTAAATATGTCATAAGCATATATTTGAGTAGACTTATAAGTTTAAGTGTTGTATATAAGACAATATTGTCATATATTTAAATAAGTTAATAAGTATATAATTATAAAATGTCGACATAATAAAAAATATTTATAATTATAATAGAAATATAAAAAATATATTACCATTTTATTTATATTTACTTAAATAAGTTAGCCTGATTGGGTTAAAATGCCTTTTAGATAATCCAAAGCCTAACATTTTTAGCCATGTAAAACTTTTAAAAAAGTCTCGACGTGATCAATTTAATAAATCAATTCGGCTTGACCAGGCTTGGGGCTCATATAGGCTTTATCGTAGGCCTTGACGAGCGGGCTAATATGTCTCCACCCTATTGATAGTAGGAGTTACAAATTTCGATTGGTTTAATTAATAAGTGTTTATGGTGAAAAATCTGATTTCGAAAATTAAACTTATCACTTTGATTCTAAGAACAATCTGGGGATTAGAATCAGATCCTCTTACGGGACTCTTTTTAAAAAGTAGGTTTATGTTGTTTCTGATTTATTGAAATAGACTTTTCAAAGTTCAATTTTCTGGGTGAAAATGTTTGATTGGTACAGAATTTCACCAAATCAATTACTATGTTTTCGAAAAATCCAGAAATGATAGATTCCAGAAAGTTGATTCAGAATTTTAACAAAGAACTTTTCTTTCGAAAGAAATTAGAACTACTTGATTCAGAATTTTATCAAAGTTCTAAAGTTTCCACTTGACTTCTTTTAGAATAAAGAGAATCACAGTTTCAGAATGTTTGAAAGAATACAGAATTTAAAGCAAAGAGATAAAAGTGCATGAAATGAAGAATACTGAATGTAAATTGCAGAAAGTAAATGAATTGAAAGAACAAATTGCATAAAGATAAAAGTGGATGGGATCATCACATACAGTCAATCCTTGTAAACCTGTTGGTCGCAGTGTGATCGGACGTGAAGGTGTTTAAGGATATGAGTATAATGAATTTTCCAACCCTTATTACATTATGGGTGTACCTATTTATAGATTTCTAATCCTAACGGCTAACTAATGCATGTTTGACACATCAGCAGCCTATCTATGTTGGCAGCGTGTATGCTTGCCACGTTTTCTGCTATCCAGAAAACTAATTACATTTTTCAAACTGAACCACTAACTTAATGTCACATGTATTTGTCATTTGTAACTTCCTTTAACTGCTCCTTTGGTGTCCTGTGACTTCTATTTCTTTGAAGACTCATATTTGGATTTCTCGAAATCCTGTCTTTAGATTTCTTGAAGTCTTCTTTCTGATTTCTCGAAGAGGTCTTCTTTCTGATTTCTCGAAGTCTTCATCTTCTGATTTCTCAAGATCATCATCTTCTGATTTCTCGAAATCTTCTTTCTTCTGATTTCTCGAAATCTTCTTTCTTGATACTTTGCCTTTATGGTTTCGAGATTTTGACTACTTTGTGCCACATGTTTAATTTTGTTTGGTCTTTCCGAAGGTTACAAAGACCACCGACCACCGTCCATTTGATTTTTACCATGAGGATTTTTCTTATTGGACATAAAAGTGGTTTCATTAATGGCACTTGAGTTGTTTTGCTCCTATAAATAGGAGTATTCTTTTTCATCTTTCTCATAACTCTTCCTTCTTTTCTCTTTCTTGTAATTTCTTTTTAGAGAATTCTTCAGGAAATATGAAGAGGGTAATCTCTTTGGCTATTTTGTTTAATTAATAAGTGAACTTATTTAAAGCTTCCCATTCTGATCTAATTCTCTTCCTCTTGTAAAGGTTGTTTAACAGGTTGGAAGCAATATTCTCCTTTCCTTCTCCAAGTTAACCACTGAGTTGCTTCTAATCAAGCTTTTTCGAGGAGAAAGAAGAGAAAGTACGGAATACCATGAGCCAAAGTTTCTTTTAGATCTTAGGATAGTTTCCTTTCTAATGTTTTAAGTATGTAGGATAGTTTTCTTTCTAATATCTTTCCATGTATTCGAACTAATGTAATTCGAATTTGAATAAAAGAAATATCCTTTAGATTTCTCAGAATACCAGAAACATTATATCCTTTTTTTCTTCGAATTTCTAAAGTCTTTGTATTAACTTTACTTAAGAATTTTTCTAAGTTAATAGACTTGTTATCCAATTCGAAACAAGGTAACTTCATCCTCTTCTGTAAATTTGAAAATGACCTTTACTTTTGACATTTTAGGAATTCGAACAATTTGGAAATCAAATCTCAACAATAAGAAATTTAAGGATTTGGAAAAAAAAAAATGCTAACAAAGATTTATACAAAATAGATGTAATGGTCATTTTCTTCAAAGTGTATATCTTTTCTCTTTTCGTGTTTCTATATTTTCTTGGGAGGATTAAGTGACTTTAACCCGGGAAAGTTACAATAACATTATTGTTTTAATGGTCATTGGATGAATTTAACGCTTTAGATTTTTCCATGTGTCTTAAAATGTTTTTTTAAATCATTTTATGTTTACTGCTTAGCAAGATTGATGAAAGGATTCACACAATGCTTTTTTTCAACTTCCGAAAAGCTCCTATCATTCTCGACTTCTCATCAAAGTTGTCGTCACCACCACCGTCTCTACTTACTTGCATTTGGGAGAATTTGGCTTTTGCTTTTGCCCTTATGAGCAACAACCATATGGAAAGAATTTGAATTTTAGAAACCTTCGCATTTGTTGTGATATAGCCATAATTATATGAAGCTTAACTCAGACTCAGACATCACAAAATCGAGAAATGTGTTGTCTGTGACATAAATCGTTTCCACCATTTCAAGGGTCGATGTTGTTCCCGTAAAGATTATTGGTGATTTGGCTCTAAAAACAAGTCCACTGAAGCTGTTCATAGTGGTTGCGAGTTTTCAATTTTTAGTTTTTAAAAATTTTTAATCAAGTTTTTAAAACTCAAAACCAAAAATTGAAAACCACAAAAAGTGATTTTCAAAATATCCGTTTTGAAAACCACGAAAACAAGTTTTCAATTTTTGGTTTTGAGTTGTAAAAACTTAATTGAAAAATTTTAAAAATAAAAAACTGAAGACTCGCAACCACCCATGAACGGTCCCTAATATTCCCCCCGTTTCTTTTTATCTATTGTTTAAGTTTTTTTCACATATAGATTAAGGAATGCAATAAGTGTGTCTCTTTAATTCCATTGTTTACAAATATATCATTTTTTTCTCTCATTAAAGCATTTAAAGTTCTCCACCATTTCTAGTCATATGCAATAAATACTCCACCATTTAATAAATTTGGAAGAGGGTAAAGTTGAAAAATTAGCATTTATTGTTACCTTGGTATATGAAAACAACACTTATTTAGAAACAAATTGTATACTCTGACTATTAAAAAGAAACAAACTGAGTATTCGAGTAGTTCCCTACTTCTGAATAAGAACTTCCTACTTTCAATCCCCATTAATTTCAAGAAAGGCATTCTTAAAATTGAACTAGTGTTCAAAGTAGGTGAAATGCTCCTCTCTCCTCAAACGCATCTTGGCGTTGTGTATTGCTTATTTTCCAGGTTTGGAAAGAAGCTTTTTTCAGAAGTGGTGGAGCCTTCAATCTTCCCGGACCAATAATATTCTGCATCGCCCACGGTCCCTTTTGTTCTCATTCCTTAGCCTTTGAGCTTTTCTAATTTCTCTCTTTAAGGTTGTGAGAAAGATTTTCTTTTTCTAGAAAATAAAGTTGACATATGGCAAAATATATGTAAGATTAATCTAATGTGTTTTAAAGAAAGGGAAAGTCACCATGACTTTCCCGCGTTAAAGACACTCATTTCGTTCCCTATATTTTCTTTGCCAAATTTCACATAAATTTTCCCATGCCTGGGAATGGTTTGAGTTGTTGAAAGGCTTAGGAACACTATATGCCAATTTTTTTTTTTTTTTGAAAATTTAAATAACATAAAATGGGTTAAGACTTAAGAGTTACAACATATATTGTGTCATGTTGTTAATTTATTTCATAGTCTATAACAACCAAAAACTCTACCATAAGAATCTACCTTCATTACATAGCATACCACTTTAACTCATTTTCCTTCATCATACTCCAACGCTAATACATTTAAGTGGCTCTGTGTGTATTTGTAGATAAAGTTATTAAAGATAATAATATGAAGAATAACCCATATTGAAATTAATGATGTAGACACATAATGTGACACACATATATATACACTATCATAATCAAGGGTTAAATATACTTTTAGTCCCTAGAAATATAGTAAAATTTGGTTTTAGTCTCTCATTTATTTTCTATTTAGTTTTGCCCAACATTTTTTTTAAACCACATGTTTTTAGTTTTTTTGTTAACTATATTCCGTTAAGTTACGTTTGCTTTGCTACTTCACTATAGTTTTCTTTGGATAAAAATTTAAAGGCTTAATTGCACTTTTGGTCCCCCTATTATCATCAATCCGTGATTTTGGTCCCTCTACTTTTTTTTCGTGATTTTGGTCCTCCTATTATTCCAAATTCTCGATTTAATTAGCTCAAAATCTTGGTCCCCCTATTTTCAAAATCTATGTGTTAGAGGGACCAAAATCGCGAATTTGGAATAATAGGGGGACCAAAATCACGAAAAAAAAAGTTGGAGGACCAAAATCGCGGATTGATAATAATAAGGGGACCAAAAATACAATTAAGCAAGAAAATTCTTACAACTTTTTCTTTAAAAAAAAATACTTGTATAGTAAATTAAAAAAAAAAAGACCAGTTTTTTACGTAAAAATGTTACTATGAAATTTCTCTACTTTGTCATGGAAAAATCCATAGGAAATTTTCCAAAAATTTTAGAATGCAAATAAATTTTCTTTGAATTTAGAAATGTAGAAGAAAATTCAAAGGAAAATCCATAAAAAAGATGTACAAGAAATATTGTTACGTCATCACTTAGCAAAACATAATTAATGACGAGACTAAAAGCACGTGATTTTTAAAAATGAAAAGTCAAAAACAATGAAAAAATAAATGAGCGACTAAAACCAAATTTCGTTATATATATTTTTTTCCAGAATTAAAAATATATTTAACTCATCACAGCTAATAGCTAACCATAATCAGGAATATATGTGAGAATAAAAAGTTCCATGTCTTGATTTTCTTAAAGAATGTGAGAATAAAGTATATATTAAAGGAGAGAATTGCTATCAATATTTCCTACACACAACAAAATCTTTCTCATGGTCACACTTGAGCAAGCACAACACATGTAGGATTAGGGTATGGGCTCCATATATGATAACAACTAGTATGAACCTTGTGCATTGCACAGAGCAAAATTAAAATTTCAACGCACCATATGAACAATTCATTGGAATACATTTATTTATCTAAATTATGATCATATCAAATTGCTCTAATATGTCGTCATTTGCAAAACACACACAAATTGGAAATTTATGTCCCTGAAACCTAAAAGGAGTCATGCTATCACATGGTACCATATTCATTCTTGGAATATAATTTTTCTCACATGACCATTCCAATAACAAAATCACCAATAACATTAACACCAAATTCATCCACTATTAATCTTGTACCGTTGCATAATCCAACAGAAACATCTATATATGTTCCTCATTAACATAATATGAACTCTTTTTATTTAATGCTAGTTATGACGTGGTAAACCAGAACACTTTAATTAATATCATTTAAAAATTCAGTTGACAACCAATTAGATTGAACTCTTCCAAATCAACATTCACAACTGAATAATAACCCAATAACAAAATTAATCACACATGAGTATATCCAGATAATGAAAGATATTACATATGGGCTAAACAACTTCAATTTTAACATTTAATTAATTTAAGTTTAGTTAAATATGAAACTATACAACTCCACATAGGAATGGAAAATCCAACAAGTATCCCATGAGTTTTAAGTGTCTATATGTGTATATATGAATCTCAATCATCTGGATAAAGGTGAACTCTTTTTCAGCTATGAGTTCTTTGGATTTTCAATATTCAATAATTCTTTCAGGTGAAATAAAGATTTAAGGAAAGTCTTGTGGATTAAAAAATGTCACAAATTATTTTAATTCTATATGGAGCTTGCTTTCGATCGAGGATGTTATGTTCGTATATGAGCTTAATGATGTTTTCTTGAGTTTTTCTTTTATTGGTTGAGAAGTTTTGTTTGAATCAAGGATTGAGCGAGTCAACATATGGGCTATATCTAGTTTAATTTGAGCTAACATAGATGCACCAACTAGTTGTTGTGTGGACTTAAAAGTGATGTTAAGAGTTTTTTTTTTTAAAAAATAAATAGGTAAATTAATAAATGCACCAACATAGTTGCTATGTGTTGCTGGTTGAGTAATTTTGCTGGGAAGTGTCTTACTCTGAAGATTCCTGTTACCTAATGGATGTTGTTGATGTGATGTTTTGTGGTTGTTGGACTTGTTTGGATTGGCATTTGTTAATCTTATACTCACGTCCAAGACTTTAAACTTGAGTTTCATATTTTGTATGATGTTTGACTTTGTTAATTTAAACGCACGTATGGGAGCTAAACGTGAGTCCATTCAAATGCAACTATTTGTAGCTTTTGCATCCAGAATACGTGAGTTTATAAAATTTGAGTCTCCAATGTGTGGAAAAATACACGAATGCCCTTCTACATGAAGTAAACTCAGTAGCAGACTTTTTAGCTTTTGTTGAATTATTCCTGGTCTTGTCTCTGTTTATTCGAAAGATGTGGCAAGTCTCAGTAAAATTTTTGAATATTGCGGGTCCACACAGCAGTACTCTCTAATTTCCTATGAAACTTCATTTGCTTATATACAAATAACGTAGCAGAAAATAACACTATTATGAACATGTTCAGCTTTTCACATTTATATATGTACTCATGAAGCTCTTTACACATACATAACACACTATTAATTTTTATTAACTTACTTTCAAATTAGTGGTGTAAATAAACTATTGCCTCATAATGCTTAATAATTAGTTTAATGTAAGTAAAGTCATAATGAACGTAAATATATGTAAAGTTGTTTTATATTATACTATAATTTGTATATAGTGGCAGCTCAACTGCTCAAATTATACACTATAAATCACAGAGTAAAAGCAACTACTAAAAGAGCTGGTTTCTAACTAATACAAATAAGTGTCATGTATCACACTATGGTTAGTGTTCTTTTGTTTGTTATTAACTCATTTCCCAAGCACAATAAAGAAAAACTCAGAGTGAATAAGCACGGTAAGGAAGCACTCTACTTACAATGATTTCTTTATTTTTTGGTCTAATAACTTTTTTTGGTGAGGTTAATTTCAACTCATCACAAGTTCCATTGCTTCTTTTGTAGATATGGATCATATCTCAGATACGATTCGAAATTAAATTATTCAGCATAAGAAGAATAATCTAGTTTCATAGTCTATTTCCAAGTTGTGTCAAAGTTTATTTTGAATTTATATTTTGTAGTTTTACCTTTGAAAACATTTATGCTCATTAATACTTTTGTTACTAATTTCATCTTATATTTAACCTTTTAATATGACTATGTTTTTTATTTCTTTAGTTCAAATATACCATGTATATTTATTTTAAATTCAATAAATTATCATAAAATATAAAAATGTTTATTTCCTATCATTAGTGTTAATATCAAATATATTTAATATAGAAAAATAGAAATCTAGTAAACTTTGAAAGATTATGTCCTTTTTAATAATTACAACTCTAAACGTGATTTCTATTGATATCATCTAAACAATATTCACTTTCCAAATAAGAAATAACATTTACTCATACTCAAGTTTATCGAAAATTGCATTCACTAAATCCATGTCCATTCAAACTCAAGTTTACAAACGTTAATCCAAACACACACGTTGTCTACCGGTGATTGTTATTATAATTATGCGGCCGATAGCTCTATTTTGGGCTTTATCTTACTGGTGCAAGTTTTGGGCATGGCAATCTTCATCAATCTAGTATTTTGGAACTCGGTTTTGGTCTCAAGAGGTTGCAGCCTTCCTATGCTACATGCGTGATCATTAAACCTGGTGAAATTTACGTTTTGGGGCTTTTATATTAGGTGTTTGGCCATCAATTTCCAATTTTTAGGAACCTATTTTATTTGTTGGGCTTGATTATAATTCTAAATTGTTTTTCCAGCTAGCTTATATTGTATACGAGTTAGAGTGCCTCTTATACTCCCATTTATTAATAATATCTTTTGCTTAAAAAAAATAGTTTAGATTCATTAATTCCAATTTTCTTTCTCGGACACCCTAAAAATAGCAATATCATGTCAAATATTCATAACAACAAATGCTTATGAGATAATATATTCATACAAATAAAAATATACAACAACATGTACAATATACTTTTTTTTTCTCTCTCTCTCTTCGCATCATTCATCACTTTTCACATTTCTCACACTTTTGTTCTCTTTTATCTCTTTATGTCTCATTGTTATACATGTTTGTAAACAACATTTCTCAATGTTTATTAAGATAAATTTACCACCTTATACATTCAAAAGTTATACATCACATGTGTTAGTTGGAATTTGTTACCTAAAATTTTAGTTAAATACTAAAAAATGAGTTTAATGTGTATGAACTATTAATGTAAAAAAGTTTTACATTATCATTTAATGATGCATTATCAAGTCATTTAATGAGCATGATGTCTCTTATGTTATTAAACTCAATAAATAATGTAAAAATATATTGCTGGATAATAATATAAAACATTTTACATTGATAATGCATATACATTAAATTATAAAAATTACTACTTGGTAATAGTTTAAACTTATATTATTTTCAATATAAATTTTTTTACAAAATTTATGATTTATGATATTACAACAAAAGGTTTCCTTGCATTTTAAGTCTATTTGTTATAGTCAATGCATGATTTTGATCCCAATAGTGCTTTTGGGCAAATTTAATCCCCCATTTTTTATTGTTATAAGTTAAGTCCCTCTATTATTTTACTTATATTTAGATCTCTCAAATTCTTATATTTTTATTAAATTTTTTCATAAAATTAAATCGATATACTTGTTTTAAAATTTTGTTCTGCAAATCAAAATGATAAATTTCAGCTAAAATAAAAAAAATCCCAATTTTTAAATCATAACTCCACATCGTACAAATTTTTTTCATTATTTTTTTTTCAAATTTCTACTAATTTTTTAGCTTTTAATTCTTTAAAATCAAGCTTGGCTATTACTGATCAGTAGCTTACACTTTGCCTTTATTTTACTTTGTTTAGTTTGGGGTAAATGGTTAATTGGGATTTTGTTATAGGTTGGTGCAATTTGGTTTACAGTGTTGTTTTTTTTATTCATTTTCTTATTTTGTATATTTATATTTTTATGGGTTGGAGTATCTCTTATATTCCTTTTAATATAATCTTTTATCTATAAAAAAAAATTAAGAGATTTAATTGAAAAAAAAATTGAAATCAAAATTTCACAAAATCCAAATGATAGGAACTCAATATATGTGGTTAAACCAAAATAAAAAAATTAAGGGATTTAGTCTTACAAGCAGGGACGAGACAACAGAAAGAAGAACCCTAACAGAGCAAAAGAAAACAGTGCCGCGGAAGTCTCGTCCCCTTTGGGGGCTTCTCCCCCATGGGGGATTTCTTCACCCTACTATGAGATTTCCTCTCTCCTAAGTGGGAGTTCTTCTCTCTTCTAAGTAGGAGTTTTTATATTCATGGTTTTTTTCCTTTCTTTTTCTTTTTGATTTCTAGTTTTTCATTTCTCTTCTCCCAACTTCCACTATCACCGGACCGGTGAGATAAACCAATCTACCATATTTCATTGCCTCATTGTTGCCTATGCGACCCTGGTGTTGCGGTAAAAGTGAGTGTTCCACTTGCAATCTCAATGACAACCCTTGAATACGGAAACTCCGAACAGCACAGCTGCGGAGTAAAGTTGCAGCCTTTGACGGGAGATATCCAAAGTAGATGGTGGTGGATGATTAGAGATTTCTAGTATTATGTTTGTGTTTTTTCTAATTTCAGAGATAGTTAGAACAAGCTGTCTTGTAATGTATTATTTATCTTGTGGGACATAGTTGTATTGCTCTTTGAGTGTTTGCTATGGATGATTGTAAGTGTCATTTGGCTGCCCTTTGGGCTTTAATGTTATATCTCTTTGACAAAAAAAAAAACCAAAATAAAATTACATCAATTAATTTTTTTTTGTTCACATCAAAAAGAGTTATTGAAGGCCCCACACACTTGGAGTTGCTAAACTAAACGGGCTGGGATGGGCGCGTGAGGTGCACTGTTATTGAGTGCACTAGTTAGTTCTAGAAAGATCTGTTATCACTTCCTATCAGATAAAACCCCCAATCTCCGTCTTAGGGTTTTATCTTCTTCGTTCATTGTATCAACTTTCAACGCTACTTCCAACCTCACACTCACA